>NW_020769391.1:3881047-3911499 GCF_900518735.1 Pseudonaja textilis
CCTCCTTCCGAGCGGACTGAAAGCAGCTGGGGCTGAGGAAACGAAGCCAAGCAGAGCCGAAGCCACCTCAGCTCACGTTGTTTTCTGAGCCCGTGAGCCTAGAGCCAGGGTGCTTTCATTGCATGGCAGAGCTTCTTGTCTCGGGAAACGCTGGGCGTCATTGCTGCCCCCTGAGGCGAGGGCAATTCTGGGCTGTGCGATTGGGGGACTTCGTGGCTTTGACTGAGTGGGTGGGTGGGAGTGAGGACGTTGACTTTAAGCACTGCCAACCGAGTGTTTCACAAATACCAGTGGGACCTCCGTCCACCACCACCCCTCCCTCTTTTGCCTCCTTCCTTCTGATCAGTCAGGTTTTCCCAGTATTTGCTCACAGCTGCGTTTTCTCTTCTGCTGTGCTAGGTGTTGAACGCGGGGATTTCTGATTCCCCTTACACATGCTTGGATATGCCGCGGGGCGTTTTCTTCCAAACGCCCCACGGGCAGAGAACACTGACTTTCATGATAGTGAGATCGTTTCCCAAATTAATTGATTCACTAACCCAAAAGAAGAAGATGATGATGACAGTGGGAGGCAGGAGTCACTCTCTCCCTTGCAAGAAAAAAAACAAACGCCGTTCTTATGAGCGCACTCCCTCTCTCCCCCCCCCCCCCCCCCCCAGAATACAGTCAAGCCATTTCCACCGCGCGCGATCCACCCCCGCCACTTTGCACCATGCAAATGCAACCCCCCCGGGATTTTGTATTTGCAAGGTGCAAAGCAGCGGCGGCGGATCACGCGTGCTGGAAAGGGCTTGACTGTATTCCGGAGAGAGAGAGAGAGAGATCATAAGAATGGCTCTTGCTTTTTTCTTGCAAGGGAGAGAGTGACTCCTGCCTCCCAATGTCATCATCATCAACTTCTTTTGCGTTAGTGAATCAATTAAACCTTTCATGATAGTGAGATCATTTCCCAAATTTCCCTTAAATCAGGGAAGAAATCAGAAACAAACCTTTGGACTAAGAAAAAGCCTGTTCCTATGATGTCATTTTTGTTCACTGCAGTTTGAAAAGTGTGAAAAAACACACTTCTTTTTCTTCATCTTCTTGTTCCCTATTTACTGGTCTCTTTCAAAGAGGAAATTGTGAACATCAAACTTATTCTCAACTGTCCTAGTGAAAGTTTTAATTAGATAATAATTCCCTCCTGGTGGCATTTTTTAATGCCAAGAGTGAATGAAATTAACTTGCAATTGAGTATGCCATGTTAATTCATGCCATCTTAACACTAATGAAAGCAACATGCCTTTTTAGTTATATTTCATAGTAGTATCTATTTTTCATAGAGGTATCTATTTTTATTTTTGAAATTTACCACTAGCTGCTGCATTTCCCACCCTAGGCTTATACTCGAGTCAATAAGTTTTCCCAATTTTTGAGGTAAAATTAGGTGCTTCGGCTTATATTCGGGTCGGCTTATACTCGAGTATATACGGTAATAACTCTGGAGATAGGAAGCGGGAAGATTCCTGTGTCCAATTTCATTGTAGTTAATAAGTCTTTGCTGAAGCCTTTCCAGCAAAGTAAACTTATTGAGTCTCCTAGCCTGTTAATTTATTTTCTTGAAAGTTCCAAAGTTCTTAGTTCAGATATAGAAGCCATATTTGACTTTACAAATCGCCAGTAGAAAATACAAGCTACATCCAGCAGTAATACAATTACTCATCGTATAAAGTTGCTGCTTAAGTGACACCTGTGGATATTGATCATATTGAAGAAGAACTATTAAAAAATAAGAGAAAAACAATTTAATATTTAGAGTTTAATATTTACAGATTAATTTTTGTCAGATACATAGCAATAAAAGTCTATCTTGATTGTGATTTTGATTTTGAAATTTGGAGACAATTTAAATATATATTAGAGCATTTTATTATATAATTATTTGTACAGATAGATTATTTACATTTTCCTTGTGGTTTGTCATACTGGAATTCTATAATACATATTATTATAATTCTGTAAGGATTCAAGGAGAAAACTACCATATTATTTCTTGGTGCTGACTCAAGAAAATTATGAGATAATCGAAGAACTGTTTATTCATTTGTTTACTCTAGTAAATCAGGAGGAAATTCATCATCTAGTTTGGGTGATGTAGTACCTAGTTCCAGAAAGTCTACACCTCCATCATCTGGTAAGGGGTCATATGTTCTTTATTGTGATCCGCTTAATTGCCTATATTGATATACTTTATACTTTTCAGTCAGGAGGCAAATCTTCTTAGTGGTGGCAACCATTAATTTTCCCAAGAATTTATTAGCAAGCTTCACGTCTCAAAAAGTTTAAATAATATATTTTTGTGTATATGCTAAAATTGTGACAGCAAATACATTTAATAATGAATTGATAGAGTTAATTCACATGTTTGTGTTAAAGTAATGTGAGACCAATTTGCTGTAAACATCAACCTCAGGAAGGAAACAATGACAAACCACTTTTGGAAAACCTTATCAAGGAAACTGCGGGAATTTATCTAGGCAGTGTCCAATAATTGTTCACAATTGAACAGAAAGAAAAATATTATAAAGCCATAAGGTTGCTTAACTGATTTTTTTAACCGAATGAATAACTAGACAACATCCAGTATCAATTGAAAGTGTGTTTGATAAATCACTAAAGGTGTAACTTTGCATGGCTAACTGTAACCTAACTAGCATCAATAATGAGAAATTGTACTGTTCTTATGCAGAATATCATGTTCTTATATCTTATATAGTAAACTGCAGAATTGATGGTCAGTCATGTAAATATTTTTACATAATATCTGGAATGCAAGTCTTTGTTGTAATGTACTGTCTGTAGGTTTCCCACAGGTTATCTATTATCTCTAAGGTTACTAACAACCCTTACATTATATCATTCTACGATCTTACTGGCAAATGTAGAAAATAAGGTCCAGTAAAATTCCTGGGAAGAGATTCAAATTAGGAAATGCAAAAAAAGGAATTAGTGAATTCATCCATTTCCATAACTTTTATTGTAATATGCTTGTAGAGCTAATGCCTTGATTATGAGTCTCTCTTTGTTTTCTTTGTCTCTAACATGGAAATGCTAACATTGACTGCCCCTGATAGTGTTGTTTTGAATGTTTTCAAATTTTGTTAAAACATTTTTGGTTTCCTACCATGAAATAATTAATTTTGATGCTATAGTAATAGATGATTGCAGTAATAGGTACTTTTAACATAATTTATGGGGGCATGATGGCTCAGCAGTTAAAGACGGTGAGTTATCAGCTGGAAAGCAGACAGCCAGGATTCAAGATCTGAATGCCACTGGATAAGACTGCCTGTTACTTGCCCCAGCTCCCTGCACACCTAGCCATTTAAAGTATGCAAGTGCAAATAGATAAGTATGTACCACATTGGTGGGAAGGAAACACTATTCCATGCACCTTAGTATATAGTGTTGCTGGCTACAGGACCACAGAAATGTCTTTGGACAACACTGGTTTCCTTGACTAAGAAACTGTGATCCTCTGTAGTCAGACATGAATAGATATGGGAAAAATATCTTTACCTTTAACATAACATAATTAACAGGATTTCGTTTTACTGCAAAATGTATTATTTATTTTTAATGTGGATTTTAATTGTTATTTTATTATTCTTACTTTAAATGATATTTTATGGTTTTGATTCTTTTTGCCTGTATCCTTAAAAGGTTATTATAATTGTAAGAATTATTTGATTTCTATATAATAATAATAATAATAATAATATAATAATAATAAATTAATATTAAAATATTATATTATAAATATTTTGGATAAAAACATGGTGGTCTCCAATCAACATGAATTCTACAGAACTTAACAACAAGTAATAAAGTAGCCATTGCAGTAAAACACAAATTAATAAATCCCATAGAGAAGCTTCATAAATATATATTCATCACAGTAAAACCAGTCAAAACTATATAATGAAATAGAATATTAAACACTTAAATTTTGATAGAATAGTATGGTTTTTATTTGTCATTTTAATGTTAGTTACAAAAGACTAACTTGATTTCTTTAAAAACAAAATTCCAAACCACTGGTATGTGCTATTCCTGTCCTTGAATTCTCCTTCAACTATCACTTCTAATAGCTTTAGAGCGTAAACAGGTTGTCCTCGACTTACAACAGTTCAATTAGTGACATTTCAAAGTTACAATGGCACTGATAAAAGTGACTTATGAAAATTTTTTACAGTTACGACCTCTGTAGCATCCCCATGATCATGTGATCAAAATTCATATGTTTGGCAGCTGGTTCATACTTATGACCGTTGCTATGTCCCAAGGACATGTGAACACCTTTTCCAACCTTTTGACAAGCAAAGTCAATGGGAAATTCAGATTCACTGAACAACCGGTAAGTTATTAACTTATCAATTGCAGTGATTCACTTAACAACTATGGCAAGAAAAGTTGTAAAATGATGTACAACTCAGTTAACAAATGTCTTGCTTAACAACAAATTTGGGGCTCAATTGTGGTCATAAGTCAAGGACAACTTATGGGGCTTTAAATAGTGGTGGTAGAGCCTGGATGCCTTCATGAAGTAAAGGGGAATTTTTCAAACTCACTTATCCCAACTTTATGCAACCTGAGCCCCTTCCTACCTTTCTACATAATACATAATATAGTAATAGTTTAATAACAAACTCCCAAAATATCATCCAATGTTACTGCAATCTTAATGTTAAATATTCACCATATTAAAATATGTTAAATAAGTTTTTTTTTTAAAAAAAGCTGTTTTAACTTTGTGAGGCAAGGTGTGCCTTCCTAGAGGTCAGAAAGTGGGAATTAAACCTTGGATGCAACTTCTGTTCTTTCAACCAAATGTCTCATGGTGAAGTAAAAACAAAGACATTTCAACTCTCCTCAAACCTGTTGCGTTATTTGTTGGTTAAAATTTCTCAAATAACTAAGTTTTACATTTGCACATCAAACTTAATTATAAAACCATGTCATAAATCTGTTGAATTCCATATTCAGTTGGAAGCCATTCCTTTCAAAAGTGGCTAGTGTAATGCAATTTCTGGTCGTGGTTTATGAATCATACCTAGTGGTTTTGTGTGTCATTCAAGCATAGAACACACACATTATTTCTATTTGAATTCATGGATAATACTAGTTTAATTTCTGACTGATCAATCATGCAATATTACATAAAATGGCACGATTTTAAAAAATTTGTACTGCTTAATTTCAGACCAAATTGTCCTTATATATATTTCTTTAAAAAAAACTTCATTTGTCATTTGTATGCTTTTCAAGGATTAAAATAAATTGATAGTCTGTTCTTATTTGTTTAATACGTACATAATGCAAATATATTTAAGTGAAATATGTTTGTTTAAACTTGAGCAAAGCTTTAGTTTGTTCAAATAAATATCTAGGTAATTTTCTCATTTCCCATATATTATATCAGATTTTCACTTATTAAAAAAAATAAATTATAGCTGTTTAAAACAAAACCAACTTATTATATATAACTCCCTTTCTATATAATATATTAATATTTACATAAGAGAAATTTTTTAAATTTATAATTACTTTATCTGCAATACTGATCTACATTCATTTCTTGAGAAAATAAAATAATTAGGCTTAACTTTTTTGTTTTCATCCTGGCCCAAAACTTAATCCTTCTCTGATTTTGATTCCAGCAGGACGTATGATTTCCAGTATATAGTATTTGCCCATGGACAATCATATATTAGATAAGTGTTTCTCAGGCTTGATAATTTTAAGATGTCTGAACTTCAATTCCCAGGATTTTCCAATCGAGTACGTGGTTGGGGAATCCTGGGACTTGAAATCCAGACATCTTAAAGTTGACAAAGTTGAGAAAACTTTATTAGATATATTATTCTTTAAGATTGATCTCTGTTCTAAGGCTTTTGGAATTTCATAAATTCATCTAGTAACACTGGTTGTAAGAACCTGCTTGTGAATTCAGTGTTCAGTACAAATATTTCCACATTCTTAGACACGTATGATCAGTTTACAGTAAAGTATATTTATAAATGTGAGTTGTTAGTAAAATTGGAAAAATTATGAGCAAATATTAGATATAATTTATGCTTTTGCCATATATATTCGTGTATAACATTTCTGTTATTAAGTCAACCCTCAAAACAATATTTTAATTTTCACAATTGGCATATTTGGGTGGCAGGCTTTTCATGGTATTTTGGATAAAACTCTGAGGTTTGGCTTATCCAAGGAAGGGTTGATCTAGAAGTATATTCAGGTAATTTTAAAAAGTATTATCATATATACGTGCAGATAACTTTTGAGGTGTATTTTGACACATAAAATTCTTGGTTTATCTGCCCGTGTATATTGTATATTACTCTGAATGTACATACTTAATTGTGATGTAATATATTTTTTAGAATTCCCTTTTTCTCCTTCTGTTTGATGGATCTGACATGCAACGCTACTGTTTTAATATGAACGTCTCCTTCCTGTCTCATAATTTTATATTGTTTATCTGTATATAGCTATAGATATAGATGCCACTGGTTTAGAGGCAGAAGAAATTGATATTCCAGCAAACCATCGCTCCCCCAAACCCAGTGCAAACACTGTCACATCACCCCATTCCAAAGAGAAAAGAATGCCCTTCTTTAAGAAGGTAACACCTACTTCCAAGATGCCATCTGTACACCTGCTGAACTGCACTGTGTTACATTTGAGTCCTGTTGACTGTCTGTGTCTCTTGACAGGACAATAACGTGCATGCCTTTGTTGTTCTTTGTTTCTTTTTCATGCTGCTGTAGCTAAGCAGAAACAGAAATCGGTAAGTTTGCGCTGACAGAAGCTTTGTTTAATCTGCCACTGGCATCATTAGCATCATCACATACAGTTTATATTATGCAATCATTTTAATACAAATAAATAAACTCATCAAACAGCTGGCTGATCCCATAACACAGCAGACTAGGCCCTGTGAGTGACTGAGTCCTAAATGCTTATGGTACTTTTCCTTTTTGATGGAATAATAAGCAGCTGAGGGAATATTTTAAAACATCCACGGAAGTAAATCTTCAAGACCAGATGATGCACCACAATAGTGCATGCTTACTCTTTGTCATTTTTCCAGAATTTTTTTACTTGTGATTCAGCTTTATAACTAATTTTTGTTAAATCTAAATAGATACTCATCTTGTTCTTTAAAAAGAACCTGCAATTTTTAATTTAGTCAGTATTTAAACTTCTAATCCACTAGGTGCAAAATCTGCAAATGAGCAAGACCAGTGGAAAACTGCAGACTTGTTTTGGCGGTCTACTGTGAGTTTTTCCTATTGTCATATATAAATTATTTCCCATTGTTCTTGCCTTTTCTCAGCAGTCATATTGTAGTATCTTGCCTAATACATAGCAGAATTTGGTGGCACCTTTCTTAATCAAAAGTACTCCATAGATAGGGTATTAGATACATAAATCATCACGATCTTTTCCTCTGTCCTGGGATTCTTAACATACTCCAAAAAGCCCTATAGAGTTTTTATTATAACTGCCATAAAGCAGTTGAATTGTAATTGGGTTTTTAAATAAAATCATTTTTAATTTTTATTTTCACCGAATACATTCTTACATTGCTTATTGTGTGCATTGCCCTCTTTTAGACAAGTGCACTTTAAATGTGAGTGCCAGCTCTCATAATTTTTTAACCAATGTGGCCTCAAACTGCAGGATTGGAGGCTGAAATCTAACATATTGAGAGGGTATTAAATTGGAGAAGGTTGATAGATATATTTTATCAGAAATTCAGTCCAGACTGAACAAATTCCCTTTATTTGTTTTTTTAATACAATATTCAACAAACACCCATTGTTGCATTAATTTCTTTGGCAATATCATCTACACTTTGGCACTACTTTGCAAAATAAAATTGATCAGATTAGTAGTGTCCAGTGGTAAATCTTGCTGAGAGGCAAAGTATGACCTTAATGAATAAAACATATTCTTTATTGCATTTAGATCTACATATATAGATCTCTTATATAATTCTATTCCTTGTATTGGTTTTACACAGAAATCATGTACACAACTAACTGAAACTTAGTCATGCTATAAAATTCTAAAATTTGCTGACTTCTGAGTAGAGGCAGTAAGATTGGAGGAATGGAGTCTATTGGTGGTAACACTACTCACTTATTATTGTTAATTTCTTCTCTCTTTTTTTGTAAGAGGGCTGTCAAAAATCTCAACAAAATTGCCAGGTGCAATGGTAATTGCTATGATATGTTGACATTTGTTCACCATAATTTGGACAGCATTCTAATTAATTCACTGATGAATCAAAGCATACCCATCAGATGGAAAAATCACCCTTATTAGTTTGTAGAATGAATTTGAAAGAGTAATATAGAAAGGAATGTCTGTTGTAGTCCATTTTAGCCTCTTAACATATTGCCACTGACAGCATAGTTAATTAAAACTGGGAAAAGCTGAAGACTGGCATACAATTGAGTTTAACAAGTACCAGTATTCCATCAAATAAGGTAATTTCTGTACCTACTTACCCTAATTTTCAAGGGTTATGATTAGCGTGAGGCTTTTATAGATAGTTACCATAAGACATGGACATATTACAGCAGGGCACTGATCTGCTAAATATAAAGAGGGTCATGACATAGTACTTCAAGGTTGATACATAATGCATGCAAAAGATTATACCTAGCAAGAATAATTCATTTCTATAACACAACGAATTAATAGGCTTTGCTTCTAACCATTAAGAGAGATTTGGCACTCTAAAAACTTAAGTTCACATGCTTTTGATGCCTTGGGCACTATATATCATTCTACTCACATTATCAGTTATGTGGTGAATTGAATGAAAAAATTTTCTAACATTGATATATGTTTTATGTGGTAGGTTGCTTTAGACTGCTGCTTGTGTGGCATTTTGTGCTGTTGCCGTATTATGTTTGTCCTTGATTCCTTATAATTGTATTCTACGTTATTACTTTTTGTGGTTTTGCTGTGGATATATTGAATCATTTTAAATCATTCTGTAATGTTGACTTATATATTTATACTGTATTGGCCCTTGAAAAATAAACCTGGCATATCTATATTGAAGCGTTTTTCAGGTTGGTAGTTTTGCAATTGATATATATTGCACTCTGCAAGAAAGCATCAAAATTTCAAAATGAGCATTCTGGGTGGTTATTTTTTTTATTTTTTTTATTTCCTTTCAAATACACGACCTTTTTCCCAGTTTCATATAATTGATAATAATGTGTAAATTTAATTATCAATTACTTATATAACTTCTGCGGTATATAACTGTAAACATGTAATTTATAAAATAGAATGGATTGTCTTAAAACTTTTCTGATATTATCCAGGGTCATCTAGGAAGAGAAAAAAGTACTGCACAGGATTCTTTATATATTTAGAGTGCAGTTATAGATATTTGTCTGGATTCCTATTATCATTGAACTAAGTCTTTTAGCTGTCAACATGTAGGCAATGGCATTTCAAAATAGTATTGTTAGGATTTAATAAATTTCAATTTTATATTAATAGATGAAAGAAAACTATTTTTTTTATTTTCTGTTTGTTTCTTGACCATACTTCACAGTATTATTAAGATATTGTTTGGGATCCTTGATTGTATTTCCTAGGTTTGAATAATAAATGGAACCGTATTTTTGCAGATTCAATGAAATCTTCATTTACTTTTTGATATGTTCCTTTTACAGTCATTACCTTGGCCCTCTTAAATAATTATTCCAATTCAAAATACAATTTAAATTCACTCTGCAAATAAGGTTGGATAGAAACATTTACATTCTTGGAAATATCAATAATATTCATATAATAGTTTCACAGTGTTTTCAGATAAAAGTCTCAGGCAAAGTGATTTTTGACTTTGATGACATCAGTCAATTCTATTAAGTAAATATTTGTGAAGAATAAACTTTGTTTCTAAATTAGATGTTGGAATTATCTTTTTGATCTTTATCAGACAGAGCACATTCCTCCATATGATGTAGTGCCTTCTATGCGACCCGTCGTTTTAGTGGGGCCTTCTTTAAAGGGATATGAGGTAGGAATATAATAAATGTCTTTTGTGTTATTTAAAACTATGCTTGTTGAAATTGTGAGTAAAAATGAAAGAATACAATTTTTCCCATTATGAATCAGAATAAACTGAAAATAGAGAAGTATAAAGTCTTACATTTTTTTATCCAGATTTGTCATGACATGTGCATATATTTTTTTTATTCCAGGTGACAGATATGATGCAAAAAGCATTGTTTGATTTTTTAAAACATAGATTTGAAGGGCGGTAAGTATTAAGAATATAATCTAAACCAGAGTGAAATTAATACGTTTTGCCCAATTTTATCTGCATTTCCCTAATTTCAAGCCTGGTTGTGATATTCTGTTAGTTATTTGCAGTATTTATTAGATCCAGAGATAGATAACGAAGTATATTGTCATATAGGAGTAACTATGTGTCAAAAATGTGCACATTAATTATTCTACCTGCATGTCTAATTTGACACTGTGTAGAAGAGAAAGGATACGTATATTCAATTAAGAAAGATTAAATCTGCTAGGAAATATGGTAATAAAACATAGATATGATTTTAAAATGAGTGAAAGAATTCCATTTATGAAAAAACACTGAGGAACATAACAAAATGTTGTAAAGTTTGTATGGTAGGAAGAAAGTGTATAGAGATCCCCCTTCCACCCTCAACTTCATAATGAAGAGTTGGAGATTTTGCTAGGCATTGAATGATATAAGATTTAGTTGCCACAGATTTAAATCACATAATTTAGTACTATTTTAGTACCGATAGTGTATGAATTAACAATAGCTCATTTAGTTACCATTTGAAGTTACAATGGCACTGAAAAAAGTGCCTTCTGACAGTTTTTCCCACTTATAGCCATTGCAGAATTCCCATGGTTACATGATCAGAATTCAGATACTTAGCAACTGCCTCATAATTATGATGATTGTAATGTCCCCTGTGATCATTTTTTTGTAATGTTTTGACAAGACAGTCAATGGGGAATCCAGATTCACTTAAAAACTGTATCATTAACTTAATAACTGCAGTGATTCACTTAACAACTGTGACAAAAAGGTATAAAATGCAGAAAATGCATCACTTTACTAATGTCTCCTTAACAACAGAAATTTTGGCCTCAATTGTGGTCATGTCGAAGATTACCTGTATTATGAGATATTTCTATCAATAGGAATATTTTAAAGAAGAAATTTGATAAATAAGCGGAAGATTAAGCACCTCATTATTGGTCATGATGATTTTAGTGGCCATATACTTTCAGTGAAACCTGCTGCTGAAGAGTGTCTTAATCTCCTTCGTTGAAGATTAATCAATAATATGGCAAAGAGATATTTAATCAAATTTCTGATGAGATGTTGAATGCATATTGGTGGCAGAATTCATACTATAAATAGTTCAGGATCTTCTCCCATAGAAATGAGCTCCTGATAGGTCTAA
Organism: Pseudonaja textilis; assembly: GCF_900518735.1. Next base: position 3,892,585 of record NW_020769391.1, read on the forward strand.
ATTACAAAAGGCATTTAACCTCCACAAATCTTCCCATCTTTGTCACTTTGCTGCCTACCTACTCTAGTGGTAGCACTGTGTGATCATAAAGAGATCTAATGCAGAATCCAGCAGATTAAACTTTATGGTAAATGCTGTTTCTGTGTGTTCCATAGCATTTTTCTTTTTGAACATTTCTAAAGTAATTTTTAAAGATAGGAGTTAATAAGGCAAATAATAAATTTAAAAAATAGTGAAAGATTTATTCAGTTATCAGTGGATTCAAACTGGAAGTATGGAGAGATTAAAAAAGGTGATAATAATGGGACAGAAATCAAAACTAAGATTGGAAGAAGTAAGATTGCTGTTCTGATTGATTGATTGAGGAAATGTCAAATTATATGCTGAATGGATGTTTAAAAAATGTCTCTAGAGACAAAAGCAATTGTCTTTCAGTAGCAGCTACAACAGTTAATTTAAATATGTGTGTAACATTGAATTCAATTGCTGCAATCTGATTCATTTGCTTTCATAAATTTTATCTCTTGAATTTTAAATAATCATCACAACATTGTCTTTTGGTGTGTTTATTTAGTATTTCAATCACACGGGTCACAGCAGACATTTCGCTTGCCAAGCGTTCAGTATTAAACAATCCCAGCAAGCATGCGATAATAGAAAGATCCAATACAAGGTCAAGCTTAGGTAAGCATATGAAATGATAGCGATATCACTAGCCATAACCTAATCATTTTTTAAAAAAATATTCATTGTAATAATCCCAGCATATTAATTCTTCAGCAGTTCTAGGTCTGGATTAAAAAAATTACATACAAACAGTAAATTAACTTTTCTATCTTTTGAAGTTACTTTTAGTATCAGTATAATACTACCTTCTTGGCTTGTTGAGATGAAATTATGTCCATGTTTCAAAGTAACATGTTTTTCAAATCTTTCAATTAAAAATCTGTTAAATATATTTCAAAACTATGTAAATTACTCATTGAAAAGAACATGGGAAAACGATGAAATTACAAAATAAACTCTAGTGTATAAACTGTTATGCATACATAATCCTGTTAATATAAAAGCAGCACATATATTTTCTAGAATTTCATTGAAAGAAGTGCCTATTTTCACATTTATATTTATTTATTTATTAATTATTTGTTAAATTTATTTGTTCCCTATACTCTATAAATAATTAAACAGTACTGGAATACATGTCTAACATAGCAAAGATTTCATATCACTCTTGACATTCTTGAGATTACAGATAAATCACAATTAGTATGTATTTTAATAATGTTTATAATGGTAGTAATATGATTTAAGTTAATGCAAATTGTAGACTGATAAAGGCAGAGGTGGGCTGCACCTACTGTAACAGTATAGTGCAGAACTGAAAATGTGAGCTTGTGTGTGTGTGCCTCCTTTTGCGCATAGCTGCAAAAAGACAGGGATTTTCTGCACATAGCAGTTGTGGTGAGTAGAGTGGGCGAGGTGCGGAAAGCAGCTGGGCTGCATGGGTGGGGTGAGCAAGACAGATACATAGGAAGGGATAGCACTGGGACGGGTGGGAGGGCCCAGCTGGTGGTCGGAAGGGCCCAGCTGGTGGTCAGTCCAAACTGGCAGCAGCCCACCACTGGATAAAGGTTATGTTTAGTGCAACCCAAAATTCAGTTAAAGTGAGGCTAGCACATGCACAATTGAAGCTAGTGCATGTACAGTTGGGTTTGGAGTTTTAGATGCTGCTAATCTTCATGTCTGCAAAATACAGAAAAAGAAGATTCTGTCCGAAGAAAATAGTAGAAGAAAAAGAAAAATTACCTTGTAACTACAGACTAAGGAGCAAACATATAATTTTACTTTGTTATCTTTTTTCTTTCTTTTTTGTTTTCCTTTTTTCCTTTCTTATACTTTAACTCTCTCTTGTCATTCCCTTTTCTCTTTTTTACAGTGTATTGGCTTATATTAGTTTTCAACTTCTTTTTAAATTTTTTAAAATAATATAAAGAAGAGGCTCATTATGATATTGCATTAGGGCAGTAACTTGATGTAATCGAATATGGATGTTCCTACTAAAATAGGACTAGATATTAGAATTCCTGAATCTGCAGTACATTTTTACTTTCTAGAACTACTTTGTGGCTTTATTAATTATAAATTTAAACTATAAGTTTTCTGTTTTACTATAACATTTCAGTAATATAAAAATAAAAATATGTTTAAATATTCATTGCCTATTTCTATCAAGCTGGAACCAGTTACCACATTTTCTATAAGATATCACTTTGAATAGTGAAAATTCAAATAATGCAACCAATTTGTAGGATTTATTAACATTAATTAAGACCTACCTGTAATCAAAGAACGACTTTTGCAGGGAGAGTTTGTATATCTGTGATTATGCATTGTAGATATTTCTTAAATAATATATCAAACAAGCTTGACCTATATCAATAATATATCAAACAAGCTTGACCTAAAAGCTATATTGTTCATCCAGGAAAGCTATATTGTTCATCCAGGAAAACAAATAATATTTCAATCAATCATTTTTTATTACAATCACAAACCAGTATTAACAAATAATATTTTTCGTTTTCTCCTAGTCAATAATTATATTCCAATTTTGGATATCCATAATAAACTACATGACTGTTCCACAGATTGAAAATTGTTAAACAAACTTGCTGACTTGCATTTATCTATAGATGTGCAGAAAGTGGAAAACTTAAAAATAAATGCTGGTATGATTTCTCACTATTTTGAGTGTGTAAAGAAAATGAAAAAGGAGTATCAAATCATGCCTGGCAAATCTTATTGCATTCTTTGACAAAGTGACAGAATTAATGGATCAGACAAATGCTGTGGATATAATTTACTTGGATTTTAGTAAGGCATTCAGTAGACCACAACCAAGTACCACAACCAACTACCTTCAGTAAGGCATAAAGTTGACCATAACCAGCTACCTGATTAAGTAGACCACAACAAACTATCAGATAGAAAAATGGTTGATAGACAGCATTACCACTACTAGATGGATTCATAATTTGCTGACCAACCACATTCAACTTGTAGAACTTTATGGAATGGCATCTTCATGGAGGGAAGAATGCAGTGAGATACCCCACACTCCGTCTTAGATCTAGTACTCTTCAATATCTTCGTCAATGATTTAGACAAGTGAATAGAAGGGAAACCATTAAATTTGCAGGTGACACCAAGCAGGAATAGGCAACATTCCAGAAGATAAGCTTAAGATACAGAAGGATCTTGCCAGATTTGAACATCAGGCACTATCTAACAAGATGAAATTCAATGGTGACAAAAATAAAATTCTGCTTTTAAGCAAGAAAAACCAAATGCACAGATATAGCACAGATAGTACTTGGCTTAATAGTACAGTAATTACTGTGAGAAGGGGTCTTGTAATCATAGTGGAGAATCACTTAAATATGAGCCAGCTCAGAGATGGGCTGCACATACTGTAACAATGGGTTCACCTAGTGCAGAACTGAAAATCTGAGCGTGCACGTGCATGCCCCCTTCATTTGCGCGCAGCTACAAAAACATGATTACCTATGCATGACAGCCCAAGTCAGTAGAGCGGGTGAGGCACGGAAATCAGCTAGGCTGTGTGGGCATAGCTTCTATTTATTGTCAGATCAGTTATTGTGTTTTCAGCTGTGGTATTAATTTTGTTGTCTTACTGCCAATGTTTTTTTAGGCTGGAGAATCAACATTTTTTTCTATGTTTCCCATTAATTACAATATGCTCATTGTAATTAATCTAAGACATAATATTTGTTTATAATATTACAGTATATGATGCATAACAAGTTCCAGAAAAATTGTTTTCTTTCATTGCGGAATTAAAAATCGCCTATTTTCCACATAGATAACATTGGATTCCATTTAGGAACTGACTGGGCCTGAACATTAACTTCATCAAAATTGTTGCATGATGCATTGTGTACCAAAAATACAATGTATTTGTGAATAAGAAATATTCCAAAATCAGCCAGTATTCTCAGAAAATCAAGAATTATGTTCTGAAAATCTTTCGGGGCAAAAAACTCCTCAGTTTTATTTTATATACCATTTTCATGAGATACATCTTTGTTAATACGGAATGCATGTTGCTTTCTTAATTTTCCATTTTTTAGATACATTGATTTTGAACAGATTGACATTATGCATTTTTAATGTACTGAATGGAAATATATTAGATACTACCAAGGATTGGTTTTAAAAAGTTGTATAAAAGTAATTCTTTTGAAAAAAAATATGCTTCATTCAAAATACTGTTTAAATTTCAGTAGCTATATAATGCAATTCTGTATGTCCATAGTATCTGTAATGCTTCTCAACCAAATATGTGGCTTTTGATTCATTTCTTTGTCAGTTTCACATCCAACCATGTTTCTTATTTGCTCCCATGAACACCACATTTCTAGTTGCTCTTGTAAGTTTATCTCATTCTGTATGTTTTGGACAAGATCCTGATTCTCTTGGGTTTTTCCATTCATTAATGCCCTCCCTTACCAGATGTTTTGGGTATGTATATAAAATTGCTAGTTATTTTTATTTTTTTGTGCGTGTTTAGTACGCATTATATCTCACAAAATCACTATCTGCTATTGATAGAAGGTTTTGTAATGACAAAATAAGCCATCATAGTTTGTATTGAATTTTTTTTCTGGAAGATGTTTCCAGTTTTAAATGCTAGCAATCAGTCTGCAATAGGTGTAAAATATTTGATAATTAGAGTTTTAAATAACAGAATTCTTAAATTCTGTATTGCACTGGTCCAAAACTGTAGATGTGCATGTTGCTGTTTGCTGTCACTATTTTCCATTGTGGAATTTGGCTACATGTACCTACATCGTTGCATGCACAAAAAGGGTACATTGCCTTGAAAATGTTAGCTTTGAAGCTGTGTTTGTCTTGTTGCTGTCTATACTGTGTAGATTGTTTTTATACCGTGATCTCTAAATAGTTTTTAGAACATTTATAGTACACAATTAAGTGATGGTCAAAATTCATCCAGATTTTTTTCTTTGTCAAAGATATGCATGCAAATTAAATCTGGTACCCACACTGAATCATTCTTGGAAATTAATTGTTTAAAATTCAGTCTGTATTTCATGTTATTTTTCAACCACTTTAGTTTATTTATTTACAGCCAATTTGGCCTATTGCAATTTAAAGTATCTTATTTTCAGCTTGATTAGAGGAGTGGGAGCTAAACATGACTCATAGACTTCATATATTTCTGGCTAATCATTAGATATTAAGTGCATTAATTGTGTAAAATAATTATAATAGATTTATTCATCAGGTTCTGAGAAAACCTTCGTGCTGCCGCACAGAATCTTAACTACCTGTGCTGTGACTATGATTCATCCGTCTTTAAGTAGCCACTGAAAATAAACAGTGTCAGAATGACTAGGATACCTATTAATTATAAATTTTGTGCCAATGTCTCTATAAAAACAGCAGTGAAGAAAGACATGTCCAGAGGCTTCAACTGTCCAGAATCACAGGGGCAGAGTTTTTCAGCCAGTGGTATTTCTTTATATTTGTTGTCATTTCTTATGATAAATGAAACATATATAAATAACCAAGCTCAGAGAACACCAAAGACTCCACAGTACAATCCTGAATTATATTCTCTAAGAATTTCTGATTTCTTGATGAGCCTGTGTCATTTTCTTTATGAGATGCTACTAAATAGCTTTCTTATTTGAAAAAAAAAAAAGACATCGTTTGATAGATGTATTAATCAGGCCACTCTTTAAAAACTTTAAAATAATTTGTTATAATTAAAAATATTCAATTTTTCCTCTTCTGAAATCGTCTTTGTAGCCTCTTGACATTTTTTTTTCTTGTTAAGATAATTAATGTTGGGTCTCTTAAGTATTTTAATGTTTGCATCATATGAATAACACTATTTTCTTCCTTTAAAAATGTGAAGTGTTTTGAATTTTAGGATTTGTTTAATGACAAATTTTCAAATGAAATAAAAGTAAAGAGAAGACACGTTTATTGGAAGACACACTGTATGATATGTTACATTTATTTTAAAAACATTTTTAAACAATTTTATTTTATTCAGACTTCTGGTTTGAAGGGCTTCGGCGACAGACAGGAATCCGCGATCGTGCGCGGTTTCTGCCTGGGCTCGCCACTGGAGCGCCCTGAGCCGGCTGGTTTCGGGGCTAAGCCACCCCGTAGAGGTGGTGAAGAAGGGGGAGACTGCCAGCAGGGTTGAGGAGAGCCGCATCTCTCCTCCTCAGCTGGTCAAACTCCCTTTCTTGAAGGCGGTAGGAGTGGTAGTCAGAAATGGCCACCTCAAAGAAGTACTCAACTGGAAAAGAATGTGCAGGAGGAAGATAAGAAGTGAAAGTTTTGGCTGACCGGGCTAAGTTGAAAAAGCAATAACTAAGGTACCCTGGAATTTAAATTTTACAAGAAATAACATCGCTCCCAAAGAAGAGTCGGAAGCAGCGAAAGAAAGTGAAAAGGGAAAGGTTTGGCTTTTTTTTTCTTCTCTCTCCTTCCTTATATTGACAATTAAGAATAGGAAATTGGAAATCTGCTTTGGCATCAATAGGCAATTAAGCTGAAAATATAACTAAATGCCAAAGGGACAATAAAGATTTCTGGACATTAAAAACTTTTCCTTCTATAAGCAGGAAGGGAGAGAAAAAAAAATAAGGGCAGGATCTGGAAGAGGGAGGAGACTGCCTGGACTAATCTAAAGTAAAATTTCAATAAGACTTCTAAAAGATACATTTTAACTGAAACTTTGCAACTAAATAGTAACCCCAAGAAGAGAAAGTGGAAAAAAAAGAGCAAAAAGAAACAGTTTGTGTGTATTTGGATTACTTGGTGACTTTTGGATTTTTGGCTATTATATTTGAATGACTAAAATCAATCGAGTGGTTGTTTAAATTTTTTTACAATGGCTTCACTTTTCGATGAATTGAAAATGGAGCTTAAAAAGTACAAAGAAGATGCACAAAAACAGAAGGGTTCCTTTGGCTTCGCTTTTCAATTCTTAGAAATGGAGATTTGGAACTATGAGAAACAACAAGAAAAGACTGCAAAACAAGAAGACTGGGACAAAGAAGAAGCCATCTTTAATGAACAAGTAACTCTATGTGGGGAAGAAAAAGAAAAGGGGGGGAAGAGGATGGAGAATTTAAGACTTAAAAAAACAACCAAAGAAAAGAAAAATAATTCAAAAAATAAGTATAATACTGGAAAACAACAGAAAAGGGGAATACAGAAGAGGGAAGTAGAGGAAGAGAGACAAAGGGGTAAAAACGGGAGAGAGAGGTAGAGAGGGAAGAAGGAAAGGAAAAGAAGTTACAAAGGTCCGGAGCAAGATATAAAGAAACAGGACCTATTTAGAGATAATGGGTGAAAATTTAACTGAAAGGGGGATTCTGTAAAGGAACAATTTTATTTTATTCAAAAAATTAAAATCCAACAGTAAAAAATTGAACGGAGGCTAAACAAAACTAAAGAATGTTTTTGTTTAGTTTTGCTTTGTCTCTATTCAATTTTTTACTGTTGGGTTTTAATTTTTTGAATAAAATAAAATTGTTGAAAAAAATAATTTAAAAAATAATAAATACAACACCATTTTATTACTATGCTTGAAAAATACAACAGTACTTCAAGCTCAAGAAGTAGAGCAGTGGGGTTCAATAAAGAAACTCAATTGCCATTTAAGTCTAATTACAAAACAGTGAAAGTTAGGTATATCTAATGCCATCATAGTGACAACATTTGATGAAATGTTGTATAATTTCCACTCTTTTGTCACCTTACACCACATTACTACTGAAAAAAAAATCTGTAATTTTCTGGAAATAAGATATTTTGGGAAATATTTAAATTTTTCATATTTTTTCAGTGATTATATTTTTCTGGTACTATATGATATTCACTGTTAAATCAGTATCTGTTATTCATGATTTGTTTTTGCTGCATTGAATTTTGTTTTAAGACAGATAGTGTAGGTTCTTAGCAAAATAGTCTGACAGTTCTGTGTTCATGCTTTGTTTAGAGCTTAATAACAATTTTTAATCTTTTAAATGATACAACATTTTCAATCACATTTGATTGATTCATCACTGGAAGCTCTCAAGAAGAGATTAAACTGCCATTTGTCAGAAATGGTGTAACATCTCATGCTTGGGTGGGCGGTTGGAGATCTACAAGGTCCCTTCCAGCTCTGTTCATTTGTAAAAATCTGATTATATTTTGAAAAATTATAACCTATAATGTCTTTGGAGATTCCCAGTCATCCAGGTCAGACTTGAAGAGGGTATAACCTATAACCATGAAAGCCAGCTGGGTGACCTTGGACCAATCAATTACTCTCAGTCCAACCCACCTCCCACCAGAGTTGTTGTTTTGGAGAAAACAGAAGGAGGAAGGAGGATTAGATGTATTCTCCTCCACCTTGAGTTATTTATAAAAATAATAAAGATTAAATTAAATAAGCTCCATGAAATAGGTAAATATTGTTTTATCCATTTGTATTCCTTTTTCTTGCTTTCTTTTTCCTTTTTGTTTACTATACTTTATTTAGTATTTAATAAAAAAAGATTGAACAACCAAAATAATCATAACTTCTCTGAACAATCATATTTACAGATGAAGATCGGAAGCAGTCAAATTAGATCAAGCATTTCAGGACTATGAATGAGTCAGATTTCCCCAACTAAGGGGAGTGCACCAACCTTGATGGAAAATCCAGCGCTGGATTTCTTTTTTTTCCCCTACGGTCTTTTTTTCCAGCAGACTTTAAGATGCCAAGAAGGCCAAATTGAAGGCCTATAGGTTGGACAAAGTAGACATTAGAAGATGATAATGAATCTTCAATATTCCTAGCTTCTACAATGTCTCCAGAAGCTTAAATCATTTAAACTAGCTTATGGGCTGAATCAGATTGTTTTGAAAAAAAGAGGGAAAAAAGGAATCAGTAGAATATATATTCTGGTTTTTATTTGTTACATAAAGCAACAAGGATAGCAGAAGATATTGCTGTTCCAAAGTGTTTGTTTCAGTGTTCTAGTTCAGTGGTCACCAACCGGTGGGCCGCAGCTCACTGGTGGTCTGTGAGAAAATTTTGGTGAGCCGCAGCATGCTGAAGATCAGGTGGCTGGTGGGGAGGTGGGGCAATCCTGCAGTTCCCTAGCAAACCCGTGTTGTGGCTTCTGCCTCCTGCCCATCAAGGAGGCCGAGCAGCAGTGAGAAGAGCGCAGACCTCCTGAGCCACAGGAAGCGGCTGTCAGCGGTGCCCTCAAATGAAGATGTTGCGGGGGGGAGACTCAACCCCCTCTTCCTCTTCGCCAGATGCGCTCATACGCCCAACGGATAGGAGGAGGCTTGTCAGGTGCCAGAGGGGCGGTGAGCACTTTGAGTGTGAGGGTTTCTGGCGAGGAGGAAGAGAAGCTCCGGAAGGGAGGGGATTGAGCCTCCCATTTGTGAGGAGGAAGAGAAGCTCCTGAGGGGATGGGCTTGTGCCTCCCCCTTGCAACATCTTCACCTGAGAGAATCTCTGGCAGCCGCTTGACCCTGATACATGGAAGCAGGAGGGTCCGAGGTTCCTTTCCTCCTACCCTCACCCCCTCTCAGGCCAGCATACACCCCAGAAGGGCTCTGATGCTGCAATTTCCCATGCATATGATCCATCTGCCACCCGTATTACCCCTGTTGCCCTACCTCCCCACCAACCATCTAGTCTTCAGCACGTGACTTGTCAGCCTCTGGACAGCAGAAAGAGAGAGAAAGGTAGAAAGAGAGAGAGAAAGAGGCAGAAAGAGAGAAAGAGGGAGAGGGGGGAAAGAGAGAGAAGGAGAAAGAAAGGGAGAAAGGGGGATGAAGAGAAGGGGAGGGAGATAAATGAGATAAAGAAAGAGGGAGAGGGGGAGGGAAGGAAAGAAAGAAAGAGGAAGAAAGGGAGTGAGGGAGAGGAAGAGGGAGAAAGAAGGGGAGAGAGGAAGAGAAAGGGAGAAAGAAGTAGAAGGAAAGAGAGAGATGAGAGATCTCAGTGTTTTGTTTTCTGTGGGAAATAGTTCCAAATGACACTCTGAGTATTTAAGGATGCAGAAACAGGCAGCCAAGCTAAGTGCCTGAAGGACCCCATCCTGTCAGTGTGAGTCCAGGCACTTCAGCAAGCGGCATTCTGGATTCATATTAGTGGTCCGCGGGATTTAAAATTATGAGTTTGGTGGCCCCTGAGGTCCAAAAGGTTGGCGACCCCTGTTCTAGTTTATCAACAAGGGTCTGGACTCATTTAAGAATCAAAGCAATGTGCCTTTTCCATTACATGTAGATTTGTGCCTGACTCTTTTCATTTTGCTGTAATTTGTCATTATAGAGGAACAAATTGCTGAGTGAATGGCTATATCAATTGAAGTAATAAATAATAGTTTATTAGCATTTTTTCCCATTTTTACAAGTGTGATTTGGTCTTCCCTAAAATATAAGGAATGTACACATATATGAACACATTACACACTCACACATACACACACACATTTAAATTTATATTCACACATTTATACAAATAATATTTTCCTGAAAAACTCATGCTAGAAAAACCAAGGCTAGCATATGAACAACATCTGATAAACTCTTAGATATATGAGCAAAATCTGATCTGTAATCAAAACAATACTTTGAGAGTAGATATATTTTAAATATATATAATCCGCCTCCTTTTAAAATTATTTTTTGTGCCTTCGAATCAGTATTGACTGCCTGGATAGTCCTTTTTCTTAACAAGATTTTTTGGGGACTAGTTGGCTTCCATTGTCCACTGTCTTCTTCCTAGGGCTGAAAGTGACTGCCTCAAAGTCACTCAGTTGGCTTTGTGCCTAAGGCAGGAGTAGAACATGTACTCTCCTGGGTTCTCCTGCTGTCTTAATCATTATACCAAACTATAAGAATGTTTTTTTAAATTCATATTTTATCTTTTTGTTGCATAGTCAAGACAGTCAATACAATTAACTATTACAAAAATGCTGACAGGAATCTGTAGAAAAATTGTAGGAAACCTACGTATAGGAAATGACTATCGATAAAAACACAGAGAGCTGCATTTTGTTATTTCATTGAGTACTAAAATTGGATATTAAATAGTGACAACAACAATAATGATAAAATGGGGTGAAGGCCATTTTGCTTTATTTTAATATTTGGTTTGTGCAGAAGTATCCAAAGTGGTGGAAAGGGGCTTGTTAGTGCCCCCAAACTTAGTCTGATGAAAAAACATACTGTTCATCAGTGACTTAGGAATTATGTTGAATCAGCATAAATGAATAAAATGACCTAACCCTAAATAACCCTAACCCTAAATAACCCTAACCCCAAATGAAAAACCTGTTAATGGTAATTGTTCATACTATGTGTAAAAACAAGGGTATTGTGACTGATTATCGGCAATGCAGGAGTGTACATACATGTTGAAAACATATTAACGGAAGCATAATATTTTGAATAATTCTATTGTGTAAAATATGCAACAAACAAGCCAAAGAAAATTTTTTGATGTTCCTCCTATGTATATTATATTTGCATTGTATTATTTGCTAAATAATAAATTATTTAACTAGTATGTCTGTATTTTTTGCAGCTGAAGTTCAGAGTGAAATTGAACGAATATTTGAATTAGCAAGAACATTGCAGTTGGTAGTACTTGATGCTGATACTATTAATCATCCTGCTCAACTTAGCAAAACTTCCCTAGCACCCATTATAGTATATGTAAAGATTACTTCTCCAAAGGTAAATAATTCATCTAGTTGTTGTTTCCCTTATTGTTTTCTTTCATGTAATTATATCACGAAAACACATAGATTTTAAATGTTGCTATTAAATACATTGACATTTTGAACCACTGCATGTTGAAAATAATCATAATTTAATTGGTAGCTTTTTATGAATTGTTAATATAATTTCGCATTTCTTATTTAATTGAAAGATAGAGTATTCTATATTACATAAATGAAAAAGGTGTATATTAAGAATTGATGAAAGAGTAAGTTTCTATAAGTTATGACCTCATAGTTCAGAAGCAAAATTTGAGAAGGAGAAAGGTCTTCTGAATGCATACAACAATACATAGAATGTTGTCATCATTACTTTAAGGCACTAGAATTAGAATATTATAAAATGAAAGGTATGTATGCAGTATCGTATCCTATACTGTTTCATTTTCTCATTAATTTCTATTTCAACTATAGTATCTTTTCCACAGGTTTTACAAAGGCTGATAAAATCCAGAGGCAAATCTCAGGCTAAGCACCTTAATGTTCAAATGGTAGCAGCTGATAAACTGGCTCAGTGCCCTCCAGTGAGTCATTTTTAAAATACATGTGTAGAAAAAATATTTTTCCAAGCTTTCTTGTTTTATAATTGTATCATTTTTGTGGAAAATGTTTGCTATTAAAACAAAAATCTCTTTGGTTCAGTAATGGATGCAATAGTAGGCAGTGAATGAAGTACCCTGTGTGAAAAGCAGTAATCAAATCAGTTATGGTCAAATCAGCTAATTATAGGTATGGTAAAGAATAGCAAGCATCTCTCCTTTGTTTTCTTCTTAAATGGGCAATCTTAATCTGGACTACATTTCTTCCTTCTATCTTGCTTAGGATATTACGTCATTACCGTATTTCCCCATGTATAAGCACCCCCTTTGTATAAGCCACCCCCCCAATTTTTGGACTGTGAAGTTTTGAAAAAAATATTTTATTAGAGAAACAAGTTATGAAGAAAGAAAATTTACAAAGAAACAAAATTCGACGTCTAGATCTACAACTTCGGTCATGACGCCGAAAGCGGTGCGGGCGACGCTAGCAATCTACGCATCGGAACGAGAGTAGGAACGAAGCATTCAGGCCGATGCCTAGCGTATGCATTTCTATTGCGTACTCGCACTCGTAATCGTATCATCACATACAATTTTTACAAAAAAGTATAGCATACTGCTGGAAAACCAGTTTATTCCTACTTTATTATTTTATGCATTTTTCACGTATAAAAAGTGTACCTGCTTTGTATATGCCACCCCCCTACTTTTTGGGCTTGAAAATTTTGGAAAAAAGGGGTGGCTTATACATGGGGAAATACGGTATGTACCGCTGACATTCTTAGTTTTTCTTTTTCATTTGGGAGTTTCAGGGAAAACATTATCTTCTAAACCGGGGTGAGGAACTATGGTCCCTTTATGACTTGTGGACTTCAACTGGTTCAGGAATTCTGGGAGTTATAGTTCACGGGTCATAAAGGGACCATAGTTTCCCACCTCCCTCCTAAACCTTGTACACATTTTCTACTACCAGCTCTCAAGTATCAGAATTGTCTACCCTGGAGATTTCAGATTAGGTTCTTTGTCCATCTGCTGTATATGGGCTTGAGGCTGGCCAGACCTGTCTTAAAAGACAGAAATACTGTTTTTTGTTGGGAAACAAAGTATAGTATGTCAACTGTACAGGAGAAGGCTTGTACAGAACACATGTGTATTCACATGCAATTACTTTTGAATATCAGTGTATAATCTGAATGTATTTCAGTGTGAGAAATCATTCTGCTTTTGTTTGGTAGATGAAATCAAAATGATAAAAATATGGGTTTTTTTTTTTAAAAAAATCTTAAAATAATTAAAAAGGAAGACAAGAAAAAAGATTCATGCAATCAAATATGATTTCTTTAGTATTTCTATTATGTTCATCTGACATAAAACTTATTGTTCCTGCAGTTAGTATAAGATAAAACCAGACCATATATTTGAGAAAACTTTAATTTTAGCTTGACTAATTGCAGTTATAAAGTGTAGGTCAATTTCTCTGCTATGGCAGTACATCAGACATTTTGGTATCCCAATGTCATAATTTTATTTTAGCAGTGTTTAGCTATGGACATTCTAGTGACATAGAATGTCGATAAAAATAATTACTAAGTTCTTTGGAGCAAATATTTGCCCTAATCACTAAAAGAATATTTAGGAAAGCAATTTCTGGATACATATTCTTAGATTTACCAATTTCAAAAAATATCTCAGGTAAGATAGAAAACAATAAGGGGACATGATCATGACAAGTGCAAATATGCTTCCTTTTCCTCATAATAATTCCAACAAAGAAAGGGTTTTTTTCATTCATATAGGCACTTTATATGGAGTCGTATACCATGTATAGAATAATTTAAGAAAATCTTTATTTTTGATCAAAGATGAATTTTTTAAATTGATTTTCATTTCATATTTATCCTGTCCTGAATCTTAATTTCTTGTTGGAAATTCTTTTCCAAACCATTTTCGAACCAATTAGAGGTTTTGGTTAATGATAATATAATATAATCTACATATAAATTGTCTAGATATATGGGAGCACATTGGATCAGCATTTAAAGATGCTAAGTTTGTCACCTGGAAAGCTCCTGTTCCTTGCACCAACTCTGGCCTAGCAATTTGAAAGCGTGCTAATGCGAGTAGATTAATAGGTACCACTTGGTGGGAAGTTAACAGCATTTCATGCACTTTTGCATATAGCCATGTTAGCCGCATGACCATGTAAAATGTTTTTGGACAATGATGCTCCCTCAACCAAGAAACAGAGATGAGCAAACCCCAACTAGAGTTGGACATGGCTAGTACAAGGAAAACTTCCCCTTTTACCTTTTGATATATCTGGAACATTCAATACTATTGCTGTAAATTTATCAAAGGATTTAGCACACAGTCCTTTTCTTTTCTAAATTTATAAATAAAATACCTAAATGGTAAATGTGCTTTAGTTTTGTCCTCAAAACAAGCCACATATTAACATTAAATTCATTATTCTAAAATCATATATTTCCTGCTTTTGCACTTATTGTTTAATGTGGTTTGTGAGTTTTGTCTTGTCCATACTTTTTTCCTCTGATAAGGAAATGTTTGATGTGATTCTGGATGAGAACCAGCTTGAAGATGCTTGTGAACACCTAGCTGACTATTTGGAAGCATACTGGAAGGCCACACATCCTACTAGCAGCCACCCTGCCAATCAGCTTCTCACTCGCACATTGGCATCTGCCACTCTTCCTATCAACCCAGGCCCAAATGTTAATTTACAGGTATGGTCATTTAAAAATGCAATACACCGGTTGGTTATTTACGTTATAAATATAACTGTAGCTTTCAATCAGTTTGTTCTAGTGATTAAGGTACCCAGCTTAGAAACCAGGAGGCTATGAATTCTAGTTCCATTTCAGGCATGAAAGCCAACTGGGTGACTTTGAGCCAGTCACACTTTCTTAGTCCAACTCACCTCATAGGGTGGTTGCTGTGGGAAAAATAGGAGAAAGAAGTACTCCGTATCTTAGCTGCCTCAAGTTATTTGTAAAAACAAAGCAGAATTTTTTTAAAATATATAAATGATCTCAACCCCATATCTTCTACCTGTATAATGGGAAGTGGATCAAAACCCTGCAAATCTGCCAACTCTTACAACACTCACCAAACTAGAAACCTGTCAGGTTTTCCATTATGTTGCATACCCATTTGCCTTCTGCAAAAGACAATGAGAATAGCAGAAGGGCAAATGAATTTTCTGAAACATATTAATAATAAAGTTGGGAACTAAATAAATAAATATGAAATAAAAATATGAAATGATTACAGATGCAGTGCCATTTAAATCATTCTATTAATATTTCTCTCTAAAATATTTTTGAAAAATAACAATAATAGAATCCATTGTGGCCTTTTCAAGAAAAATCAAATCGACTCTCATGAAACAAATTGGAGGAAATTGCCATTTTCAAATTCAGCTCTGAACCCAAGCTTCTCAATTAACAATCCATTTGCATCTACTAAACAAGATGTAATATTCTCTGGAGACCAAGTACCAGTTTCAAAGTTAAGAAGAAATTATTTTCTTAGAAATTATAAATCTATAATATATGTGAACAGTTCTATCCTTGCTTTAACTTAACTCTTGGTTTGATAATGCAGACTGGATAACCTGAATATTAGCATGTTCACAATAACTAAAGGTTTTTTTATTTGCTTTTAAGTGATTTTATTGCTGAAATTAGTAAAAGACTGATAAAGCTACACCTCTAAGCTAAGGTAATGAATTGCCATTTTTAAGAATTTCAAAACTTTATGATGATAAACATGAGATTTGATTGTGCTTGGTCCTTTTTTATTTCCATTTTCAATTGCTGGTGTACATAGAGCTTGAATACTTGAATTCTTATTTTAACAACAAAATACTGTCTTTAACAACAAAAATCTTGTTCCGCTGTTTGCAGTGATCTTTTTCCATTGATGCCTGCTCTAAGTTTGTTCTGAGGCTTATTTCATGCCTGGTTCATTCTTGTATTGCCAGATTCTTTTTTTCTTTTGTGTGAAGTGCCTAGACTAAGAGAGGTGATCAAACAGAAATTAGCATGACTGCCAGATGTTAGGATAAATCAGTAAATAAATAAGGATTGATTGCTTTCTTTTTGGAATGAAATTTCACTTATTCTATAAAGAAATGCTGATGATAAAATTTGAATTATTAAATTAGTCTGAGTGGATAGCCATAAATAATTGCCTTAAACCTACAATTCTGAAGCATATTTGCTCAATACAAATTTGCTCAAGAATGTTGAAGACTGTGACATTGCTGATTTAAAAGGGGATTTTTTCTAATATTTACCATTTTGTTATATTGATCAGGGATCGCAGGTTGATGAGAGGAATGAACAATCAATCACTGAAAGAACTGGTTCACAGGGAGAAGAAGAAACACGAGTTGAAATCACCAGAAAATCTCAGCATCGCTCTTCCTCTTCAGGACATCATCATAACCATCGTAGTGGAACAAGCCGTGGTTTATCTCGACAAGAAACTGTTGACTCGGAAACACAAGACAACAAAGATTCAGCATGTATAGAACCAAAAGAGGACCATTCACATGAACCTTATGATTCTCATAGAGATCATAATCACAAGGATGAACCCCATGGGGTCAGTGAGCTTAAACATCGAGAATCAAGGCATCGATCAAAGGAAAGGGACAAAGAGCAGGACCACAATGAAGGCAACAAACAACGTAGCCGCCATAAATCAAGGGACCAGTATTGTGACAGGGATGGAAAAGTGGTACCTAAGAAACGTAGTGACACTGTGGAATGGAAGAGAGATGTGTATATCCATCAGTAACATCTGCCTCTGACAGTTTTGTGTTTCTTTTGAAATTGGGTATGAGAAAGGTCATTATAATCTTGATTTTTTTTTCCACTGCAGAATGTAGTACCTTGTATGCTGATTTTAAAGTGCTGGTGCTTTCAAATTGATGGCGTAAAATAGGATATTCATTTTGATTAATGCTATAACTCACTGGCATAGTGCAACTACAGAGTTTCTGAAGTTATGCTATGCTATTTTTTTTCTAAACTGATTCTTGTAGCTGCCATTTGAACATATATCTGTTGCCATCAAGGGGGTGGTAATGTTTTTAGACAAAATATGGCTGATGTTTAATATTTTCCCCATTTTTCAGCAAGCCAAAATCAGCATATTAAAATTGAAGCTCTCAATAGCTCTTTTTAAAAAACAAATCTATAGGCACTTGACTTGCATATTGATTTCTGTTGCTTGTTCCTCTGGTGGACTACATTTTGAAACAGAATTCAGTCTTGCCTTATACACAGGGGATCTTAAAGTCAAAATCTCTTTTCTATATACTGGTACTGTGTACTGTATAGATAGTTTATAAATGTTATTTCTGCAGACACCTTCTTCCATAAATTAATCACACTATTTTAGAATCCTAATGCCAAGTCAGCAGATTTGCTTTTGAATTATGGGCAACTGGAAATGGGTAGCACTGTTCACTCTAGACACACTTTCTTATACTTAGTGTAAATAGGACTGACCACTTTAGATAACAGGCTGGGTTTTTCTTGCAAATCTATCATCTTTGCATTTTAAATCTATGGCAAAAATAATGTGACACTATAAATGGTCCTGCTGTGCACACTACTTAACCAATTGCTTTGACAGCAGTTTTTAATCAGCTTGACGGACAATAGTTGACATAATGTATAAGCATGTGTGTGTATGAAAGATGTTTGTGTTGTGTATGAGAAAGGGAGAGAGAGAGAGAAAGTAAGTTTTTTAAAATTACCTGAGGATATCCCATATCTTATGAATCTGCCATAATTATCATATGTTTATGCTTAGGTGTAAGATTTGTCAAGAAGGAGATATGGATGGTTATTCTTTTTATAGAAGAAGCATACCATTTTCTGCTTCAAGCATAATCTTGGCTTCTCAATGAGGAAACTAGGATTAAATCATAATGCACCAATTAGCTCCAAGTATAGATTATTCTAAAATCTGTGTGCTTTTATTTTTTTTCTTGCTGTTTTTAACTCAGAAGTTCAAGATTGCAGGCAAGTGACATGGGAAAATTTACGACTAACAGGTAATTGGGAAAGCATCAATCTGCTGGCTTTTATTTTATTTTATATTTTGAGGATCCCAGAAAGTTAAAAACACAAGCAAATGTGACTGTGAGTGTTTCACTGGAAATGTAAACTTATTGTGTTCTAGAGTATTTGTTTTAGTAAGACAAGTTTACACAACTTGTGGAGAGTTATTTTGTTGGAAAATAAATTTTGTAGCTTCTCTGCTTTTTTCTATATTTGACCATCTTTCTATTCTAATCAACTTGTACATTTATCTTTTACTCATGGGCTTTACTGCTACAGGGTTGCTGAACCATTATGATAATTTCTACATTTTTGTCAGAAACAAATACTACTACAAATGAAATGTCATTGCATTTTTCAAGTGATACTGTAAATAATTGTAGTATTTACAGTATGTGTGTGTGTATGTATATATGTGTGTGTGTGTGTATATAT
>NW_020769391.1:3911899-4013608 GCF_900518735.1 Pseudonaja textilis
TCATCTGCCATCATCAGGCTTCTGTATAGTGTTCATCTGTGAGATGAACACTATAACACTCATCTCACAGATGAACACTATACAGAAGCCTGATGATGGCAGATGAGATTCTGCTACAACTTTAAAAGCACAACTACAATGACGTGGGAAAATACCCGAACGAAGCTGAATGCCATACATGTAAGTACCCGCGAAAACTTAAGAAAACATATATATGTATACACACACACACACACACACATATACATACATTCCTTGTGCATGGACAGGCTAGCTTTAGTTCTGCCCAGCATCTTTATTAAATAAGTATTATAGAAAAGAATAAGAACAAAGGAATAAGCAAATTGACTTAACATACAAAGCGTAAATAAGATTTATTTATTTTGGGAGAGAAACATCATTGTTGCTAAAAACATGTATTCAATTCTCCTGAAAATTCTCCTTAACATGTATGAAAACTTTGTCTTTCATAAATATGCAACATATTGAAATATTTGGGGTAAATTCTTCAAATGTAGGCATAGTTTCAAAATGTACTGCAGGTAGTATTTCAGTGTTGTATTTGTAAATTAATTATGTACATAGTGTCTTAATATGTAAAAATCTCTATTGCAGAAAAAATTAGTATTTGACTTCATACTTTTCATTCTAATATCCAAGCTACAAGTCCAAACTTTGTATTGGAATCTTGTGGCTACAAATATATATATATATACATGAAAAGGAAGATAACTAAAGTATGAAAAGAGAAGCAAGTGCAACCTGGTAATTCCAAAGAGTAATTATCAGGAAATATAATTGCAGAATTAAAAAACTGAAAAGTAATGTCTCTTTTGAGTTGAACTCAGCTTCCTGGGATTTAATAGATATACCCATGTAGTTTTATTGGCAAAAATATAAAAGGGTTTACCGTTGCTGCCCTCTGCATGTTTTTTCTAGAATCATAGAATTTCCATAGATGTAAGAGGTTATCAAGTCCAATTCCTTGCACACTGCAGTAATATGCACTGGAACATTTTTGATAGATGATTATCCAGATTGTTTGAAAAGTCAGGTGAAGTAGTAAAAAGTACTTCATGCAGTAACCTAATTCACTGATTGATAGTTCCTATTTTCAAGAAACTGTTCCTAATGTCTAATCTATATCTTTGAAGTTTTGTTCCATCAGTTTTAATTTTACTTTCTGGTGCAACTCAGAATAATTTTTAACCCTTTACAATGTAACAGCATTTAAGATATTTGAAGACCACTATCATGTACCTTTTCAATTTTTCTCTTCTTCAAATTAAGTTTACTTAGGTCTTTTAATTGTTCCTCATAGAACTTGGTTTTCACTGTCTTGGTGGTCCTTCTCTGGACTTGCTTCAGTTTATTTCAAATTTATATGGCCATCCATCTCACCAATAAGTGACCCTGGGTGATGAACAACAGAAAATAACTAATCTGTATTTTTTAAAAAATGGCATGAACAGAATTGAATGCAATACCCCAAGTGAGACCTAACCAAGGCAGAGTAGAGAAAAATAATTATTTTCCATAGTCTGGACTGCTAGTACTTCTATAATCTGGACTTCTACTGCTACTTCAGTTTGTTCGGGGGGAGGGGGGGAGTCATTTCCCAACTAAGCTTTCAAAGCCCCCAAATATCTAGGTTCTTGTTCTTCAAGATAGAAATGTATATTGGTAGCAAAACTAAAATGCAGATCTTCCCTTACGCATATTCTGGGATCTTTCAAAATGAATAAAAACAAGTTTTACAAGCTTAGGAATAATTTTCCCACCAACTATATAGATATGAGAGATCATACCAACTTCTTTGCCTCTCTCAGCAAGTTAAAATATAAGATACATAAAATCTTAGGTGAAAATACATTATTTTGATAGAGGTAAAATATTTAAAATAAACAACTGTTCACTGTAGGACAGTAGACAGAAGTATTGTACTGTATGTTTTTAAGGCCATGTGGGTGGGAGCCCCTCAACTGCACTGAGAAGTGACTTCCACAGACAAAGATGGAACAAAAATGAATAAAACATTCATTCAAAGCCAGGCAAGCCAGATGCTGGAGATGGGTCTCTGAAGATTGAGTGGGAGGAATCTTGCATTCCCTCAAGCACAAAAGAGTGAGGACTTTCAAAATAAGGAGAAACAAACTGACAACCAGTGTAAAGATTTCAAAATAGGTGTTAAGGGAACCTCCAGAGATTAACCTAGCCATAACATTTTATACTTGTTCAGGTTTCTGAGAGTTAACTACAATTAATGATCATATTTTTCCCAATTACTCTTCAAAAATGTGGAAGGAATTATGTAGCCATTCCTTTTTTATGAGATAATGGGTTTTCCACTAGGAAGCTATTTGCTCAAAATTTTGACACACAGAAATTACTATATTTTCATATTGAAAAAGCTTGACTTTATAATTTAAGTAATTTTTTTAGGATGAAGTGCTTCAGATCTCCTTTCAATACAGCTTCTTTCTGTTATCAAAGAAGTAGCTGATCATGTTTTTAGGTTTCTGCCCATGACTGAAAAAAGAGGTATTACAAAATTAATGGAATTCTATAATAACATTTGAGCTGTACAACACTATCTCTCCAAATTCCTGGTGTAGTACTTGTGATACTTGTTTCTTTTTGCAAATCATAAATGTAGTTCCAAAGACAACAAAAATACTTTATATAACATATTAATTTGTATAACATATCCATATATCTCATCAAAAGATTCTTGAGTTGAGCTTTGCTAGGTGCTCACTTTGTAACTTAATCTTAGATGCTTAAATGCTACCATTCCCAGTTCATTTTTCCTCAGCAGCACTAAAGCGTTCTATGTCTTCAGCAAGATGAATTCTATTTGATTCTTACCTTTGTTAATCTTTAATTCTACTTTCCTGAACAGGGCTTTTATTTACCAAATCACATTGGAGTACTAATCTTGCTTGAAGGCCTGTGATTCCCCAGACAATTTTTTTCAGAACTGGAATCATTTGTCTGAATTCCTTGGCATACAAATAGAATATATCAGATATATCAACTAACAAAAATCAGATTATCCTTTAGGTTTTTTTTTAATATTGTCTACTCACTATTAATAAATAACATACTAGATTATGCTACCTGGAGAAAATGCAGCAAACATTATGAGTTGAACGTCACTAAGGCCACGTTATTTTAAAACCTAAACAAATTATTCCAAGCATTCTGTCCCCTTATTTCCATTTTACTTCCATATGGAAACAGATTAATATTTCTAATTGTTCTATTTTTCTATCGCTTTTCAACAAGTATCCAACACCTATTTTTGTTGCAGATTTAAGATGTTTTTGTAACTTTACTCCAAATTCCACATTTTTTTAATCACTTGCATACATTACAAAATTACTCTCTATTCCCTTGCCCAACATGATATAGTAAGATTTCAATAGGACATTATATTTAAATTATCAATAAAAGATGCAGGTCTGCTATTCTTGTGTCAAAAAAGTACCATAGAACTTGAAAAGTATAATCAAAATGATACAGTATGAAACTAGTGGACCTTCCTTATGTTGGAGGGGAGGGTGCTGTTAAAATAGGTAAGGAGACCATAGTAAGAAAAATAAAATCAATCTTGATGTGGGTAATGTTGACACATATACATATTAAAATCAAACAAAAATGTTGGGGAGTTTTTCATAAAGCATACACAATTGTACAATTGCTTTATCTCCAACATGGCAAAAATCGTCAATAAGTGGTTTTAAAGTGAAACTTAAATTTAAGAAGGACATGAGTATTCAGAAGACAAGTCAGGATTTCCCTTGCTTCTTCAGCTCAGTATTTCTTCTTTGATTCTGCTCCAGAATCAAACACATCTGATATTGGAATGTCAGCATTCCTGAGATATAAGGGAACATGCACTGTTGTGCTGATAGGGCTAAGCAAAACACTTAATTTTGTGGAGAAGGAGTTAGAAAACTCTCAAATTAATGATAATAAAGAGCAGTCAAATGCTCACTTAATACCAATTTTGATTAAATGTTCTTTAATACCATAAAATTGTTCTTCAAAAGCAATCTGTAAGGTGTTATAAAGTGTATTAAAATCCATTCAAACTTTATTTTGAACTCAGTATGGTATAGTTTGAAAGTAAGATTACTACTGTGTGTGATAGTAAACAAAACTATATGGATAAACTGAGCAAACAATTTTCCATAATTAGTGACCTGTTAATGTAAAACCAAATGAAACTTTAAAACTTTCCAAATTACAGTGGCCCATTTCTGTAGACTTGTTTCTCCAACCTGCGGATTTCTCCCAGGAGAAACAGCTGGCTGATTTTACTGCTGCTATGGCAACTATGTCGTCAGTCTGTTGGCTTGGCAACATAGCTGGAGCACAAAGCACAGTTTGGAACACTCCAAAGGCTAAAAGGAAAGCATATATTTATTTACATTGATGTATAAAGTAATTTTCATTGCACTTTTATAAATTTTGCAATAAAAAATCCTATACAGTCTTTGTTTGCTAGACGTATCAAATCTTCGTAGTTGACATTTTGCAAAGAATAACAGTCAATTCCCTGCAAAATAATTTCAGATGGATCAAATCTCTGTAGCAGTTTCAGCTTCTCAGGTGACAGTCCAGCTCCCATCATGCCTTCTCCTCCAATATGGGGCTCCTTATAGGGAGGAAAATAAAAGAAACAGTTGGCTATTTGGCTGGTCACTATTCAACTTAAAATAGAAGCTGATATTTATAAAGGTCAGTCCTCTACCTTTGCAATAACATTATTGTAATATTTTTATAGCAGAAAATGGTCTTGCTATAAATCCTCTGTAAAGAACAGTGATTCAAAATTATATATATATAAAAAATGAAAACTATTCCTCAGCCATAATATAAAAAACCCTAATTTAATGCCAACCAAAGTGTCCTCAGTAGGTACAGTTTATATCTATATACATCATTTTATTAGTATGCTAAAAAATAACATAGTAATAAAATAATAAAGCATAAAATTGCTATACTTAATAGCAAAAACTAAATATAGATGAAAAGGGACATGATTATATTAAGTTGCCATCTAAAACAATTGAGTTCCTTTGTTGTAGGTGGAAGCCATTTCCTATGTTAAGTAACAGAACTGTATTAAAACTTAGCCTCACTCTCAGAGACACACAAGGGAATATGCCTCATAGAATTCAGTTGCCCTTCTGCTATTTTCATTTCTTTTGCAGGAGGCAAATTGGTATGCAACATAACTGTCAGGTCTATTCTTATGAATATTATGGCAACTGGGCAGTTTGCAGGCTCTGATCCACGCCCCACCAAGCAGGTAGAAGATACAGGGTTTAGGGTTTTTTAACTTCTGCATTTACTGTTTTATTTATCTCCAATGAACCTAATGCTCCTACTTCCTATTTTTCCCACAACTACACTGAATCGTGAGTTGGGATAACCTAATCCTAAAATATAGCCTATTGCAGTATTGTGGATTTTTTTCTCTAAGGTATGTAACCATCCCGAGAAATTATGAGGTCTGCTTTCCATTTCTAAAGTAGATTGATGTTTACTTTCTTTCCTAAAGTATTTCATTTTAGCATTTGTACGATTTACAGAATTAATTTCAAAAATAAATGCAACATTCAGTCAAATCCATCCAACTTCTGTTCAAGTTGGCTTAACCATGCAGAGTTTGTTTAAAAACCCAGTCAATCTCTAATTTTTACAAAATGCTACACTAGTTTGTTTGTTTTTTAATGAAATCACATAATAATTGAGGAACGTTTCTTAGCTGTTTAGGACAGGAAGTTGAAAAGGCTGAAAAGACTCGTTCTGTTTGATATGTGTTGTGATAAATCCTAGTTTATCAAATGTTTTCTATTTTTTTCCCCTTAAATATTCAATTTCTTGGAGACTGCCTGGATAGGTCCCTTCAGGTTTTTTGGCAAGGTTTTTCGGAAGTGGTTTGCTATTGCCTCCTTCCTAGGATTGAAATAAAGAAGGGGTGTCAAAGTCAAGGCCTGGATCTGGCACGTGGGATGCTTAGATCTGGCTCATGGTGCCACCCTGGAAACAACAAAGGACTGTCCATGGTGCCTCTGGAGCTTGGGAGGGCCGCATGCGGCCCTCCCAGCCTCTGTTTTCAACCACGATAGCCTCCTACAGGCCTTTGCCAACAAAAATGGAGCTCTGTTTTCACTGGCAGAGGGCTACAGGAGGCATTGCAGCTGAAACAGAGCTCTGGAGACCGTTTTTGCTGGTAGAGCACTTGGGTCACCACAGCGCCCCCAGCATGAGTGACGTCAAGCTGCCTACCCTGGCCCCTGACATCAAACACAACCCTCAATGAAGTCGAGTGTGACATTCCTGAAATTATTACCAGGGTAACCAGAGTAGAACTGCTGGTTTCTAGCCTGAGGCTTTTACCACTGCACCAAACTGGCTCTCTATGGATATAAGCAGAATAGGGGAAAGAGTTCAAAAATTACAAAATATATTTTTCCTAGACAGCTGGATAAAATTGTTAACTACAAGAAAAAAACAAAAGAAATGATAGATTCTTGATAACATGATAGACACTTCTTGATCTCAGCTCAATCTTTATAGATACTAAAATTATTGTAACGGCAAATTCTTCCACAAGATGTTTTCAAGTGACAATGTAATATAAAAATGGGAAACAAAGTTACATCAATCAAATTTTACAAAAAAAAGTTTGTTCTTACTTGTGACTTAAGTTGGAGGCAAGGAAAAGTTTCTAGTGCCCAAGCCACTTGCTCTTCATTCTCAGAAAGGGTAATTGTGCATGTACTATATACTAGGATGCCGCCTGGCTTTAGCAGTTGCACTGCCTAGGATGATAATCAGATTTTCACTTTGTAGTATTTCACAAATAACACTATTTTTTATAGATTACAGATAGTCCTCAACTTGCAACCATTCACTTAGGAACTGTTTGAAGTTATAGTCGTGCTGAAAAAAGTGACTTATGAATGATTCTCACACAATCATTGCAGCATCCAAATAATCACATGATCAAAATTGGGGCACTAGGCAACTGGCATGTATTTGTGGCAGTTGCACTATTTCGGGGGTCATGTGATCACTATTTG
This sequence comes from Pseudonaja textilis, assembly GCF_900518735.1. The sequence goes on from NW_020769391.1 coordinate 3,919,000, forward strand.
CATCCTTCCCAGCTGGCTTCTGACTAGCAAGTTCAGGGAGGGAAGCTTAACAACTGCATGATTTACTTAACAACTGCAATGAGTTACTTAACAAGAATGGCAAAAAAGTCACATAATTGGATGCAACCCATTTAACTTAGCAATGGAAATTTTGGGCTCAATTGTGGTTGTAAGTCAAGGATTACCTGTAGTTTAAAAGCTTCTCTACAGGTGGCACAATGCACATTAATTCTAATATTGGTTTTCGAAGATTCATGACTACTAATCATAATGGAACCAGCATAAAAATGTTGCAGAAAGTGAAGAACTCTTACTACGTCCACAACCCAGCCTCTATTTGCATCCAACTTTTTCTAGCAATACCGTGCTATGGAATGGTAAATATTATTTAGCAGGAGATATTCTCAGAGGATGATACAATAATTCCCAAATTCTTTCTCCTTTAGGAGAAAAAGAAGAACCTGAAGACAACTTCTCTAAAGAATTGTATGAAAGACTTTCATTTTGGTTCAATGTCTTCCAATAGATAGCAGAAGACAGCTGAATAAATGAAAAGTTGAAGTTGCAATTTCACTAATACAGCAAATATCTTGATTCCCCCCCCCCCCAATTTTTTTTTCAGGAATTGTTGTACAACCAAGGTACAGAAAAGTAAAATTCTTTAACAAAATTGTTTCCCGAAACTAAACTTATTTCTGCCTACAAGGATATGAGAAAAGGCTTGACAATCGCTTGTATTAATTTTAATAAAATGTATTTTTTTAAAATAACTCAATAATCAACTGACAACTCCCAACCATCTTCTTCATATTTTATTTAATAGCTTTTACTATTAAACATACCACTCTAAAAAGCTTGCGCTGTAAAGGCTGATAGGAAGTTATTTCTTTTAAAGACCACGAATAAGCCAAATTTGGCCTCTGTCCCATTCCACTGCACGGAGCATCAAGAAGTATCCTGTCAAATGACGCAGGTAAGAATGGAGGTCCTTCTGCAAAAAAAAAGAAAAATATTTCAAAGTCTATAGTTCACATGTTTTGCATAACTAATTGTTATTAATGAAAATTTCTGAGAATTGTTAATTAAAATTCCATGAATCATATCAATTTAATGTAGTTAATACAGTGGATTCTAGTTTAATTTAACAAGTTGAACCCTACTGGCATTGGTTTAAAGTCTTTTTAATTAACTGTTATAAATAGCCATTGTATTTGGATGGAATTCTTATTTATCACTATTATTTATGGAACAAATTTATATACTGTAGCTGCATAGATGACTCCAGGTGGCTTACAAAATTTTAATTATGGTTGTTTCTGCCTTTCACTCTATTTCTATGTAACAAGAAAATGTGTCCTGTTTAATTGGTATACAAGTTGATCCAGTCTCCTTAAACCTGTATCATGATGTCAAGTCAAGATTTAATATGTGTATTGAAATCCTGTGTAATAGACCAACACTTCACTTGTATTGATGAAAAATGAATCTAAGTACTAACATTTTGAAGTTACATCTTTGTAGAAAGGCAAAATATGTTTATGAAGCAACTGATGTTGAAAGATTAAGTTCATTAAAAAGACGCTCTATCTGTTGGACAAGTAATTTTCCTACTTTAGCCATCAAACTGCACTACACAATGATGAAAAATACAATAGACCTTTAATAAAAGTAGATCCTTCTTCCTCATTTTTTCCCATCTTATGTGCTCTGAGTTGCTCCTATGAAACTAGTAAGCTTCAGAAATTTTCATACAGGTAGTCCTCATTTAATGATCATTTAGTGAGTTATAATGTTGCTAAGCAAATGGGAGATAGGACCGCTCTTCGAAGTTACAGCTGGCAGCAGTCCCACAGTCATATGATCAAAATTTGATTGCTTGGCAGCCCATCAGCATTTATTACTGCAGCATATATTTCAATTCCCCCACCTGCCTATACCTGCCTTCCCATCTCTGCCCTTTTGGCTACCCAGCACTCCTGCCTACCTCTGCAGCCTTCTGCCCTTCCAGCTGACCTTTGTATTCTTCCTCCAACTGCTGAGGTGTGCCCAACCTAGGTCTCATAAGGCCATCGGCAGAGAAGTGTAATGTCCTTGCCTAATGGCACACAGTCCTCAGTCTAATAACTACACATGATACTACCAGGAGCCCTAATGCAGTATTGTGGCTGACTCTGCCCACAGCCTAGAGTTCAATCCTGATGGGGCTCAAAGTTTATTCAGCCTTCCATTCCTCTGAGATTGGTAAAATGTGGACCAAATTGTTGGGGGGAATATGCAACTAATGCTTTACATTGTAAACCATCCTGAGAGTGCTGTAAAGTCCTTTAGAGCGATATATAAGCCTAAATGTATTGTAACCAGAACTACTGTTGCTAAGCAGTGAAGCCATGCGATGCTTTGCTTAATGACCACATCACTTAGGAACAGAAAGTCTAGTCCCACTTAGATTTGTTAAGCAAGGATTACATATACAATTTTACTCACTGCCTCTTACTGTGTCATCCAAATCAAATTCAAATTAGCCTTGATATCAACCTGTATTATTCCATGAACAATAATAGCAAAAAGTCACATTACCTTGTCCATCTATTTTGCTATCAGTAAGTGCTTTAGTACCATCGTAACAAAAAGCTTTAATACAATTCAAATTTAGTAGTGCAGCATTTTGTTCAATCTTTTTCACTCTGTCTGCTATCTTGTCCAGCGCTATTACTTCCCCCTAAAAATTAAAAATCAAAAGTTTTGAAAAGTTTTGAAGTTTTAAACCACTGTTAAAACTACTAAAGTATAGAAGTTGACACACATAATTTCAAATAACTGAAGTGCAATGCATAAAGCACCAGATTTACACAACATATAATCTGTTTGAGCCCCAATTCAGTATACACCTTCAATGCCTGCATCTGAAAAACGTGGTGACTTTCTCCATGTATTTCAGAGTCATCACACCATTCCTCATTTCTTAAGCAACAATGCTTGACTTAATACGTTACAGTTTACTCATGGCAAACTTCACTAAGACAAAATAGTATGTTTCATTCAAATACTGTAACATAGGTCAAGCTGTAATTTTTCCATGTTAATAGTCTCTGTGCGAGGACCCTAAAAACTACACACTTAGGAATGCAAATGGATAAAAACGTCAACACCACACATAGACACTTAAGCAGAACATTATTTCTGTGTTTCAGGATTGTGTTCTGCATGCTGGCAATTTCTCCATACTGGAAAACTAAACGGTTCAATGAACATAACAGCATAACATCCGGATTATAATTAGAACTGAATTAATTGGAAGCACAGTGCCAAACAGCACAGCTAACATAAGTAGAGTTATCACATGGGCATACCAATGTTCCTCACTGCACAAACTGATGCTGCATTTTGAAACTTCCAGGTCGTCTTCCAGAACAGTCCCATGTAACATGCATTGCAATAATCAAGTTGTGAAGTGACAAAGGTTTGAGCGAATATTTGAAGACCCATGTGATCCATGAAAAGGATGCAACTGTATATTAGATGGAGATGTTGAAAGGGCCTCTTAGCCAAAGCTGCCATCAAGTAAGAACTATGAATCCAAAAAGATTCCTAGATTGCACATCAGCCTTGAATGAGAAAGTGTGATTCCATCCAAGGAAAAATGGAAAATTCCCAGATCTAGCTGACCTAATATTCACAACCATTCAGTTCTGACAGTTTTTAATCAAGTTCATTGACCATCCCTCCATATCCAGGCCAAACAGTCTTTAAGCATTGGCATAGAACTTTGGCAGCTCAATTGGCCAGCCTGGGGTCAACAGATATAGTTGGTATCATTAGTAGATTGATTATACTGGACCCTAACTGGCCAGTAAAACTAATGGTGTAGTTGTTGGAACAAGAGGGAAGAAAGTGTTGAACGCTGTATTATCCCAAAAAGGAGGGTTTGGGGGACAATTCTTTCCCCTTCAGCCAACACCAACCAGAATGGCTCTGGAGGTAGGAAGAGAACCATGTAAAACAAGGCTCCAAACTACTATTCTTTGAATCCAATCCAGAAGGATACTAAGATTGAATGCATAAAGACTTGCCATGAAATCAAGGAGCACAAGAAAGAATGCACCACCCCTATCCAAACCTGCCCAGATTATATACAAGTCGAACTGAGGCTGATTCCATATTAAATACTGAAATCTGACTGATATGGGGTTAGATGATCTTTGTTACAGGGGAATATGCAACTAACATGGGAAGATTGGAGACAGGTCATTACCAAATGGCGTGGATCCAGGAATGATCTTGAGGAGGGAGACTTCAAGGCCAATTGCACCACCCCCTTTCTCTACCACCACAGCACAAATAATTTTCCTGCTAATGACCTAAGAAGGGCCTCAACCCAATAAGCAGATGGATCAACTAGGTAGCCTTCAAGAGTAACCAATTCAATTCAACTCAGATTATACTCCAAGACTCATACATCAGTCTATAAACTCCCAGTTCATTGGACTACCCGCTTGAAAGTTCTTAGTTTCCTGACATTTTTAGCTGCAATATATTTTTGCTAAATTTGTAGTATGTCAAAATCTGCTTACTCTTTCTCCGAGATAAGAGTCCAGAATTTTTTTTAGAACTCGTGGCTGTTTATGGCTTATAGGCAGCATATGGTTAGTAGCATGGGGACACATTCCAAAAATGGGGGGGAGGGACAAACCAGCCAAATTCAACAGAAATTGAGTTTAAAGCTATTTAATTTTAATTAAATGTATACCCCCACACACACATATGTATGGGCATATGTTCAAAAAGCACCTATTTTCATTTAGCAATTTATTGCTTGAATTAGTAGATTTGTGATAACTTAACAAGATCAATGCCCCTTTAGCAAGTCTATGTAGCTTATTCGACTAGAAAACATACATAAATTTCAAATATGAAAGCTATGCTATTTTGAATTATCTGTGAATTTCAGCCAAGGCGTGAAATAAGCTATGCTAATAAAATACAAGCAAGTTTCTGAGGTGGAAGGGAGGGAGGGAAAGAGGGAAAGGAAAGGAAAGAAAGAAAAAAGAAAGACGCTATGCTAATAAAATACAAGCAAGGAAGGGAGGGAGACAGAAAGAGAGAAGGAAAGAAGGAAGGGAGAGAAAAGAAAAGAAAGAAAAAGAAAGGAAGGGAGGAAGGAAGGAAGGAAGGACGGACAGAAGGAAGGGAGGGTGGGAGGGAGGGAAGTCTGGTGACTCACCTCATCATGCATTAGAGTTGCAAGGTGGGTAGTTTTGCCCCCAGGAGCAGCACACATATCCAAGATTCTTTGTCCTGACTGAGGATTTAAAACGTAACTCACAACTGATGAGGGCAAATTCTAACAAAGGAAGTGATAAAAATATTTTAATAACCCAGAGATCACAAAAATACTGGAATATTTTTTTCTGAAAAAAATATTGACCTTTCTTCTGACCCTGACCTTTCTTCTGAGAATCTAAACTGTCTGTACATGAATGTTTGTTTTAATTCTATAAAAAATCTTCCAAATTGAAGTTATTTGGTTGTCTGGAAAAAACTGTAAATAATGAAAACCAAGCCTCTTTTGATAGAAGAAGCTATTTCTTTAAAATCAATATTTTCTCTTCCTCGGAGTTTTTGATAGGTAGGTGATACTTGGTATGACTCCTATGGTTAGCTCCTATCCTTATTATATTGCTTTTAATGTATTATATTGCTCTTTGTTGGGCAACTGTAACTGTGTTTCTCTGTCACATTATAACTTGTAAATTGCTGTAAGTTGTTCAGTGATATATAAGTTTAATAAACAAATATATGGCTGAAAGTTCCAAAGTCAAGCACTTTTCTTATGGCAGGTGGATCAAATATGGGTAGGCATAACAGAGAATTTTTTGATAAGGCTGTTCCTTATTGTATTTTCTAGCCTCTTCCATTCCTCAGTTCCTCCCTCTCTCCCTCCCTTGCCATACTTCCAAACCAAGTCTTGGGATGCACCCATCCCCTTTTTCATTTTCTAAGCCTGCCTATAGAGGCTAGATGAGACCCAGAGGCACTGTTAGAAATAGTAAAAGAATGATGCTTGATCTTTTGCAGGATGAGTCCTTTTGGTTCATTTTGAATTAAAAGCATTTAAAACAAGTAACATTATATGAAACAAAATCCTGATGGATGCCAAGTATTGATAGACTCAAACACTACACCAACAATACTTTAGTAGATTATACTGATATTGAAAATGAACTTCTTAGTAAACTTGAAATTGATTATATTGCATGGTTAATATTTTTTAAAAATTAACATCTGGCAACTTGTGAAATACAACGAATGGTGCAGTGGCCTAGAGGTAGAACTCTCGCCTGACAATCAGGAGGCTGTGAGTTCGATCCTAGGTAGAGGTTCTCTCTCTGGGCATGTTGAAAATATATCTGCTGAATATAACTCTGCATTGGTGATAGGAAAGGTCAGTAAACACTCAGCTCCATTCAATTGCCCAGACTCCATCCCGCAAGGGATTATGGGGTCGCTAAAAGGTGACTTGTGAAATACAATACTTTAAATGGAAACACAATAAATTGGGAAATGTCTCATTGTTACTTTAAATGTACAAATAACACAACAATGTATTAAATATTAAATTCTACTTTTCTCCATAAAGTTTGATTTTTACAGCAAGGATTGGAGAAGCAGTCTTCCCAATCCTGATGTTTTCTGCAAGCAAACCTTGGGAAAAAAACATAATGATGAGCTGATATACTTCCCTGAACTCTTGAAAGGAAATTCTAAACAGTCTGGTCATAAGTACATTTGGATTTCAAGTTAAGGTTTTTATTAGTTTACATGGCCTGTTTGTTTCTGGCTTACCATGATTTCAGCCATATCACTATAGTATCTAAGCAATGGCTATGTAGTATATGCAAATCCAGCCAGTATACTTGATCCCAGGAATGTATAAATAGTCCTTATGACTACAATCGAGCACAAAATTTATGTTGCTATGAGAAATTTGTTAAGTGAATTTTGCCCTATTTTACAACTTTTCTTGCCATATTTGTTAAGTGAATCACTAGAATTGTTACATTAGTAACATGGTTATTAAGTGAATCTGGTTTCTTCACTGACTGCTTTTCAGAAGGTTGGAAAAGGGGATCATATGACCACAGGACACTGCAATCATCATAGAGGTGAATCAGCTGTCAAGCATTCGAATTAAAATCATGTGACCATGAGAATGCTGCAATGGTCATAAGTGGGAAATATGGCCATAAGTCACTTTTTTCAATACCATTTGAATGCTGACTAAATGAACTGTTGTAAGTCGAGGACTATCTGTATTGAAATCTTAATGTTCAGAAAATAGTAATATAACATACCTGTAAAAATACATAACTGGATAACATATTGTCAAATGAGGGACTACGGTAAATTGGTTCAGTCATTTTTATTCCCAAACCTCTGAAAAACATAACAAAGGAACATGAATAAATTGTCTGCTCCTCATTTCTAGTTTGACATTATTTAAATGTACATTACTTATTGGGGGATATCAGATAATACATGTAATTAATTTAACACATTCTGTTCTTACTTTCAGGAACATTAATTAGAGAATAAGCCATTTGAATCCATATATTTTAAACTTATTATAAAATTTCTTCTCTCAAACGGGTTAGGTGTGATTTAATTCAAAACAGATTGCTGTCACTGTTAATAATATCGAAATAATGTTTTCCATAGGAATGTGGCTTTACAGTTAAGTTGGTTGATTTGTATAATTTTATTGAAAGCTCTCATCAACGTATTATTCAAGAACCCTAGGGAAATTCTTGTGAGATTTCTAAAAATGTTGTTTCTGTACCATTAAAAGCATAAAATTATTTCCTATATGTTAAATAATCCAATGTGTAAAACTGATTGCAATCAGTCCCTGAGTCCAATAAAGCCTACAGGATCCATATAGCATTAAGAATCAGGAAAAAGATTGGGAAAGTTACTTTCAGTCTAAGATAAAAGTGGGATGCAAATGATAATGGTTATGAAGATGATGATGAAACTATCATAACTTAAAGGTCCATATCAATTCCAGATCAATATCTATTTGTGGTCCTCTAAGGAAATTCCTAATTCTTATTTTCTGTAGACTGTTTCTACCTCTTTTTACATTCCTGTTATACGACAGGAGTGGAAATCCTTTCCAAGTCAACAATATAACATGAAAATAATTGTGTTAGATAGGTTAAATCAATGCTATAATTTCTAACCACCCAGAATTGTCCCACATTCCAAGACTAAAGATTATCAGCATAGCTGAGAGAAAATAAATAAAGGAGAGAGAATATTTGTAACTCAGGGTTGACATGAGGGGTTCTTGGTGTTCTTTGAACTTGCTTGTTTTCTTGCAGATGTTTCATTACCCAAACTAGATAATATTATTGGTGCTAGTCATTAGCACTGATGATGTTACCTAGTTTGGGTAATGAAACATCTGCAAGAAAACAAATGAGAGAAAGTTAACTACTCATTCCAAAGAAAGTCTTCAGAATTGCTTTAAGTCAATATTGATTGAACATTTCAATATTCTAACATTTTTTTAAAAGACAGCAAAAAAAGAGGGGGAGTATAAATCAAAATGTACTGTTAACTGATAAATAACTGCAATGAACATGAATAAATGCTTCACACTGGGAAGAATAGTTAGAGCACTAAATAGGGACAGACTGAGCTGTTGCAATCTGACTATATCAACAGTGAGGCATATATTATTCCTGGTACAATTATTAATTTAATTGAAAAATATAGAAAGATTCGAGTAAACAATATCCCAAAGCTTTTTAAATCAATACAATTGTTCCAGAGCTAAATCTGGATAAACAAAATCTGAATAAATTCAATACATATATTTTCTATATAATTACTGTGTATATATATATATATATAATGTTTAATAATCTTTATAAATGTTTATTAATGTTTAACTATTTAACCAAAGGTAATAATAGGGTCCCTTTGGAAGGAATTTAGTAGAACTTTTTCCTACTCATTTTATTGAAAAGCACAAGCTTTTATGAACTGTCTTTCAATTTTTTGCTACCATGAGCTTATATGACACTGCTACTACAGTGGCTATGATCTGACTCTTTTATTGAGGCCTTATATTGAATATTTTTTTTGTTTACTAGTAGACAAAATCTCCATCTGCACTCTATCACTATTTTTAATTACAAATATTTTAATAATATAAAAAGTAAAACAATGTTAACAAATATTAAATCTAGCCATGTCCTATAGTACTATCAAGGCTGCAACAGACTATTATGCAAAAAATACCCTCAGTGGTTAACTATGAACTACTGTATTACTGAAGCATAGAGCCAATAAATCAGAAGTATCAGAAAACATTATCATTTTAATTCATCTTCAAAGATTAGTTCCTATGAGATTTCTCCATTTCTGATAATTATATCTGAGAATAATTTATTTGACTAAGCAAGATCCAGATTCAATTTTTTGTTGAAAAGCCTCAACATTGGAGAAATAAACCCAACAGGAATTTGGGCTAAAGTATATATACAAATTAGTTGGATAGTGAGATGACTTACAAACAGCTGTAGCTTTCTATTAAAATAAGCAATTTGGGGCAGATTTTCAGCCATGGTTATACACTTCTGACTTACTTCAATGGGCCATTAGAAGTAAATATTTCATTGCGGCTCAGTTCTGAAATCCCATTTCCAATGAAAACTTTATTGCCGGAAAACTCTTTGGCTCCTCTTTTGCATTTCCCTTCAATATCAGAGTACACAGAAACCACACTTCCAGCTTTCATGACTGGGGAAAAGAGAGGGAAAGATATCTTTGGGTTTTTGTTCTCCTTGGCTCAAGAACAAAGATGCAGACATTCACTGGGGATTTTGTGACTCCACATATTTGAACCCCATGTGTCCAAAAGAATGTACTTGAGTCAAGATAAGCTCTGGAAAAACATCACTGATGTCTATTCCAGATGCAGACTTGGCAATATTTTACATAACTTTTAAAGGAATACATCCTAATGTTTAATCCTCAAGAAAAAATAATATTCTAACATTATAGGCTTGCAGATTATGGAAGGGGAAAGGAGGGACTGTAGAATACTTTGGCTGAAGCATCTAAATCTATGAAAATGAGTATGAAAATGAGATCATAATAAAGCTCTGAAAATAAAATTGTGGGCCCAGCTGTCCAAGATGCATCACACTACTGCCTATAAATAAGCAGGTTGTAAATAAGCATATGGATTTTGAAGAAGCAGGATTAGAAAGTATATTGACACGTTCCAACTGTACTATTGGAAAAGACTCCCAAGAATAACATGTATAGTTCAGAAAACAAATCTGGATCCTAAGATAAATCAATCCAGAATTCCAACTCAAGGTACCAATGATCACATTCAAATTACTCTATTTCAGCCATATCATGAAAACTTAGATCTCTGGAGTGGTCCATGCTGGGAAACTTGGAAGGATAGCAACAGCAATAAGACTTACATGCCACTCCATAGTGCTTTACAGCCTCTCTAAGAAGTTCATAGCGTCAGCACATTGTCCCTCAACAATCTGGGTCCTCGTTTTACCAACCTCGGAAGGATAGAAGGCTGAGTCAACCTTGAGCCAGTCAGGATCAAATTCCTGGCCATGAGCAGTGAATTAGCTTGCAATGCTACATTCTAACCACAGCGCCACCATGGCTCCTATATTTTGAAAGACTTGAAGGGACAGATTAGGAAAATGTAGGGAAAATGTACATGTCTATGTGAACCCACTTGATTATGCATAATCAATTAAACAGGCATGAGAAAATATATATGGAAAGAATGATGAAATGGGTATTGGTGGGGAGATTCTTGAAAATTCAGTTTTAACATTAAAAAATTATAACTTATCAAAATGGCTACAACAGGATACAAATATAAAAAAGACAAGATGAAAGGTGTATTAACAAAAGAAAAGCATGTTAACACTTAAACAACTATATATATATTTATGTATTATAAACACAGACAAAATCTTCTATGATTTGAGACTGTGGTCCTGTGGGCAAGAGATGTTGAAACTACAACTCATTCCTGCTACTTGTACCCTCCATAAGGACTAAAGGACCCATCTTATAACTTCTTTAAACAGCTAGCAAATTCTAATCTTGTTTTTATGCACAGTAATTATCAGAATAGTGTCAGTCTTCTTGAATATAGCTAAATTTTGTTATGCTGCCTGTAAATTAGGCAGACTTTAATGAACCCACTCCCCATTATAATATTTTATCTTATTTTGTTCTTAATTTATATTAACTCATTTTTGTTTGCAATTCTAGACAACGACCATAATAAAAAATATTCATTAAACTTGCACAATCACTCTTACATTTTGAAGCAGATATAATCCCAGGAGCATAAACATGTGCTCCACGAAGCACAGCACTTCCACACTGTGCATCAACAACTACTTCATTTGGCAATCTTTGCAGATCCTTTCTGCAATGGAACAGTGATATTAAATAAAATTAGCTTATTAATATTACTTTTAAAAAAGCACTAACTTGACCACTTCCCACTCCCACTCACAATTAGATTTTTTTTCCTATTTGCCAACCGTGCAATTGCTTTCTAGCTTTTTAACTTCATTTGCAGCCTTTCAATTTTAAAGTTGCAGTTTATAATAATTGTATGTAAAAGTCACATTAACAAATGTAAATATGTTTTCATAAAACTAAGGAGTTCTTTAAAAAGTAGTAACATTTAGAGAGGGCACATTATTGATAGCTAATCACACACATAGTGTGTTTCTAAATTTCTGAAATATATAACCAACTAGAGCTCCTGTTTTTATTGAGTGAAGATGCTTCAAAACAGCCCCCCCTCCCATTTTTGAGCTGTGGATCAGTACCAGCCCATGGTCTGTTGAGAACTGAGTCATGGAAGCGGCAGACAAGCGTGTGAAGCTTCATTTACACATGCATGGGATTTAGGTTGAGCATGCAAAGACATCCCCTGTCCCCCTCCTGCTGCTACCACTGCCAGTCCATGGGAATGGTTGGGGACCGCTGCTTCAGAATACATGGTAGAACAAACACAGCACTCTCTGAAACTTATTACAGCAGCTGAATCTGTTTGCAGGATCTCTATATGACAAGCCATCCTAAAAAAAGACTGAGGTGCTTTAGTGCTTTAATGACTTTTAGAAAAGTGCTGCATTAATGCTCTTTTGTGTTCTGAAGCACTTCTTCATAATCTAATCCAAAACTCTGCAAATTGCTAGTAATTGCAATTTTCACCCATCATGTTTTCACCATAATATTAAATATTAAATATTAAAACACTGACATTCTAGGGAAAGAGATTTTAGTTATGCTTTCATTCTCCAGTAGAGAGATAATTATCAAAGAAACCCAAATTATTGATAAATAGCTGTTTTGAATAGAATAAAAACATTTCAAATATTGTGAACTTATCTTTGGTTTATCTTTTTGTCCAAGCATGTAAAAGCTCCTGTTTATAAATCATGGTGTGAATCTGGCCTGCTTGAAATTGCTTGTCAGATTTTATCAAAGAAATGTGAGAGATCATCCATGGAAGGCAAACACATAAGCTCAAGATTTGCTTTGGTTTATCTCCTTCATATCAAATTATGACTTTAAATGAATATGTTAATATTCATTAATAATGAATATTATTAATTCCATGTTAATAAGCAGTGATAAATGAACATATATTTTTCATGTATCATCTGCATATTCAAAATCAGGATTGGTCTAGGAATGCTTGAAATTCCCTAGAATGAAATCAAACCCGAACACACATGCGCACACACGCACAGACAGACAGACAGACACACACACACACACACACACACACACACACACACACACAAACCTGGGTCCAAGAACAGGAATAAGTAACATGTCAGGAAGTTCTGGATGTTGTAGAACTGGAACACTAAGATTTTCATACTGCTGTAAGTTGAAGACGAGGACATTATAGTTATAATATTGTATCTAATATTTAGACAGAAATATTTATGGTCAAATAAGTAAAGTCTGTATATAATACCAGTGTCTACAGGAGAGTCAGTATCATGCAGATTTTGATCCCACAGTGGATATCACTACTATATAACTTGAAATGACATGCTTCCTTTTAGAATTCAAAAATTAATCTGCTTCAGATCCTACCAAAAATAAGTAGGCTTCCAAATGGAATTGGAATATTGTGGACATTTGCCCATTGTTCCATAGCACTTAAATTTTCTGCACTTGTGAAAACACCTATGTCCCTCTCTCTATAGAAATTAACAAAGTACAAAAGGATATCTGAAAGCTGGGTTATGTAATACATTCTAGGTCTTTTACAATTGACAGTACATTCTATAGTAATAGCTGAAGGAATGATTTTCTCTTACATTATTAGCAAGCATAGAAATAGCATGCTGCTGTGTACCTTTGTTTAGGATAGACTTAATGATCCACATATATCTAACAGCAAAATGAACAATGGAATCCCTTTGGGGGTTGCTTGATAATGGAATGGAATGTAAACAATAATGTAGTTGCATTTTTTTAAAACCCACAGTGCTGATTATTTTCACTGTTCACTCTATGCTAGCCTACTAAGGAAAGCTTTAGCATAAGCTGATTCTAAACATATCCTTGCTTTGCACTGATTCCGGCTAAATGCTGAAATGTCCATTATTTATTTATCTCTAGAGAAACAAGTAGGATTTGCCAACACAGATATAGTAGAATTACTTAACCATCTGCTTTGAAGATCAAATAATATAAAGCAAATGTTTTCTGAAACAAAGATAAGGGTAATTATTTTTTAAAAAAGAAAAAAGTTCTGAGGTAATATTTTAGATCCTATCCTTGAATGAGAAGAAGACATTGTGCTATTAGTAGATTTAGGCCTTAAAATAAGGTATTCTGGAGCTGGAGAAAAATAATTATAAATTCAATGCCTCTTTGGTCTGTTGAGTAGCCCCTGATTTAGGTTTACCAAGCATAATAAGCTGAGGAAAACCAATTTTGCTTCACAGGGCCATAACAACAGTTTTCTTTAAAAAAAAAAATCAATGGTACAATCTAACAGCAATTCTTACCTGCCTCAGCACACCACAGCAGAGTTTTAGAGCTGCAGATAGTCCAAAACATCCTTCTCTTGATGTTGCTTTCTCTCACTCTTGTATGCAATTTATTTAATTACTTACAGGTTACACCAGCAACACAATGTCTTCCTGACTTTTTGATATGTAAACTTCTCACAATATTTCAACAAAGATTCTAAATAAAAGCATTAACAATTGAAATTTTTTTAGGAGGGCGGAGTTGGCGTCATGGTGGTACAGTGTGCGATCTTGAACCTCTAAGATCGCCACTAATATCTCCATTGCGGGATGGTCCCACCGGACCTAAACCGTCCCGTAGAGACGATGAGGACACATCCTGTCAATCCCAGGGACATCGCAAAGTCCCTGGTAGATCCAGGAAAAGCCCTTTTTTCCTGCGGCAGAAAGGGAGCCATTAAAGCTGCTGAAGCTGGGACAGCTATGGAACGGAAGAAAGCGGGAAAGAAAGTGTGTCAGTTTAGTGAGATAAATTTCTACTTATTATTTTCCTGAGAGAACACCCTAAAAGACTAAAAGTTAAATTTAAAAGTGAAGATAAAAGCGGTCAAGCAATGAGATTAAGCACAAATTAAACCTGAAGGGCTTTTTTCCTTTTTATTGGAACTTTGGATTTTTGTAAAAACTTTTTAATTTTAATTTTTTAACTTTCCTTTTTAACTTTTATTTTTTTCTTTTTAAATAACTCTTTGGAAAAGTTTTTTTTTTTTGTCCCTTCTTTTTAACAATTTTAGACTCTCTTTTTTTTATTCCTGGCGTAAATATTAGAGGGGAAGGGAAAGGAAAGGGAAATAAGTAGCGCTGCCACCTGGAGGTTTGGATACATTGTTTTTCTTTCTTTCTTGTTGATACATTTGGTGTTATATTCAAGGACTCAGTTTTTCATTGAAAAGATAGTGGGGAGAGCATGTAGATTGTTTATGCAGGTGCTCTTCTGAGGAACTACTGATAGCTGGAGTCTGGAGTTGAAATTGAAAGAAAGAAGATTGAAATGACCTTGAAAAGAGAACTGGAAATTTTGCTTTGGATTTAGTAAAGAGCCTCGAAATTTAGTGGCAGTGCTTTGCTTACTGACAGAATTGCATTTTCTCTTTCCCTTTTTTTTTTTACTCCTCCTCCCAGTTGGATTTTTATATTTGGACTTGAGTCTTTTGATGCAGGAATAAGATTACTTTTTTCTCCCCCCCCCCCACCCTTTTGTTCTACCCTTTTAGCAAGGGGAATATATAGATTTCTGTCTTTTTAATTTTTTCTAAATTTTTTATTTTTTCATCCTTTCTCCATTTTACATTTTTTTCTTTTTTTTCCCTTTTTCTTCCACACAATTGGAACCAATTGGGTTAAGGTGTTCAAGTGCATGAAGATTTTTTTCCTTTCCTTTTTATTTTTTGCTTTTATTTTTTTATTGGAGTGGCAGTTGGCTGTTCTTGCTTTTTCTTCCCATTTTTCCTATTAAGTATTCTAAGATGAGCAGAAAGATACCAGCCTCAGCTTCTTCAATTCCGACTTCTTCCTCCTCACCATCTGGAGGACAACGATCAATACAGGTGATGTTACAACAAAAGAAGCAGAAAGAAGTGACACTGCAGATGATTATGCAAGGAATTCAAAAGATACAAGCAAAAACAGATAATATTGAAAAGAGAATGGAAAACATTGAAAAGAGAACAGAGAATATTGAGCAAAGAACTGAAAAGACAGATGAGAAAATTGAAAATATTCAACAGATGATGATGCAATATGAGGACAGAATGAAGAAAATTGAAGAACAAGATGTACAAAGAGATAAGAAGATTGGAGATATGGATAACCATCTGAGTGAAGCTGAAAGAGACAAGAGCAGATCACTCTTGAAGATCAGAATTCCATCTTAGATTTCAAAATATAGAAGAAGAAAAGGGTGAAAACCTTGCTGAAATGATGACAGAAATCTTGGCAGAAGCATTAGAGATAACTAAAGAGAAGATGATGGATGGAATGGATGAGGTTTTTTGTGTCTATACAAGATATCTGATGAGAAATAAACTGCTAAGAAAAGTTCATATCAGATTTACTAAGAAAATAATTAAATCACAAATACTGCAGGCAGCAAGAGAGAAAATACTAAAGTACAAAGATAAAGATATAGTGGTACTGAAACAGGTACCGACAAGAGTGAGAGAGATAAGAAGAGAATATTTATTTTTGACCAAAGAGTTACTTAAGAGATGAATAAATTACAGATGGCTGATACCAGAAGGTCTCATGTCTACCTGGCAGGAACAAAGACACAGAACTGATACAGTTGAAAAAGCTGAGTTATTCTATCTGGAAGACTTCAGAGTACGGGAGGAAGATACAAGAAAAGAAGAGTCGTTAATTGAATTTCAAGAGGAATGTATAGCAGTCATTGAAAAAAGAAGAAGGAGCTGTAGGTGGTGTACCCAGAGAGCAATGAGAACCAAGATCTACTAGAGCAACCCAATCCTTCTTATAAAGTCTAAAATGGATGAGAGAAAATTTATTACAATTAATATAAATGGATTTAATTCAGCTACTAAAGAAGAAAAATATTTCATAAGTTAGAGAAATTAAAATTTGATATAATCTGCCTACAAGAAATACATATTAAAAAACAACACGACCATATATTGAAACAACAAAAATTAGGGAAATTATTTACAGCGTTGACACAGTGTATAAAGAAAGGAGTGGTATTATACATTAGAGATACAATCCCTGCGGAACAAATATATACAGATGATGATGGAAGGATTTTGATGGTGGAGATAATGGACAATAATCTAAAGATACTTTTAATAACAATCTCTGCTCCAAATGATAATCAAGAAGATTTTTACAGGAAATTACACAAGAAAATAATTGAACTGGACTATGCTAATATTTGTCTGATGGGAGATTTTAATGGAATAATAAATGACAAATTGGATTATAAAACACAAAAAGCTGCAAAGAAAGCTAGAAAGACATTGCCAAAATCCTTCTTTCGAATGGTAGATGAGATAAACCTAAAAGATGCATGGAGAGAGAGAAATGCAGAAAATAAACAATGTCCTTTTTATTCAAATAAATATGCAGCTTGGTCCAGATATGGATGTCAATAGAATTGCTCTCTAACAAACAAGACTTTGAAATAGAAACAAGTACCCGGGCAGATCATAATCCAATAACACTTGTATGGAAAGGACAAAAAAGGAGATCTAGATGGACTTTAAATAATACGATATTAAAGGAAAAAGATTTTAAACAGAAAATTGAGAGAGAACTGACTTTTTCCTTTAAAGAAAATACAAAAGAAGATACATCATTACAGAACCTCTGGGACACGATGAAGGCTTATACAAGAGGCTTGTATAATGGACTATACAAGGAAAAGAAACATAAATCAGAGAAAAACCTTTAAAATATTGGAAGATGACTACAAGAGATTGGAAAAAGAACTACAGAAATTTCCACAAAAAAGGACATTAAAATTAAAATGGACATAACTAAACATAAAATGGGGCTAATGGAAAAAAAGGAAATAGCACAAAAAATTAAAAATGCTAAGCAGAATTATTTTGAAGATGCAAATCAACCAGGCAGATGGCTAGCATATAAATTGAGAAAGGAGAGAGATTCGAGAAGGATAAATCAATTGATAAACGAACAAGGACACGTATGCTATGGAAATGCGGAGAAGAAAAAAATTATTCAAGATTACTATGGAAAATTGTACTATCAAGAGAATGTTCAGGAAGAAAAAATTCAACAATACCTACAGGAAGCAAATTTGCCCCAGATACCCAAAGATATTGAAATAATGTTGGAAAGTAACATAACAATGATGGAATTAACAGAAGCTTTAAAAAAGCAAAACATTGGGAAAGCACCGGGTCCTGATGGAAGCACCAGTGGAATTTTATAAGACATTTCAGGAAACATTGAATCTTCACTTATTAGAAGTTATGAATGAAGTTATGACAAGGAGAGAATACCCAAAACATGGACAGAAGCATATATTACACTTGTACTGAAGGAGGACACAGACCCACAGCAAGTTAAAAATTACAGACCTATATCACTATAATTTTTTTGCTTCAATTCTGGCAGAAAGACTGAAAAGATACAATTCCATTCATTCTGATCAAAATGGATTTCTGCCGAAGAGACAAATTAAAGACAATATGAGAATAATTTTAGATACATTGGAATACCATGAGGCACATCCCCCCCAAAAAAAAAATGGCTTTGATGTTTTTAGATGCACAAAAAGCTTTTGATAATGTGAATTGGCGTTTTATGCTGCTACAGTTGGACCAAATGGGCTTTGGTAAAAAATTTACTCAAGCCGTAGAAATGATATATTGTAAACAAACTACAAATGCTATGATAAATGGAGAGTTAACAGATTTTATAGATATAAGAAAAGGGACTAGACAAGGCTGTCCATTGTCACCTCTGTTGTTTGTGTTAACACTGGAAGTGCTGAATAGGAACATCAGAGAAGAAAAAGAAATAAAAGAATGAAAATTAAAAAAGAAGAGTATAAATTGCAAGCTTTTGCAGATGACTTGGTATTCATATTAGAGGATCCATTGGAGTCAGCACCTAAACTGATAGAAAAGATAGAAGAATATGGGAAAGTAGCAGGGCTGAAAATAAATAAAGATAAAACAAAGATTTTAACAAAGAACATTTTAGCAAGACGAAAGAAAGAATTGGAGGAAGTTTTGGGGATCCAGGTCACAAATAAGGTTAAGTATTTAGGGATACACATAACACCAAAATGTAGCACACTTAAGGAGGACAATTATCTTAAACTCAAACAACAGATTGCGACAGACTTGATAAAATGGGAAAATTTACAATTATCATTGATTGGGAGAATATCTACAATTAAGATGAATGTATTGCCTAGAATCTTATACTTATTCCAGACAATATCAATCAGACTAGGAAAAGAATTTTTTGAAGATTTAAACAAAATAGTGCTAAAATACATTTGGCAGGGGAAGAAAGCAACAATAAAACTTAAAATGCTACAAGATGCAAGAATAAGAGGAGGATTTGCTTTGCCCAATTGAGAATTATATTACCAGGCGATGAGTTTGATGTGGGTAAAGGAGTGGATATCAATAAAGAATACTAGACTTTTGAATTTAGAAGGACATGACTTGCTGTTAGGGTGGCATGCCTTCCTCTCATATAAGGGAACTAAACTGCAGGGATATTTTAGAAGACATTATATTCGAGAAGCATTGTTTCTAAACTGGGAGAAGATTTTAAAAAGCAATATTATTTAAAAATCCCACTATGGTAATCTACTATTGAAGCTTTTTCCTATCGAATAATATATAAAAAGGAACAAACTGTTAGATATGGTGAGATATTGAATGAAAAGGGTAAACTTAAATCTATGCAAGCGTTGGAAGAACAAGGTGTAAAAATGAATTGGTTTTCATATTTGCAAATACAATCTAGATTTGATAAAGATGCTAAAACAGAAAGTATCTATGATAAGTTGACTGACTTAGATAAAATTTTGACAGGTACTGATGAAAAAGTAATTAAAAAACTTTATGGACATTTGTTGGAGTTTAAATTAGAGGAAGAACAAGTAAAAGAAACAATGATTGCATGGGAGAAAAATTCTGGATATGGGATTGACATAGATAAATGTCAAAAATTGTGGTCTCAAAATTATAAAATGACAATGTCAACTGCATATAAAGAAAATTTGTATAAGATGTTTTCCAGGTGGCCCTTACCCCTGATGAGAATTGCAAGGATGTTCAAGAAAAAATCGGATAAATGTTGGAAATGTCATACGATAGTTGGCTCAAATTACCATATGTGGTGGACATGCTCGGATGCAAAAAGATATTGGACTATAATCCACACACAGTTGGAAAAAATGATAAAATAACACATAGACTTCAAACCTGAGATATTCTTATTGGGAATGATACCGGAAATATACAGTAAAGAATTGAAATGTTTGATTGTAAATGTTTTAACAGCAGCTACAATTGTATTTGCTAAGAACTGGAAAAATGAAAAATACCTATGCAGGAGGAAATTATTAAGAAAATCATGGACTGTGCCGAAATGAGTCAATTGACATTTGAAATTAGAGAACAAGAAGATAAACAATTTTATATGATATGGGATTTATTTTATCAATGGTTAGATAAAAAGACATGACAAAGAAATAGATTAGCAAGCTTTATAATAAAAGTTAATAGATTGATATATAATACAATATAAAATATATAACCATTGGATAAATAAGATTGAACTATAATGAAATTTAGAATATCTCATATAGAATGATGGAAAAATAGTTTAGTCAAATGAATGATTAATAATTGTTATTACATAAGCACAAGTTAGATTGATAAGGTGAGAATTTATATAGCTTGTGAGTAATGGTAAAAAAAAAAGGATAGCACAAAAGATTGTAACCAACTGACACACTGTATGTATATAATTGGAAAAGGGTTTTATGTTTTTGTTTTGTCTGTATGTTTGTTGTAAAAAATAAAAACTTTAAAAAAACCAATTGCAATTATTTTTAATTATTTTTATTAAAGTTGTATCCTATAATTTGCCTTTATTTTATATGCAGCACCCTTGGTTACCAGTAGTGCTCAACTTACAGTCGTTGTTTCACTATGGTTCAAAATTAAAGGGAAAAAATTACTTATAATTGTCCCACTGCCCCAATGATTTATGATCACAATATGGTCACAATTTGGGCATTTGGCAATTTGGCTTGCCTTTAAGATCAGCTGATAACAGATAATCAGAATTGAAAGGGATCTTATAGGTCATCTAGTCCAACCCCCCCACCCAAATGGCAAATGGCAAATGGCAGTCCAATCTCTCCTTGAAGGTCTCAAGTGATGGTGCTCCCACAACTTCCGAGGACAAGCTGTTCCATTGGTTGATTGTTCTCACTGTCAGAAAGTTTCTCCTTATTTCCAGGTTAAATCTCTCCTTGTTCAGTTTCCGTCCATTATTCCTTGTCTGGCCTACAGGCGCTTTAGAAAATAGCTTGACCCCCTTCCTCTCTATGGAAGCCCCTCAAATATTAGAAGACTGCTATCATGTCTCCCCGGCCCTTCTTTTTACTAGACTAACCATGCCCAGTTCCTGTAGTCATTTGATTCCAGTTTGCAACTTTTGCCAATTTATAGCAAAAACCACCCATTGGGGAAATTGGATTCACTTAATGACTGTGTGATTTGCTTAACAACTACAATGATTTGCTTAACAACAACCATAAAAATGACACAAAATAGGCTCTGACATGATTTGCAACCACAATAACTCACTTATGGCCAAAATTCCAGCCTCAGTGGGCATAACTCAAGGACTACCTATATCCTCACCTAACTAATAAGTGGATGAACAAAGAAATAAAGGAAGGAAGTAAATGACTCACCTTTTGGATCTCTTTGGAAAGCAGATGTCTTATATATTCTACAGAACCCAAATGTGTGTTTACCCGAACGCTGGTAAAAGCTGGTGGATGTGCTAGGTTAGTTAACAAGGACTCATATTTCTCTTCTGCTTTCAATGAACCAATAAATGTTGTAATCTTAAAATAAAAGTATATAAAGAAATAATAATAATCAATAATAACAACAGCATTTTATGGTAAATTACAGTAGTTTAGGTTTGTAAGTTATTTTAATTTATAAATCTTTAACTTATAAATTTAAATAAGCAAGTTAACTTATTTATAAATTAAACAAGATTTGGAAACAAGTTAAAATAAATTTCTTGAGATAAAGACAGGATTTATAAAGTACAATTTTCTTCTGGAAGTTCACTTGATGTTTTGCATCATGACAGAATAGTTTTATTGTTAATTGTTGCTAGGTACAGATAATATTCATTTTAATTAACAATTCTAGTATTACTTAATGCTAACTACTACAGAGCTGGCTTTGATGGGAGTGTGTGGGCAAAAGAATTGGAAATATTTTTCTTTTAAATATATTTAATTAAATAAATCCAGTTGTACACATGTAAAGATATCATGAAAGTAATAGTGAAATCTGCCATATGCTTGCTAAGTTAAATCATAAAGTATGGGTAATCCTTGACTGATGAACACAATTTAGTCCAAAAATTATGTTGCTAAGTGAAACATTTAAGTGACTTTTGTTCCATTTTCTGACTTTTCTTTCCATTGTTATTAAATGAATCATTACAATTGTTAAGTTATAACATGGTTGTTAAGTGAAGCTGGTGTCCCCATTGACCTTGCTTGTCGGAAAGTTGCAAAAACTGATCATAAGGCATTGCAATAAACATAAATATGAATCAATTATCAACCACCCGAATTTTGGTCATGTGACCATGGGGGATGCTTCAGTGGTTGGTCATGAGTGTTTAAAAATGGTCATAAGTCACTTTTTTCAGTGCCAATGTAACTTTGAACAGTTACTAAATGAACTGTCACAAGTCAAGGACTACCTATAATATTATTGTTTAATAAACATCTTCAGTATCAATATATTTTATCTAAAAATATAAATAGCTTGAAGAAAAAGGTACCTCATTATATTTTGACAAATAAAATTTTATTTCCCAGTTTTGTATCTGGCATTAAATATTGTCTTAATTTTTCGGACATTTTCTTCCTTAGATTAGCCTTGGGTATTCTTCCACATCCACCTCATTTACCATATACGCAATAGTAATTCTATATATTTATTCCGAATAATTAGATTTCACTTTGTAACAAGATCAAGTCAGCTTAAATAATACATTAAAATAAAATCACTATTATTTAAAATGGGTAGTGTGACATATATTAATTCTAGAAGCAACATCACTATACTCAGAGATACCGTCCATGTTTAGAATAGAATAGAACAGAACAGAATAGAATTCTTCATTGGCCAAGTGTGATTGGACACACAAGGAATTTGTCTTGGTGCATGTGCTCTCAGTGTACATAAAAGAAAAGATACATTCATCAAGAATCATAAGGTACAACACTTAATAATAGTTAAGTGGATACAATAAGCAATCAAATTATAATAGGAAACAGTCAATATAAATTGTAACGATACAACAACAAAGTTACAGTCATGCGGTCACAAGTGGGAGGGGATGAGCAATAAGGAGTGATGAGAAGATTAATAGTAGTGGTAGTGCAGACTTTGTAATTAGTTGGACAGTGTTGAGGGAATTATTTGTTTAGTAGAGTGATGGCATTTGGGAAAAAACTTTCCTTGTGTCTAGTTATTCTGGTGTGCAGTGCTCTATAACGTCGTTTTGAGGATAGGAGTTGAAACAGTTTGTATCCGGGATATGAGGTGTATGTAAATATTTTCATAGCCCTCTTTTTGACTCATGCAGTATATAGGTTCTCGATTTAATGATTTATAATACCATCATTTGGACAATATCAATCCTTCCTCCATTATGACATGTTGCCAATGCAATGGCCTGGTAACCCAATAAATCAGTAGCTGTTGATAGCCCTGAAGAATGCAGTAATTATAAAAAATTGTAATAGAAAACAACACTGTGTCAGTAGAATATGAGCTAGTATTATAAATTAAGTTCCACAGGACAGCATTCGGATAACTGCAACCTAATTTTGCTTGGTGCATTGTATTTTAATCAACCAGAGTAGTACTTACCTCAGCATTTTTAAATGTAGCCCTGAGATATTCCTCAACCTCTGGTTTCAGTAAGATTTTACAGAAAATAGACATAGCTCCAGTCTATTTTCTTTTTTTCTCAGGGAAACATCTGTAATAAGCAATGTATTATTTCATCAGATATGTGCATGTAATAAGCTTAAAACAAAATCGGATGTTAATAAATTTTTCACACAAATAAATATGGTTATATCAGGAGACCTATTGAAGAAATGTAATGTCTTCCTATCAGTAATGTTCTTTCATCAATAAGTCTTGTTTTACATATATGAAACCAGTATATAGCTGTATGATTATAATTTAGCGTGCTGCAAATATCTATCGTATTTTTAACCATGATTTATGGTTTTGCATATTGTGTAGATTTATCCAGTGATGCTTATTCAATAAACCATGATTAAACTCAATATGAATTGAATTGAATAATTAATATTCAACCAAAGAATGATGAAACACTTTAAAATTTAATCAACTTTTATTTCATATTACATCCTGATGATTACATATGATATAGGATGGTATCACACTATTTACAGAGTAACATAATAATCTACTATTAAATTAATTCCATTTATATTTTGATTTCCTACCCAAAGACACTCAAAATAATATTACAATTTATTTGATATGCCTAGAAGCATGTTGGACTCAATGGAATGTCTTCATTTTTATTTAATCATTTATTTTATATCCTGCCTTTTATTCAAACAATCCCAGAAGACAGAATTTACTGCTAACTGGTAAAATTAAGACTAACCAATAACATTAGTTCTTCTGGATAGAAAGTTTGAAAAGAAATATATGATGAACCAAAACCCCAACCCTATTTCCCCAAATCATTTGTTACTAAACTGCAGATTTACTTGCTTTTTATTTCTGAAAATGACAACTGAAATCACATAGCATGAAATTAGGTGTGGAATGGACAATTGCAGTTGTAGTTGTAGTTTTACGGTTAACTATTGCTCAAAAAAAAGGGGGGGGGTATGAATGCCCTGGGTGCTTGAAAGAGGACTCTTCTTACAGTGTTTAAAAATAATGCCTAATATCCATGCGCTTTCAGGTGTTCAAAGAGCTTTACATGCAGTATTTGGTTATGAACTCTGCAGAAAAAAGAAACCTTTCCAATTATATCTCAATGTTTTCATTCATTTGTATCCCACATTTTTACAAATAACTCAGGGCAGTGAACATATCCAACAGACCTTCCTCCTCCTATTTTCCCCACAACAAACCTATAAAGTCCCAAAGGTGCTTTTTTCAAAAGGCAACTGGATATATTTTTTTTGAAAATGTTTTGCTTCTCATCCAAGAAGCTTCTTCAGTTAGACACCAACATTACTCAGCTGACTTTCATGGCTAAGGCAGAGTAGAACTCATGGTCTCCAAATTTTAAGCCTGGTTCCTTAACCACTAGACCAAACGGCTCTCCTTTTAGCTTAGAGCAATCAGATATGACCCTCTCTTTCCTCCCCACTCTGTTAACCTTCCAGATTTGTGGATTTCAGTTCCATAATTCTCCAGCCAGCATAATTATTACTCAGTATACAGTACTAGGAGCTCAAGTTCTAGAAGTGGAGTATGAAAAGTTGGGAATTTTGATTGAATATGACAGAAGCTATGTCATAATCAGGTACCGTTTAGACTCTTTACTGCTATATAAGTGACTCTGAATTATAAATAACAAAGGGGACCTGTTCCATCTCTTGAAATGAAATTGAATGATATTTGACTGCATTTCAAGATTTGGTATTTGTCCCTCTTTCAAGAATATGACATGTAGTGTGGCATTGTTCTTTGGTTGGAATATTACAGTAGCTTCCACCAACATGACTATGGATACTACTATACAGTAGCTATTATTGTTGTAGCTTGTACCAACATGACCATGGATAAGTCCAATATACCATATCTCACAGGCAACAGGTTGGGAAAGCAATACAGATAATTGATTTAAAACAATTTGTTAGTGACTATTCAAAGTTATAATGGCACTGAAAAAATAACTTATGCCATTTTTCACACTTACGACATTTACAGCATCCTCTTGGTCATGTGATCAAAATTCAGGCACTTGGCAATTGACTCATATTTATGATGGCTGCAAGATGCTCGGGTCACATGATCAGTTGCTGGAAATGGGCCTCTCCTCTCACATCTGCTGTTGGATAAGGGAATTTCTTACTAACAGACCCCAAACTGTTAGGACTGGCAGCTATTTTTCCTCCACTCTTGCTCTCAGCACAGGCTCTCCACAGGGTTGTGTGCTGAGCCCCCTTTTGTATTTACTCTACACCTATGACTACACTCCCTCTTGTCCCACTAACTCTATAATAAAATTTGCAGACAACACCACGTTGGTGGGACTCATATCAGGAGGAGACGATAGGTCAGAGGTTCTCAGACTGGTCACAACCTCACCCTAAACATCAAAAAGACCAAAGAATTGATTATAGACTTCAGAAGATGCAAAGCAGAGCCTCTTCCACTATATATCAATGGAGATTGTGTGGAAAGAGTTCATAGTTTTAAATTTCTAGGAAGTCATATTTCCAACAAGCTTACTTGGCCAGTCCACACTATGGCCACTGCAAAGAAGGCCCAACAGCGCCTGTACTTTCTGAGGCTGCTGAAAAAGAGTGGTCTGGGTGAGAAGTTGCTGGTTACTTTTTACCGTTCTACCATCGAGAGCATTTTGGCATACTATGTAATGGTGTGGGATGCTGGATGCTCTGTAGTAGATAAGAAGATAAGTTTATAGAATTATAGATAATTATAGAAAAGTTTATAGAATTATAAACACAGCACAAAAAAATCATTGGTTGCAAATGAGAGATTGCAAAGACCAGACTCCTCTCTAGAGCACTAAAACTCTCCAGACCGTTTTCATCCTGGTCATTCATATTTTGAACTGTTACCATCAGAGAGACATTATAGATGTCTTAAAATGAGAATAGACTGAGAGTTTCTTTTCCGAGGCAGTAATTGTCTTGAATCAAACAGTGCATTTGTGATTTATAGTATATAGTGTATATAGTGGCATTTTTTAAACTATTTGACTTACTAAATGTTTTAGATAGGTTTTAGACTAGGTTTTTATTATTATTATTATTGATTATTATTATTATTATTATTATTATTATTGTTATTGTTGTTTACTCTGTAGTGTGACTGTGATGTGGTGTTGGGGGCACTGTGCTGGAGCTTTCAAATTTTATTATATTCATGGAATGCAATGACAATAAGGGTATTCTATTCTATTCTATTCTATTCTATTCTATTCTATTCTATTGTGACTTTCTAACAAGTAGTCAATGGGAAAGCCAGATTCACTTAACAACCTTTTTCTAACTTAACTGCAGTGGTTCACTTAACAACTGTGGCAAGAAAGATCATAAAATGGGGCAAAACTCACTTAACAACTGTTCTGCTTAGCATCAGAAATTTTGGGCTGAATTGTGATCACAAGTTGAGGATTACCTGTAGTACATTATTCACCAGGTTTCTAACTTTTGTCTTTCAAGGGCCTTTTCTGAGTGGCTCTTTGCAGAGGTTAGAGAAGGACTATAAAATATTTTCTTCTCTGTGATGCTCCTTGAAGAGGTGAGAAAGATGAAATGACTGTTCGGCTCTGGGACTGTAGAAAGGGTGGAAGAAACTCAGAATAGCCCCACCTGTTATCCTTAAAAGGAGACAATGAAAATGTTTGACAAAGTGATATTTCCTATAATGATAAGGGAGTATTTCTGGCATGCCTGCAGTGTTTGTTTCTTGATCTGGCCTACTTCAAAGGGTTCACATTCTGATACTGGAACGATCCAAATAGTTCCAGTTCCAATACCAAGTAATGTTTGTCTTATTTCCAGCTGGGTCATTTATAGTGTTAGTTATTTGTGTTTTAATTAAGACTTTTTATTGCCAATTGCTGTTGCTAAATTTTTATTACTTGTTATGTACATATTACACTATAAAACTCAATGGTATAAAAGTTTAACAAACTGTTCAGAATACTACCTTAATTCTGCTTCTATGATCTATTGGGATCCATCTTAATGTTCCATATAGATAACAACATTATAACGTTATACATTATTATACTCCACAGTTTTTATTCAAGGTAATCTGCCTACAGACGAGAGCCTGTCTCTTTTGATCAATAAAGCATACTGACATCTCTTATATGCCCATTTACAGAAATCCATTGCCTTGTCAAAAGAACCTTGTATATTTTGAAGAATCAGACTTAAATAAATAGCTGAGCATCAATAACATGGAAACATGTTTCATGGAAACTATGAAAATATTAAGTTTACTTTAAAAGTTTTATTAGGGGATTTCAAATGCAGAATACAAGGATTCTGTATTTCTATCACTCTGCTTCAAATAAAACATTTCTTCATTTTTCACCAATAGCAGTTCTAGGATGCAGAGTCATTAAGAAGAACCCATGCTTTAATCCAATTCTCCTCTCTTCACTTAGAACCACCTTTCTTCTGTACAGGCTTGCTGACCTTGGCGTCCTCCAGCTTTGCTGACTAAAATCCCCACCCTTCCTAAAATGCTATTTTAAGAGATCATCCACTCTGTGACTAATCCCATTAACAGAGACTGCCAAGACCCATCATCATGAATGCTGAGTTTCCATCCCTATATAATCCATCTGGTCAGGGACGGATGGAGTATTTTGCGAGTTGTATCCAGCCCAATACATTGGAGAAGCCAGTACAGCTGCTTTTCTCCTTTCCGGAGAGCAAGAGTTTGCTCTTCCGAACTAACGCAACACTACAACCGGAAACGTCTCCTAGTTTCGGGAGGGAGGGAAGGTAGGGCGTAAAGAAAAGAGCGGCCATCTTTGAATAGGTTTCAGTGACCAGACCCATCAAGTTCCAATTCAGAAATGTTAACAACCTGGGCGCCCTCTGCTGACGAGCGCCAGACCCCTTTTTTTTTTTCCTTCTAACGCGCCGGAACTACAACTCCCAGAATTCCCAGCTGGGAATTTGGGAAAAGTAGTCGGAGAGCCCGAGCGCGAAGAACACGTTTTCTCTTCCTCACCTCCTCGTTCTTCGATCCTACCTTCTGCTTTCCTTCTTCCGGCCAACCCGCTCGGCCTCATCCGGGGCACCAAAGGAACTCCTACCCTGCTTCGGCCCAGCCCCGCCAGTGTCGCTGTTGCCGCCTCTCTCCTGAGGTGGAGGGAGAGGCGTAGCTGCAACTTGGCATGCGCCGACTGGGCATCAAGCTGCGCTGAGACTCATGAGGCGTTTTGCGAACCTGGAGCCCCCGAAATGCATTAGGATTATGAATTGCAGTGTTCCCAATAGCCAGACGGATGGGGAATTCTGGGAAATTGGGTCTCTGGAGTGCTTCAACTGGAGGAATACCAGCATCTGTTGTTTCTTCTCTGGTTGGATTGACAGCAGGCAAAAGCACAGTGTTAGGATGAACAATCACCAGGCTACAGAACAGTATTCATGTTGTGTGCATTTAAAACGGGTCTTCAAACTTGACAGCTTTAAGACTTGTGGAGTTCAACTCCCAGAATTTTTCCTCCAATCATGTTAGCATAGGAATTCTGGGAGTTGAAGTTCACAAGTTTTAAACTTTCCAAGTTTGAAGACCCTTGATTTAAAAAGATTGCTTTTGAAAGAAGAGCCTAACATACCATTTTTATGCACAACTCTCTCATTTGTATGTCTTGTAAATTTTGCAAAAAAAACCAAACCCCTTTCAGCTTGCTGTTTATATTGGAGGTTTGGTTGCTCGGTTGCTGCTAGAAGGAAAGAATCAACTACCAGCAAGTTGACAGCACTTCATTACAATGGTGATGGATGTACCACTGGACCAGATTAGGGACAGATCAACATCTACATAGTATCTACATACTTGTCAGGAGTCAGTAACTTCATCACATCTAATCAATAAATCTGTTGTAGAAGGATGTTTGCCCATAATTTGATGGCATCCTGAATCTGGGCTGCAGAAATCTAGAAGACAGCAAAAGACTGGCAAAAGTTCTTTTCTCCCATCTCGTGGTCCTTTGGATTTTTGCATCCCAGATATATAAGCCTGGCTCTCAGGTTTCTTCAAGTTACCTTCCAGGCAGGTTTTAGGCACCTGGTTCTGCCTTGAGGAATCCGGTTTGACACCCAGTGATCACAATGACATCTCCAGAACATTGAATGTGCATAGGAGCGATGATGGGAAGGTTTGGCTTTCCTGTACTCAACTGTTGAATCAAGCCCATAATTTTTTAGCTTTTTGCAATTAGAGTCTTACATGCATTGGTTAACATAATCAACTTCCTGAAATAGATAAAGTGCTACTCCAGCTCATACATTTTAATTCCTAAAGCAGAGGCCAATATTTCACTTCTCCATTATACTATTATTATGAGAATCAATGTCTACGACTCAGTGGTGGGTGTTATTTGTCATAATAAAGGTTTCTGTTGAAAAAAATGATAACATTTGAATGATGTGTGTGTGGAAGTAGAATACTCTTTCAGATACTAAGGAGCCCTGATGGTTATAATGCAATATTGCAGACAAATTCTGCCCACAGCCTGGAATTCGATCCTAATGGATTCAAGGTTTTATCCTTCTGAGGTCAGTAAAATGGGGACCCCGATTATTGGGGGCAATATACTGACATTGTAAACCTCCCAGAGAGTGCTGTAAAATGTTTGTGGTATATAAGTCAAATTTCTATTGCTAATACTTCCAACTAGTACAGCAGCAGCATACTTTCACAAGAGGTACCGATTCCACCGGTACCATTTTGAGTGACGATTTCCCCCACTATACAGCCTACTGCCTACAGTCTTTCCCCCCAAAAAGGGATCTCCAATTTCACACTTTATATTGTACAATTAAATCTGGCAAACACATATCTCATGTAGAAATGAAGTTGTCCAGGTATTGCTAGTCTTCAAATGTATAAGTCCTTGAACACTTCTAACTCTCATTTGTTGGCCAGGGCAGATAAAAAAAGTTTTAATATCTGAAAGACAACCAGTCACCATAATAAGACTAAAGATTATAAAAATACTGAGTAAATTTTCCTGTTTTTCAAAAACTTGTATGTATATGGAGCAGACATTGGAGTATATAGGAGGAGTCCTTGGTGTTTTCTTATCCCACAGTGATTGATTAAATCTTGATGTACTTTAATTAATCAAATACAATACAGTCAGGCTCTAGATCAATGTGTATATATTCCATCTGAACATTAGTATATCTATAGAAGTGTACATCTAAGGGAAATTCAATTTTAATTGGTTATTTTAAATCACTAGAATTTCAAAACAGAAACAGTTTGTTGATTAGCACCAAAAAAGGTAACAATGACTAATACACCATTAGGTCTGATAAAGTAACCCAGTCATGCTAGTACTTGTATAATGAAAGATATGTATCTTTCGATTTCACAAGAGTTTTTGTTTCTGTAGCAAAACAGTTTCTGTAGGTTATTTGTCAGAGCTAACAAACTAAAACGTCAGTTGGAAACAAATTACAGAAATAGTTCTAAGATTCTATGATAGTTTTAGTTTATGCATTTATCAATTCAAGTCATTAATATTAAAGAATACATTTCCAGTATGGGATTTGAGAAGTTGCAAAGTTTGATAATACCAATCAAATCTAAATTTGATATGGCTGCTACTTTAGGTGTAATCTTTACCTCCATTCATTCTATCCATTTTTAAAAAACGTTTGAATCCAAAAACACTCCTTCAAACCTGGCTATAAAGCACTGTGAAGTGATATACGATATAAGTCTAAGTGCTATTGCTATTAAGTATACTTTCCCTAAACACAAAGAAATATAGAGCATTGATTTGATGGCTCACATGTTTTCTTGCTCTTCTAAATATATTACTTTCATAAAAGTAGATTTTAGATGATAATTAAATAATGGACCAGTACACTATTCTATATATATTCTATATATAATCAGACATACTAAATCTGAACTACTCAAAGTGAATAGAATTTATGAGCATTAAAACATCTTTAAATTTTAAAAATTGAATCTAAAGGTGGGAAGGGAGGTACATTCGTAGACCATGGCTTTGCAAATGTTGTGAACTAAATTCCCAACAGTCACAGCCCACAGGGAAGGAGCCTGCAAAGTGTAGTTTGGCAAAACCAGGCATATTACTTATTCAACAATAGATAGAGATCGCCGAGCCTGTTCCCCACCAAATGTATTTGATTGGGATTCTCATTCAGGATGAAAACCAATGAGTTTAATTCAGTCTTTCTTTAACTTAACAACTTTTAAGATGCGGACTTCCAACTCCCAGCCAGCATATCTTAAAAGTTGCTAAATTTGAGAAACACTGGATAATCTAACACGACTGGAAGGGAATAAATTGAAAGCTGTTTCTACTTTCCATGTTCTGTGATAGCTGATCACTCCCATATATCTTTTGCTTTTATAGAAATCAGATTTTTTTAAAAAGTAGAAAAAACAACTTTTGTTTTTGTTAACTGGAATTTGGGAATCAAATATCTCCCAAATGTATTCTCCTTTTCAAACGAGGAAGAACTCTCCTCCATATGAAATGGTGTTCCCACCCCTCCAGGAATATTAAACAAAGGCGGGGAGAGGGGAAGGACAAAACGTAGCCACCTAAAGCGAGGACAGGGACGACGTTTATAGTCTGGAACTTCCGTCATCCGGCCTCGCTGATCGGAATCAGTATTGAATTTATATTCTAACATTTCCGGTTGTGTATTGAACGCGCGGGGCAATACAAAGAATCATTCTCGCTTGCAACCTTCAGTTGCCCCGCATATGGCGGCACTCAAATGAAAGCTCTTTGAGGGCCAAGAGACTTCCCTGTTTCGCTCTTCGGGGCAACGTCATGGCAAGTCCCGGGGCTTTACCATCTTGCGCGAATCCCAGCGTAGTGACGTCAGCTCTGAGGCAGGAAGGAGGGGCGCAGCTCCGTTTGCTGCCTGTGTGGCTGGAGGGAGGAGGCGGAGGCGGAGCCGAAGCGGTTTCGATCCCGCCTGCTTTTTCGGCCGCGTAGGGTAGGGAATACGGGACGGGGCACTTCGCCAACTCTGTCGGAGATCTTGGCTCCCGTTCCGGGATGGGGCTTCTGTTCGCCAAGCTGTGGAATCTATTCTGTACGCAAGGTGAATGACTAGATCCAGCAGGAAAGCCCGGCAGCAGCGCTGCTCCCCGCGAGGCAGTAGCAAAGGGAGAACCCCGGGGGTAGCCGGGATCCGAATGGGCAGCCTGGGCTTTGGTGGCGGGCATGGTAGCAAAGAAAGGCTTGGGTCTCGCGGGGAAGACCGATCCCGGTAAGAAGCAGCGGGAGGAGACTCGCCTGGGACGGGTTTGTAGCGTAGAAGGCTAAGTAAGATTCGCCTCTGTTGTGGACTTGGGATGGGAGACCACATCCCAGAGCCATTGCCAGATGAGGACGTGGGAGAAAACGATTGACAAATCCCTTGTGTGTTATTGCTGAGATAGCGTTAGTAGGAACACATTCGCGTTGCTGAGTTTGACTGGGGGGCTTCCCCCCCCCGCTTTTTATTGCCTGCGTTTTATCCTGAAAAATGTCATAACTTATTCTATCTCCAGCCACCTGTTCCCTCCTGTGAGTGGCTAGGCTGGAAAAGATCGTTTCAAATCCATTAACAGCTAATCGGTACGCTACTCCTCATTAAACTAGAACACCGTTTCTGAGCAATATTAAGTGTTGTGGACTTCAGTTCCCAGAATTCCCCAGCTAACATGCAAACTGGCTGAGTTCTCAGAGTGAAAGTTCACCAACTGATACTGAACTGAATTCCACACAACTTAAAGTTGTTAAGATTGATAAACACAGATCTAAAGTAATCAAGTATTTGGGACATATGTCATTGATGGTGAGGGTAGATTGAGGTGCTGAATCAAAGCAGAACAGAGATCTGGGCAAAGTTTCTTCTATTGTGTTTCTTGGCTTTTGGCTCCTTGGGGAGAAATTTTACTATATTAAAATGTAAAAATATAAGAACTTTTTCCATCACTCTTCCATTTTTATGTATCTGAAATTAGTCTGGCCGATGTTTAAGAAAATGTACCAGTCTTTTTTTTTTAATCTGTAATGAATGCAAATATTTGTTTATGAAATTTTAAAATTCTATAAAGCAGAGGGCTAAATATCTGTCAAATTACATTGACGGTATACTGTTACAGTAGTGAACCATTTTTAAATGTTGGTAATATCAAATTTGAGAATAAGCTTTTGATCTCTTTAATTCAAACACACACACACACACACACACACACACACACACACAGCCATTCTGCTTAATCAATAGCATGATTAAGAAAACAAACAAATACTTCCCATATGTTTAGTAATTATAACTATATTCAGTAATTTTAAAATTAAATTAAAATAACAATTTTATTTCTTTTCTTATCTCCTTTGGGGTTATGTCCCCCAGAAAGAATTATTTGACCTTTGATTCAAAAAAATTTTATGTTCCTGGGGGAGATTGCCTAAACTGTGTGAAAAAGCTTCA
Source organism: Pseudonaja textilis (assembly GCF_900518735.1). Next base: position 3,953,329 of record NW_020769391.1, read on the forward strand.
GCCTGGCCATAGATCTGAGAGAGTGGTATAGAAACCATTTTCTCATGCTCAGTTTTATCATCAGAGGAGAGCATTCTTCAGAAGATTCAGTAGAGATACTGATATGAGAAGCTGCTCAAAGATATTAATCAAATACAGTATTGTTTGTGGTGACTTGTGTAATAGCTTCAAGTAGAAGATTGACCTTCTCCTTAGTTAACATGGAGAAATGATATAATTTGATTGTTTTCAGCCTACAGGAAATGGGAATTCTTCTATTTTGATTTAGCTTGGGGATCCATGGTTAAAATCCTTGTTTTATGAGTGAACACATAATTTCAGCTATTATAAAGAATTGAAATGAAAAAGTGAGATAATAACATTGATTTTATGATGCTAGCTCATGGAATATGTATTATGCATTAAGCTGATACGGCTTCATATATATACTGTAGTTGGAAGACTTCTCAATTTAATCATGACTCACAACCTTGATCTGGTGATGTTTCATGAGATGGAATTTCAAGTTCCTGAGCCCTTGTTTTGTATATACTTTTCTCAGTAGTAAATAGATTGGTTTAAATAGTTTAAAAGTTTAAAAGTAATGTATATAGGTAGTCCTCAACTTGTGATCACAATTGAACCAAAGTTTACATTGCTAAGCAAGGCAGTTGTTAAATGAATCACACCCAATTTTATAACCCTTTTCACTAAAGTTATTAAGTGCATCAGTACGTTCTTAAGTGAATCATGCAGTTGTTAAGCAAAAATTGGCTTCCTCCACTGACTCTGCTTGTCAGACTCCATCTAGGAAGATTGTAAATGGTGATCACGTGACCCCCTTGGGTATTGTAGCCATATATGCCAAAATATTTGCCAAGTGCCTGGATTTTGATCACATGATGATGGGGATATTGTGACAGTCATGTGCAAAGAGCAGTTGTAAGTCACTTTTTTCAGGGCTGTTATAATTTTCACTAAACAAATTGTTGTAAATAGAGGACTACACTAAACAAATGGTTGTAAATAGAGGACCACACTAAAATGGTTGTAAATAGAGGAGTTTCCAGTATAGCTATTGATATTTGTAAAACAAATATTAGGAGGCTGTTGGTTGTCTAACAAACACTCTGTGCTTTTCTATATCTGCCCTCCAGACTTTTTTGAAAAAATAATACTTGGGGAAGTGTTTGGCAAGTATGGAAATTAATATAGAAGCAAAATCTCTTTTATCCTGGAAAACACTTGCCTGACATCATTTTAAGTCAGATTTCCAGTCATTCAAACTATAATGAAAGCATTGTATAACATTGAGGCATATAAATGAAATAAGATAGCTGTAGGACATATTAAATTAAAATGTAGCTTACTTGTTAGTGTTAATGAGTTTTTTAACTGCTCATTTCTATGCATTGTAGAACACAAAGTAATAATTGTGGGACTTGACAATGCTGGGAAGACTACAATTCTGTACCAATTGTAAGTATATATTTCTAGCTTTCAATCCATAAAGCTGACAATGTTGCAGTATTTCTGTAAGATTAATACATTTCTGAGAAATAAAACCTGCCCAAAACTGAAAGATATTTTAAATTCCTGAATATCAAATATCTCTGTCTGAGAGTTTGAATGTGTTTTTCAGCATGAGCATACATTTTAAACAAGAACTCGGCTTAGTTCTTCCAGTATCTTAGGTATTTTCTTAATCCTTTTGTATCCGAACTTGATTGATAATCCAGTTTATTACTATTGGTGAAAGAATAATGTCCTATTACTCTTTTAGTTGGTCTGCTTATTTCAAATATGATATACTACTGAATTTTCTTTAGAATATTTCTTTCCTATATTGCAAATTCCTTTATGGCTGATTAGAATTAGTTGTTCTAAAGGATATTGGCAGGTAATTGATATGCTGGCTATCAGCACAAAGATCAAGTATTGAAGTCTATGCAGAAAGAGAACATTCTGGAACTGTTGTTGAATCATTTATGCTGAGAAAAAGTGAGTGAGAGAATAACAAACAGAATTTCTTATTGCAGCCCTTCTTAAGAAAATACCTTACACTGCTAAATTTCTCATATATGATTAAGTCCATAGCATAGTACAGTGTTAAAGCTTCTAATGTAACTGAACTTAGAAATCACCCTCACCGTGTAATGAGAAAGTAGAACTAAATCTTTTAACTGTTGTCTGAACATAAAGTCCTCCAGACATTGACAGGACAATGTGATTTTGTATAGGACTGTGTGAGCTGATAACCCCTTCTGATTCTGATCGACTTTTGGTTGCAGACCAAACTATCAAATCTGGTAATCATAAGTGGTACTCAGCATATGACCTAGAATATTCTGATATTCTATTCTGAAACACTTCATATTTGAATCCAATTTTGCTATGGAGGGTGTGTGTAACAGTTGTCTGCAACTCTAAACTAGCCAGGATCACATGGCAGCTGTTGAAAGTAATTGTCCAATGCCAGAAAAACTCACGACTGATTTAAAAAGTTATAGAGATGCTACATTTGTATTCATCAACCTCTTTTCCAATGCATTTCCAAATTATAGCAAATCCCTTTTATAAACTTCTTTGAACAATGGTGAACCATAATTGGTGAGCAATATTTTTTTAATTATTTAGTATATGGCAAACATATTAAAAAGCACATTGCAAGGTGTTATGAGCAAACTTAGCACAATATAAGGACATAATGAAAATCCCTTCGAACCTTTTTTTTAAAGAAACAAATATACTTGAGTCAGAATTATTGTATATCATTCTGGTCAGTCTTCTAGTAGCTGCATTTCAGATCTTTTTAAATAATTGTCTTTTCTTTTTCTTTTTAGTTTAATGAATGAGGTAGTTCACACATCTCCTACCATAGGCAGTAATGTTGAAGAAATTGTAGTGAAAAACACACATTTCCTTATGTGGGATATTGGTGGACAAGAGTCACTAAGATCATCCTGGAATACGTATTATTCAAATACAGAGGTAGGTGACTTTTATTATGATTTTTGGCCCTTTATGATGTCAGGGGTCTTTTGGTGCACTGTTTCATAGCCAGTAATTGTTGGGTATGTTGGACTCCAGGTTCGTGACCATGGTCTGGGGCAATGTTCCCCAACCTTTCAGGGTTGGCGGCCTGGCATTGGGGAGAAGTGGGGATGGTTTAGTACAAGGAGCAGGTGGAAGATGCATGCATAGCTTCATTTGCAAACGGGGCTGCAAGCACTGGTGCCAGCAGCCCACATGAGTGGGGCTGTGCACACCAACCCACAACTCCCACAGCCCAGTTACAAATAAGCCTTGTCCTGGTAGTGAGCTGCAGCCCACAGATTGGGGACTGGGATTTAGGGAGCAGATTTCCTGACATTGGTCACATCTTCAGAAACAAGATGATCACAGGCAACTAAGCAACAACTAACTGGGTTCCTATCTTTATAGCTAGTTTGCAATTGGTACAAGTTAATGATGTCTAGTCTCTGGTTGTTTCTTTGCATATGCTCAGTGTTGATTGTTTATGTTGGTGCTGTTGGAGATTTGTTTGAAAAATGATTACAAGAATAAATACTGCATCTCACTTTGAGATAGTTTTTGTTAATAAAAAGAGGGTGGTGCCAAGTTCCATTTTGCCCAATAGTTTAGCAAATAAGAGAGATTTAAGGCCGAATATTCCTGGAAAGACAGTCATAGAAAAAGATTTTGCTTGGAGTATCTGTGTTTTTAAGGCTTTCAGGACATAGGAAGGGATCTTTTCACCTTGCCCATGAGTGGTACCACATGGCTTTGATCTCAGAAAAGCCTGAAGAGGAAAACAAAATTATTTCTAGAGAGTTTCAGTGCCAAATGCTTTGATTGTGCCTGTTCCTGTTGTACCATAAGATTCTCTTGCCATTTGCTTTCAGATAAGAGAAGGAACTTAAGAAAGAGTAGAAACAGAAGCTATGGTGCTCTTGTTTGTGCAACAGACTTATGCAGTTGCACGTACATCAGGAGTTTCATCTGCTGGAATACTGCCTGTTTTACAACATATTCCTTCTGTTTTTTCTTCAACTCTTCCTTTTTTCCACAGTTTATAATCCTTGTAGTTGACAGTATTGATCGCGAGAGGTTGTCCGTCACAAAAGAAGAACTGTACCACATGTTGGCTCATGAGGTATTTCATTTAGCCTTGACTGTATTCCTTATGAATTCCCAGGATTTATACCAGGGAGTTCATAAAAATCCCCAAAGGAGGATTCTTGCTGAGAAAATTCTATGAATGAATTTGATGTCAGCATTAACCTAGTTTGGACAAAAAGAACTTTAACCTCTATTTCTGGAATGTCAACTTCAGTTTGTGTCTTAAGTGCTTAGAAGTGGATGGCATAACCTGCCAACTAATGCAGAACAGAGTTCTGATTTTATTTCCCAGTTATTACAGAAAATTTGTCAAACCTCTGAAACAGCCTTCTGGGAAGAACAAAGTATTTCACTGGCAAATATTAAGAGGTCCAGCAGTGGAAAAGTAATTTCTATTTATGGGGAAGCAAACCTTAATAATGGCTAAAATTTCATGTTTTAAGGTGTTGACTTTTTGTTGTTGTTTGCTAAGTTTATTGTGCAGTACTTCCTAAAAGAATTATCCCTTTCTGACACAGGTGAAATGCATTACCACTTTACATTAAAGCAATTGTCACAATTAAAGTTATAGTAGCATATATCTGATTCATACATACATACATAGATGCATACATACGTACATACATAACATACATACACATATGATTTATATGTGTAGAAATTAGTACCATAGTTATCTGAGTCATCTGAATATTGCAATTTACAGGATTTACAAAAAGCTGCAGTTCTCATTTTTGCAAATAAGCAAGATATGAAAGGTTGTATGACAGCTGCTGAAATTTCCAAGTATCTAACCCTTAGTTCCATAAAGGATCACCCATGGCACATTCAGTCCTGTTGTGCATTAACAGGAGAAGGGTAAGTACTGCGATAAAATATTTTACTTCAGAGACACTTAACAACTTCTATATTTTTTATTCAAATTAAGTAAATATTTCTAAACTACATGATTAATGTTAGCTTTTCAATTAAGGAAATAAGTTGTTAATAGAAAAGAGGGGCATGATTACAGTGACATTATTTTCTTAAAGCTTAAGCTAAATATTTAAGAAAATATGGACATATTCGATTGAGTAATTTTCAAGAAGAGCTTTTAAATAACTCTTACTAAGTCTCTCCCACTTAATCAGATATTTCAGATTAAATATTTTTGGCTATGAGGCAGAATGGAAATTTATATGATATACTAGAGGATAATTTTAACTGTGGGGCCAATGGATAGAAGGCAGTTATATTAAAATGAGCCATAGTAGACTTAACTATTGTTTACTATCTTTAAAAGTTCCACAAGTTCAAGATTTTTCTGTTCAGAAGTATTTGTTAATTGAAGAGACCTGGATTAGAGAATTTTAATGTACTCAGATAATCTTCTGCTTTTTCCTTTAACTAAAACCATTATGTTATTGTGCCTGGGCTTGGCCTAGAACAGACTAGGGTGGCAAAATGCTAAAGTGGTACAAAAGTTATTGCCTGCCTCCCTGCCTCCCTCCCTCCCTCCCTTTTTGAACAATGCATTTTGTTTAGGTTCCTGTCATTTTGTCTTTAAATAACGATCTCTTAGTGGAGACTAATAGTGCTACAATGATTAACAAGCAAATGTTTATTAAGACTTGAGTTTTATTTTTTTCTCCCAGATTGTGCCAAGGGCTAGAATGGATGACTTCCCGAATTGGAATAAGATAATTCCTCTGGATTGGAAATGTGAATTATTCCATGGACTACCCTTTTGTGGTGCACTTGTCTGCTTAGTGTAGCAACAGGTTTGATTTAAAAAGGGAAAAAAAAACTTTTGAAACCTCCACAACAAGCAACACTTGAATCAAGTGCAGCTAATCAAAACTCAGAGTATTTTTTAAACTTTTTAAAAATGCACTAGTGTTGGATGTAAAAAATGTTATCTTACAACATAAGCTGAAGAATTCTGCCCTGTATAACCAAATTCGCAGTTGAAAAGGTTCCTTCTTGCAGCTTAATATCCTGTAGCATTGGTCAGTTTGTTTCTCTATTTGTTTCATGCTACAACATTAAGCTTTAAGACTTCCAGGATTATGGATTTTAAAATCAGTGGATTTCTAGGGGATGGGAATTCCAGTGTCAGTATGCATAATTGGAATTCTCCAACATTGAAAGGATTATTTATTTGCTATCAATGCTGTTGCCTTTTACCATAATATTTTTGCCTGAGATAGTGTACACTTTTTTCTTAAAGCGTATGCTATAAATATTTTATATATTGAAGATTTTGATACAATGATTATAGGAAAAAAAACTTCATGTTATGCAGGAGGACTATTTATACTGCACTGTGTTTTAGCAATGCATATTTAATAGAGAAAACTATTCCAGTATAACTAGAGCTGTATTTATCAAATAATAGTACATGTCATCCCAGATTTTTTGGGATTCTGTGCTATTAGCCAATGAGATTCTTTAATCAGATTCAAGTTATTGATTAACAGAATTAAATTCTTTGAATGGTGTGAATAATGTATCAATAATAAGTTTGAAAAAAATGACTGCTAATTATTCATTTTAAAAAATTAGAAAGCATGGTTGAAATTAATTCTGTTCTGTGCAAATTGGCCCATGACTTTTTCTTATAGAAAGCTGGATTATTAATGTGATTTTCTTCCAGAATTAGAACTTGTACTACATATCAGTATCTTATTTTGTATGGACTATGTGAATGGCTTGTGTTTTCATGTAAATGTCCCACTAACAGTATTATGTAATATTTTTAAAATTGTCTGTTTCTTATGAAGAGGGAGTTCTTGACATGCCGCAATGTTGGTGTTGCCACGTGCAATTTAAACTGGTTGTGGAGGACCTTCCTTGATCTCCTTGCCAAGGTCACAGAGGCAGTTTATGGTTTAAAATTGACTTGTGATACATCTAGAAAAGGGTAAGTTGGAGAAGGCCAGTGTACCTAGGTATCCAGTATAAGCTCCAATAATGCTGTCAGGAAGTGATGCAAATTATATAATTTCTGCCATTTGCATCATGATACTTGTGATTATTATCCCCATCATTTGCAGACACTCATTTTGATGTATCTAAAAACTACAAATGTAAACTTTTCTGTTCAGCATATTCTGTACATGAAAGCCTGAATAGAGAACTCATTTTGACTTAATGCACAAGGAATGTGTGCTATAGTTTAAGGAGGACTGTAGCTTCATGAGGAAACAATAGTTTAGAAGGCACAGTATTTCTTGAAGCCTCATGTTGTATCACAAGAAAATGAGAGGCAACTGTTCAAGACATAGAAATCAACTCTTTCTATGATTTCGTAGATATAATTTCACAGATACATCCAGATAGTTTTCTTGGTAACTCTGCTGAAATGGTATGCCATTAACTTCCTTGTAATCTGAATCGACTTAGTTTTCTGAGATCAGTTAAGTTAATTCTACTATTTCTTGGTGGGTGGTGGGGTTCCATTCCATTCCATTTTGTAAGAGCATTTTTTTAAAAAAGGTTGAAGTTGGTCATTTAGCTTTAAAAGTCACTATTAGAAAAGTCTACTTACTCATTTTCAAGTATTAACTGAAATTATATTTATCTGACACTCTAGTAGTTAGGAAGCAAACAAGAAAACTAGGGTTATTTATTATTCATTATAATTTATTATAGATTTGTCCCAGTAGCATATATGAGGTAAACTCAGTACACACATACATGCACATGTGCATACACTAACATGTGCATGTGTATTCATTTAATAACCAAGTTACTTTTCATTACAATAAGAATTGTTGCTTATCCATAATTTTGCTTATTCCTAGCATTTGTCCCACCACACATTTCTCTGGAGATGATATCTTCAAATCTAATTTCAAAGGAACTTTTAATTGAAATTTAATTATTACTCTTCACTCGTAATTCTCTCCATTCCTTTGATGTTGTCAACCATAAATTGGTCTGCTGTACCTTTTTATAGTCCAAGGTCCATAACTTAAAGGTTCAGATAGAGCTTGAATAGAAACAATAATAATCTATACAGTACCAGTTGATGGATGATTTCTTCCTTGCTGCCAATATTGTTTTTGGATCTTTGGGAAGATGTGTTTCTCATTATCTATTAATTGATTGTTTACAAACTAGAGATGTCTTAAAGTTATTTCCGGGATGTTTTGGGGAACCTCTGTTCTACTAACTCAATGTGATCTCTCATTTCCAAGATACAAGAGAGTTTTAACTATTTCCAATTCAGGGTTCTGGTAATTCTTTGTCCTGCTTGTGTCCTGTGTGAAGGTAAATGATCGTTTGAAAGAAAAGATTCAAGTGAGATAGTATATCACAATAGATCATTTTCATTCTATCTTTGCCTCAATTTATGATTCCCACAGTAACTGCAAAGATAACATTTTTTTCATAGAGGGAAGTAGTATGTTTTTAAACCTTGGCTCTTTTATGGTGTGGAATTTGGAAAAGCTTGCCCATTTTGGCATTATCATTTCATGTGGTCATAAGGTTTTATCACTTTTATATTAAATGGTGGGCATGACATTACACTGTAATTATGTTGAGGTGAATTAAACCACGTGTTATGTAAAACCCTTTGTGCTCCAGTAAAAACTGCTAGCAATGCAATATTGATTGTGGTGGGGCAAGAATGAAAGAGAGGCTGGTCAGTCACTCCTTACTGTGTTTGCACCCACCTTTTGCATGCAAGTATGGTTGGTTCTCTAAATTGTGACCATGGATTTTATTTCTTGAATTTGGATATATGACATTTTGTATTTCTGTAATGAGCAATTGGTTCAGTTACAAAACTCACTGAACTTGTATCGAAATAAACAATTAAAAAATGTGTTTATGTGTTACAGACTACTTTGTTGGTCTTACTTAGGAAAACTGTCCTTTAGCAAATGAGCATCTAGAGAATTTATGTCAGCACTGAGGATTCATAAAATTGACTAATACCACTCTCTTCACCCAACACAGTCATGTGGCAAAAATAATTCTGTACATCACCAACCTTAGTTTGGTAATTTGATTAAGGACATACGTTTAGTTCTTTTGAAATGTTACCCTTCATGTTATATTTCCAATAGCTGTTGGGTTTTTGTGGTTAGCTCTTAATTCCTGTGCTAGCAAGAAAGACTTCCTATTATGTAAATACCAAGTTATAGAAATCTTTCTTGTCCTAGCACATTAGAATTATAAAAAAGTATTGTGGCAACTTTTTTTCTTACAATGAAGTACATAAATAATAAACTAGAAAGAAGAAAGTGTAACAAATCTGAATGAGTACTATGTAGCCTTTCAAATGTATCTGATTATATGCTTCAGGTAAGTTAATCATTTTGAAGACTAAATTGAGGAAGGATAAAAAAAATGCTGTTGAAAGAAGATGATTTGAACATGCATACAAACTTATATTTATATTAATTTTGTAGAAAAATGAAATACATAAACAGATGACATTAAAAATTGCAGAAAAATCAAATCAACTTGTTAAGTAGTCCTCAAATTTTAATGTGTTCCTGATAGGAGTTAGATCAATTTCTAGCCTTATTTAGGAAGGCAAGAAGACTAACTATGGAAGGGATCAGTTTACTCACGCGGGAATTAAGTCATGTGCCTTTTCTAATGAAAAGGAAATTCACAATGTTTCAATTTGTACTTAATGGAAATTGTGAAACTTTGTTTTTAGAATGATCATATTCTGAATGCCATATCTCCCCATAACATATTTAATACTCCTATATATCTAAATCCACATGGATAGTATGTTGTTTTTATGCTCTGTCAACAAGCTCTGTATCAAAATTATATATGGACTGTTCATTTTTATCTGTGAGAGCGCATCTATCTAACCTGTTATTTTGGAGAAAATAAGTGGCAAAAACAGCAGCTATTTTATATATTCGACGGAAACAACTTTCTTTTAGAATCTCCTTATTTATCTCCTGGAGATAAATAAAAACCCCAATTTTACCAATTCTTTTAAATTATAATTTTTTTAAAATATAAACAAACCATGGCAGTTGCCTAGATAACATGTGCTCAGAAGAGAATCTTAAGTCTAAATGTAATGCTCTTGTGCCGGTTCAGGAATTTTTAGCCACTTAATGTTCTGCTAGGAATATTAATAGCCATTCAGCAAGCAACTTCAGATTCTTTCATTATTGATCATGGTTTTTTAAATGGTACCTCACTTTAATAATGTCCAAAGGATCATGTATTTCTCCCCCTTTTCTATAACAAATGATGTAGCTAGTTGCTGTAGTAGTATAGGGATTCTACAGAATATAATCATTCTACCTCTTGCTTTAAGAATGGAGAAAGCTCATAAATTACCAGTTGTGTATCTATGATGCTGCCAAACATGAATTCACCATCCCAACAGAAATGTGCACAGAGGTAGACTATGCTGGAGAACTCCAGGATATATAAAGTTTTCAATCAGATATTTAAAGTTTTTAATTATAGACATTGCAGCAAATATTTGAAGAGCTATTTATCAAAGTGATTGCTGTCATTTTATGTTAATGCACAACTAAATCTGGCTATGGAATGTTGCCATCATTTGGAATGTGTAGACTTTTGAAGGGAGCTTTACTCAACCAAATTGACTTACGGTCAAGGGCAAAATGTGGACAAAACCAAGGTTTTACACTTAGGCAAGAAAAACCAAAGGCAGTCCTGAGGTCCTGACAGCTCAGCTGTAAGGAAGAGGGAATATAGGAGACAGGTTGTGGCAGAGATCAATTTGGATGGCATAGAGAGAGATCACAGAGAACTGGAATAGTTTGGAAAGAAGTTTGAAAACTGCAGAGGGTGAAGGAGATAAGAAAAGACAGATCGGAGCTACAGAGGCAGTGAATAAGCGAGGTGAGAGTGATCAGAGAGAAACAGAGCAACAGTCTGCCTGAGAGAGACACTAAAAACTTAATGAACTGAAAAGGGGCAAAGAAAAGGGAAAGTAAAGATCCAAGAAAAATGCTTCAACTTAAAAGAACAAAAAAATGTGATCGTGTTAAGTGTGGACAATAAGCACTGAACTCCCCTGAGGAAGTAACGAACATAAAAGGAATGGCTGGAGTAAAAGAGACAGCAGACATCCATTGGAAAGAACAATTATTAGTCAGCATTTTGACTTTCATTTGGTGAACTGCTGGATTACTAACACTTTTTTTGCTTGTCTCTATTTTTCTTTTCCTCTTTTTCTGTTTTCTGCTGATCACAAAACTAAGAGATTTAATCAGGTGATTTAATGAAGTGTTTATATTCATAGAAATAGATAGGAGAGTGCTTTTCTATTCTTCTTTCTTTCCTTTTTCTTACAAGTTATCCCAGAGAAATTAAGAGTAGATAAACTGAGTAAGATTTTATTATACTGGTATATAAGCTTCTATATTAATTTGGATTGTATTTATTTAATTGTAATTAATTGTAGCCAATATAGCAAATATATCAACATTTAGGAGATTGTATCTCTATCCAGTAGAACTTTAATTAATTAAAGAACTATTGATACATAATAGCATAAATATTTGAACAAAAAAATTAATTGTTTACTTAAATTAATTTGTTTACTTAATCAAAAAGGGGTGGTGGTCCTATAGTGATTTATTAGATTTATTGTTGATATATATAGTTGATATATTATTTAGTATATTTTTATATATCCATATACTGACTCATTTAGATAATTTTATATATTTATAGAGATAAGATAAATTGTGTATTTAAGATATTAATAGATATAATATGTTTACAGGAGACACATTCAAAAACTGGATGAAAAATATTTAGAATATCCCAAATTAGGGAAATTATTTATGGCCCCAGCAGATAAAAGAAAGGACTAGCTGTATATATTAAAGAGGAGATAAAAGCTAAATTAATGTTCACAGATCCCAATGGAAGAATTTTAATGATAGAAGTATGGATAGTTCTCAAAAAATTATTATTAGTAGTAATCTATGCACCTAATGAAAATCAAGAATTTTACAAAATGTTACACAATAAAATTATTGAACTAGAACAAAGAAATATCTGTATCATAGAAGACTACAATGCAATAGCAGACCATCAAAAGGATTATAAAGGTGAAAAGAAGAAAGAAAAAAGGAGAATTACCAAAAGCATGTTTTGAAATGTTTACAGAACTTAATTTGATAGATGTTTGGAGAAGAGAAAACCAAGAAAAAAAACGCTTTTTATTCCAACCCACACAAATCATGGTCACACATTGATATCGCCTGGATAGGAGGAGAAATAGGAGAGGAAGTGGAAGATATCAAAATTTTACCAAATTGCCAGGCTGACCATAACCCAGTTAAAATAAGTTGGCGAGGTAGAAAGAAAACAAGGTGTAGGTGGACTCTAAACACACAAATATTAAAAGAGAATGAATTTGTTCAGAAATTGAGAGAACTAACATTTTTTTAAAGAAAATAATAGACAACACATGTCGATACAGAACCTATGAGATACCATGAAAGCAGTTACTTGGGGGGTCATAATATCATATACAGCAAAAAGAAACAAAGAAAAATTTGCTCAACAAAATAACTTGCAGGAAACAGTCAAGAAACTAGAAACTAAATTACAAAATGCTCCACAAAATACTAAATTAAAAGAACAATTGATGTTAACTAAACACAAACTTAACCTAGTAGACCATGAAGAAATGGTTAAAAATCTTAAAATAGCTAGACAAACATTTTTTGAACAAGCTAACAAACCAGAAAGGTGACTCTCGCATAAACTTAAGAAAGAGAAAAAAAGAATTATCCACCAACTACAAGATGAAAATGGAGAATATCAGCATACAATAGAAAGAAAGAAAAAGATTGTACATCAGTATTTCAAGAATTTGTATAAGAGAGAGGAGATAGATGAAGAACACATAATGAAATATTTGAGAGAGGAATAAGGTCCATTGATAGCAGAAGATCTGAAGGGAAATTTAACTAAAGAGATAACGATAATAGAATTAAATCAAGCAATTAGAAACCAGAAAAACAATAAAACACCAGGATCAGGTGGTCTCCCAGGGGAATTCTATAGAACGATGGAAGATGTATTAACACCGTTGATGCTAGACCTTTATAATGATGTTATGATAGATGCTAAGATGCCGGATACATGGAGGGATGCGCTCATCTCACTAATCCTGAAGGAGGGCACGGATACAAGACAAATCCAAAATTATAGACCAATATCGTTATTAAACTCCAACTATAAAATATTTACAACCATCACAGCGAATAGACTGAAGAGACTTTTGAATGAATATATACACATAGACCATAATAGATTTCTACTAGGCAGACAAATTAGGAACAATTTGAGGACAGTAATAGATATTTTAGAATATTATGAAGAGAAACAAGTATCACTTGTCTTTTTAGATGCTCAGAAAGCATTCGATAATTTGAATTGGCAATTCATGATACAGCAAGTTTATAACATGAATTTAGGAACTAATTTTGAGCACATAATAACATTATACTCCAATCAGAAGGCAAATATTATAGTGAATGGTGAAGCTACCCAGAGCTTAGAAATAAGAAAAGGAATTAGACAAGGCTGCTCACACTCTCCTCTGCTTTTTATATTATCACTTGAGACCCTCCTTAGATGAATTAGGCAAAATTCGGAAATAAAAGGAATAAAAGTCAAGAAAGAAGAAAACAAATTACAAGCTTTCACGGATGATATGGTCTTTGTTATTGAAGATCCAATAGAAACAGGAAAGGAGCTAATTAATGAATTAGAAAGATATGGGGAAATAGCAGGTCTGAAAATTAATAGACAGAAAATGAAACTCTTGTCTAAAAACTTAACAAAATCGCAACAAATAGAAATAGAAAGAATAATAGGACTACAAACAATAAAGAAAATTAAATATCTAGGTATGTGGCTGACCATGCAATGTAAAACAACAAAGGAGAATAATTATGATAAATCATTACAACAAACAAAGATTTGGAATTATGGGCTAAATTGTAATTATCTTTACTAGGAAGGGTAGCAGCTATTAAAATGTCAATCTTATCCAAATTGTTATATTTATTTTAAATGATCCCTATTAGACTAGAGAATTTTTTTTTTATGAACTCAAAATTACATTGAAATTTATTTGGTTAAGCAAAAATCCTAGAATAAAGATAAAAGAATTACAGGATGTAAAAAGCAGAGGAGGATTGGGTCTTCCAAATTGGGAGTTAAAGTGCAGCAGTGTTAACTTGGATAAAGGATTGGATCAATTTAACTAATAAGAGAATACTAAGTCTGGAAGGCCATAACCTAGAAAAGCGGATGGCATGCCTTTTTGTAAGAAACGGGAATGAAGAAACAACAGTATTTTCATAGACATTTAATTGGAGACACCCTTTTACAAAATTGGACTAAAATCAAGAAGAAACACTATATGAAGATACCAGTTTATCTACAATGGAAGCTATGATCCATCCAAATAATTTAGACTTAGCTAAGATGATAATATATAAAGATGTACTTGATGCAGAAGGAAATTTGAAATCGATGCAAGATCTACACAAACAAGGGATATATATTGACTGGTGGGCTACAAAATAGATATAAAAAAAGATATTAAAGACTTTGGAATATATTTAAAACCACAACAATTAGATAAAATACTAATACGCCCAGATAAAAAAAATTACAAAAACTTATAAGTACCTGCTGGAGGTGGAATTAGAAGAAGAGATTGTAAAAGGATTGTATTATAGCCTGGGCCCAAAATATAGGGCATAATATAAATTTGACAGAATGGGAAAGCCTGTGGAATCGAAATTATAAGCTAACGAAATCAGCCGTATACAAAGAGAACGTGTACAAGATGTTTTACAGATGGTATTTGCCTCCGAGATTAGTGAAGATGTATCCTAATATGAATCTGGCATGCTAGAAGTGCAGGAAGAAGAAAGGTACATTTTACCATATGTAGTGGTCTTGCC
The DNA here is from genome assembly GCF_900518735.1 of Pseudonaja textilis. The sequence goes on from NW_020769391.1 coordinate 3,968,370, forward strand.
CAGAGATCCAAAAATATTGGCTAAAAATCAAAAAATGGTTGCAAGAGATTAATAAAACACAAATAGAAATAGAACTGGAATTATTTTTAGTGGGGATATTTAAGAAAAAATATGGGAGAAATATAAAATCTATAATATTACATATTCTGACAGCAGCCAGAATTGCTTTGGCCCAATTCTGGAAACACCCATCTATACTTTCAGAGGAATTGGTTATTCAAAAAATGACATGTGCTGAGATGGACAAACTAACGATGTTAAAAGAGAAAGAGGAGACTGAATACTATAAAATTTGGGGAAAATGGTATGACTGGATCGAACAAAGATAGTTAAAAGGTTGATGAATTAAGGATAAACAATATATAAGTTAAATGTTTCTGGTCACATCAATTGTATATATTTGTAAACAACGCACAACATAGCAGTATAAGAAAATTGCCACAGTTTGCTGAATTATCGGATTTAAGAAATTGTTACTTTTTACTTGTTTTATTTATTTTTGCTTATTTTAAAGCTATAAAAGATCAATAAAGTTTATTTAAAAAAAGAGAGGGAGGAGAGAGATAAAATATGCTCAGGAACACATCCTCTAACAAGGACTCCTCTTGAATTAAAATATCCAACAATGCCTAGGTTTTCGATTTTATAGCTTTGCACTTTCATGTGAAGAATCACTCACTATTCCATAACTTTTATTCATGCCATTCATTGAATGAATCACATAACATTTCCTTTGCCATTTGAAGACCATCAACAGATAGTTCCCAAAGAATGCCAGCTGAACAATTGTCCTTTTTGGTTGAGGACCAAGTGGCTTTATTTGCAGGACTTATTTGCTGGAGGAATAATACCTCCTTAAAAAACCTTGGTCCAGGTGGCCTGGCTGGTAGCACTTTCCAAGGTTACAGGAGAAGATGGTCAATGGTTTTGAAAGTAGAAGAGGGCTTTATGCCCCAACGGCAGATAAAAGGAGAAGGGAAAGTCTGATTTCAAACCTCCACTGCCTTGTGGCTATATCTATTAAAGGAAAAGGCTTCAGAAGTCAACCTCTAGGCAAAATCCAGAGCCAGAGTCTGCTGAAAGCAGTTCATGACTGTACAATCACTTTCTGGTAACTCCTGCGATGTAGCTGGAACTAATTGTATTGGCTCTGCCATTCCATTGAACTATTTCAGTGCCATTGAGAGTGGGGATCTGCTGCTTGGGTAACAGTTTATTCTCCATATTAAATTACCCAGGCATCATGCTTTGGAGAGGACACTCCAGCTTTGCATACAGCATTGAAACAACACGGGAAGTGGCAGTTACCAGTTATAAATCTTTGCTTGATTGGTGCAGAGTGTGACACAAGGGGCTACTTTTGACGGTGGGAGAAGTCATCATACTTCATTGGGCAGCTCCACCAACCTCAACCTGGGCAGCCCCCAGCCAGTAAGGTGCTGTGGTCTGTTAACCATGGTCTGTTAACCTCACAGGGTGCATGGGGTTTAGGGTGAAAGCCAACAAGCAGATCGATAATCCACACAACACACAACAAACATAAGAAAACTTTAGCCCTAAAGTTGGGCACTTGGAATGTTCAGACAATGACCCCCACCCTGTCTGATGATCTGCAGGAAATAGACAATGCACATAAGACAGCTGTCATCAACATGGAGCTGAGCAGACATCATTGCTTTGTTAAGGAGAGTCACTTCTTGTTCTTCTGGCAGGGGAAACCATCAAATGAGACTAGGAAATATAGGGTGACTTTGCAGTCAGTAATGTACCTATTAGGGTACATTACTCTACTTGCTGCAGGAAGTGAAAGAATCCTGTCCTTGCAGTTTCATTCATCAGCAGGGCTGGTTACTCTTATTAGTGCATATACACTGACATGATCATCTTCAGTAGAATCTAAAGACGAATTCTACAACGATCTGGCTACCACTATTAAGAAGAAAGAATCATTGTTTATCCTTAGTGATTTTAATGCCAGAGTTGGAGCTGACCATAGTTCTTGGCCCACTTCTTTAGGTCAGTACGGTATGGGAAGATGAATGAAAATGGCCAATGCCTGCTGGAGTTTTGCTGCTACTATGATTTTTGCATTAGCAATATATTCTTTAATACAAAGCCTCAACACAGAGTCTCCTGGAGACATCCAAGATCAAAGCATTGGCACCAGCTCGACTTGATTCTCACCAGGCACCCCAGCTTCCCAGTATTACAATCACATGCAGCTATCAGGGCGCTGTTTGTGATACAGACCATTCCTTAGTGTTCAGCAGAATAAAACTGCAAACAAAGGGATTGGTCACTTGAAGAAGGAAGGAAGACCATGAAACAACAGCAGTAAGACCCACAATCAGGAGAGAGTGGCAAATTTTGCTCAAGCACTCAAAGAAACTCTCCCAGGCCTGAAGTGAAACAAACACATCTGAACAATGGGAACATTTCAAGAATGCTGTTTATCAGAGGGATTTTATGATAAATTGACTGATTTAGATAAGATCTTAACAGGTACTGATGAAAAGGTGATTAAAAAATTATACGGTTATTTACTGGAAATTAAACTAGAGGAAGAACAAGTTAAAGAAACTATGATTGCTTGGGGGAAGAATTTTGGATATAGGATTGATTTAGAGAAATGGCAAAAATTGTGGTCTCAAAATTATAAAATGACAATGTCAACAGCTGATAAAGAACATTCGTATAAGATGTTTTACAGGTGGCACTTTCCCCCGACAAGGATAGCAAGAATGTTCAAGAATAAATCTGAAAAATGCTGGAAATGTCATCAGATACCTGGCTCATATTACCATATGTGGTGGACTTGTGAGGACACTAAGAAAATACTGGACTAAACTTTGCATGTGGTTGGAAAAAATGACAAAGAAACACATAGACTTGAAACCAGAGATCTTTTTATTGGCAATCTTACCTGATACATATAGTAAAGATTTGAAATACCTGATTGTAAATGTATTAACAGCGGCTAGGATTGTATTTGCTAAAAACTGGAAAAATGAGAAGATACCATTGCAGGAAGAAATTATTAAGAAAATATTGGAATGTGCTGAAATGAGTAGATTGACGTTTGAAATTAGAGAACAAGAGGATAAACAATTCTATAAAATTTGGGACCTTTTCTATCAATGGTTGGATGATAAAATACAATAATAGAATATTTAGAATTTTAGATAATAATGAATATATAAAGAGATATTTTTTTTCTTTTTTATTTGATACCATATTTATAAAATGTTTTCAGGATAGATTTGGTATGATTATATGATTTGTTATAAAATAAACTAAGTAAATTATAGTTATCTCGCAAAGTATGAATGAATAAAATCATAGTCAAATGATTGTTTAATAGTGATACTAGGGTATATAATTTCTGATTGATAATATGAGTTATTATGTAATGTAACTGTAATTCAGACTACGAAGTAGATGCACAAAATTGGTAAACCAACCAACACACTGTTTGTATATTTATGAAAGAAAGCTGGATGTTTTTATGTTTTGTTTGTCTTTAAAAACTAAGAAAATTGTTTTCAAAAAAAAAGAATGCTGTTTATAACACTGCCTTAGTATTTGATAAGGAGACCAGAAAGACAGCAGATTGGTTTGAAGCCCACTTGGAGGAGCTAATGCCAGCCATTGACGAAAAGAGGAGAGCTTTAATTGTATATAAAGCCTGTTCCAGTGAGAGTAACCTACAGGTTCTGTTAGTTGCTTGTAATAAAGCCCAACAGACCACCAAGAGATGTGCTAATGATTACTGGCTGCAGTTTTGCTCTTGGATCCAGATAGCAGCTGATACAGGCAACATCAAGGGATGTATGATGGCATCAAGCAAGCCTTAGGTCCAGAAGAAATCTGCCCCTCGAAGTCAGCTACAGGTAATGTCATCCAGGACTGAGCACAGCAGATAGTACACTGGGTGCAGCACTACTGCTGTAACTGAAGAACTATTAAATAACATTGAGTGCTTGCCTGTCTTGGAGGGGCTTGACAGTGAACCAACTCTAGAAGAACTAAACAAGGCCCTGGATTTCCTTGCCTCTGGAAAGCACCCAGGAAATATAACATCTCTGCTGAAGTTCTGAAGTGCTGCAAAGAGATCATTCCCACTGAACTACATGAAATCTTCTGTCTTTGTTGGAGGGAAGGTGGAGTACCACAGGACATGAAGGATGCAAATATCATCACACTGTATGAGAACAGGAGTGAGAGGGGTGACTGTAACAACTACCACAACATCGTTCTTTTTAGTGTTGTAGGGAAGCTGCTTGCCCGTGTTGTACTGAAGAGGCTCCAGGTACTTGTAGAGAGTGTCTATCCAGAATCAGTGCGGATTCCAAGCCAACAAGTCCACTGATTCCAAGCCAACAAGTCCACTACTGACATAGTATTTTTCCTTAGACAGCTGCAGGAGAAGTGTAGGGAACAAAGACCACCACTTTTTGTAGCCTTCATAGATATTATGAAGGCTTTTGACTTGGTTAGTAGGGACAGCATATATAAAACTCTCCCTAAGATTGGGTGTCCACCTCAACTCCTCAACATCATTAGGTCCTTTCATGAAAAAGTGAAGGGCATGGTAGCTTTTGTTTTAACAAAAACTTTTACATCAGATTCCTTGGACATCTGAAGTGGAGTGAAGCAAGGCTTTGTGCCAACTTTATTTGGGATCTTTTTTGCTGTCATGCTGAAACACATTTTTGGAACTGCAACAGAGGATATTTATCTTTGGACCAGATTAGATGGAAAACTCTTTAATCTCTCTAGATTGAGAGCAAAGTCCAAAGTCCAGCTGACATGCTTGCAGGATTTCCTCTTCGCTGACAATGCTGCCGTTACTGCTCACTCTTCCGAAGATCTTCAACAACTTATGGATTGTTTTAACAAGGCCTGCCAAGATTTTGGACTAACAATCAGCCTGAAAAAAAAGGTTATGGGTAAGGACATATGATTCACCACCTCCCTGTATTACAAATTCTGCATAAGAACTGGAGGTCTCCCATGACTTTGTGTACCTAGGCTCAACTATTTCCAACACTGTCTCTTTAGACATTGAGCTGAAGGGGCCACCACATTTTCCAGAGTTACAAAGAGAGTATGGCTTAATAAGAAGCTGATGGAATATACAAAGAAACAGAGACCAGTGTCAAATATCAACATACAAACTACATTACCAACTCTACAGAAATCAATGTTAAAGCTGCAGGAAATGATGATGAAGAACCATACTGAAATGAGAGCAGATATAAACGAAGTCAAAGAAGAACTGAGAAAATTAAAAAGTGAAATGAAATCAGATATATCAAAATTAGATGAGAATGTAGGTTCAATCCAGCAGGCCTTAGAAAAGAATGAACACACAATAAAAGAAGTTGAAAAAAGAATGGAACAAACAGAAAAAAAGATTAAAAATGGTCGATCAACAAATGAAAATAATAAACAAAGAAATGGAAGATTCCCTGATCCACCTAGAGATGGACCAGGCAGCATCATATCTCAGATTCCAAAATGTTGTGAAAACCAAGGAAGAAAACCTGGAGCTAGTGATGGCCAAAATCCTAGCAGAAATGCTAGAGTGAGACAAGAATGAAATATTGAATGATATGGACATCTATAAGGTGAGCACAAGCTACACTAGATGGCATAAATTGCCAAAAGAAGTCCATATTGTCAGGCTTAAACAACGTCGCCATTATCGCCTGATACATTACCTTGGCTGGTCCTGATGATCCTGGTTCCTGACGCTCTGGCTGCAACTCCTCACCTCCTGTCAGCGTGAACAGTTGGGAAGCTTATCATGGACCTGTCAGCTGTGTGGTGGTGTGCATTCCTCTGAGTGCACCGCCCACTTGCGAAAAACCCATCAGCTGTTTGGCGGTTGGCATTCCTCCTTTAGGCACGACCAGGCGGGAAAGATTTTGGATTGACGTGGCAGCATACATAAGGGCTTTGAGGTTTGAACTGGGGCTGGTGGCATTAACAGTGGGGTGGGATACCAAGGAGGGTGGTGGTGTTTGTGGATTTGCACAGTGGCTTGGCTATCGCAGGGTGGGGGTGCGCAGGGTCACTGGGGCGGATGTTATGTGTTCCCGGGGCGGATGTTAGGTAATTAAGTAATTAAGGGAAAAGGATTATAAAAAGCACTAAGAGGCAGATGCTCTCAGCGCTGGCTATGCTTGGCACTTACCGATTATTGCTGATTGTTGGAGGAAACAGACCATAATAAACAAGTCTTGCCACAAACAGAATGTGAGTAAAGTAGTTTATTGGTAAAGTTTCATTGTATTCCAATGGAAGCTGATAGAAAACCAGTGCTCTGAAAACCACCTTTCAAATTATTGAGGCTGCTGTTTGAGAATCATGGCAGAACATAAAGACCAAGAATGGTTAGAGAAGGAGAGGTCTGAGAATGGTGAAGACAGCAGTGAGAAGAGGCAGGAACAGGCATATATGGGGGAGAAGAAGGAGTCTATCCCAGTGGCATTGCAGCCAGCTGTAAGACCAAAAATAACCAGTGATGTGCAACTGAGTGATCAGAGCCATGTTCCTAAAGGGGGTAAGCCTCAATCGATGAAACAAATGTTAGACTGGAAAGTCAAACGGTGGCCTGGAGCTGATGATGATCAGTGGGTGGTTCCATGAAGTGATACAATGGAACTTTTAGGTTATCAATTTGGGGAAAGTGGCATTGAGGGGGCTGATGGATAGCAGGTCTATAGGTCGTAGACAAGCATTGGCTTCCGACAGTAGCTCTGTCAACATGTTTAGCCCACTGGGGTTTCGAGACTCTGATATTGGAAGAGGCCTGGAATACTCAGATTTACACTGTAGGAGAATGGATGAGAGAGATGTAGGGTCTGAAAGTTATTCTATGAGGTCTAGGTCCATGGAAAGATGAGATATGGAATATGGACCTCGTTGGGAAGGACAAACACAGGAGAGGTGGGGACCCCCTCCCCTAACAGCTACTTTTGATGGTTCTGTGCATAAAGTGGCTGTATTTTTGGGTCAAATATTGAACCATTTTGACCTATATGGCCAATGTTACCCATCCAATTGGTCTATGATTATTGCTGTTACTGGAGTGCTGGTAGAGGAGGCCTACGAATGGGCATCTGATTTATTTCAAACTAGAGCAGAGGATTTGGGGGATATAGGACAGTTTTTGGCTGCATTAAGAAGTCATTTTGAGGATACAACTGCAGACAAATAAGCAGAAAAAGATTTGTTGGCAGTAAAACAAAAAGGACAAACGGCTAGGGAATATGTAAATGAATTCCAACAGGTGATCAGTAAGCTCCCTTTATTTCCAGAAAGTTTGTTAATACATCTATTCAAAGAGGGTCTGGATCCTAAATTACACCAAGCCTGCCTCTATAGGGGGTTGCATATTAATCTACCTGATTGGTATCAAGTATCCATAGAACTAGATGATAGTTTTTGGCATCTACAACCAAAACTCATAAGCGGGGTCCAAACCCGGAAGACTATGGATCCTGTTATCAAAACCCAAACCAGAGGGGTCCCAATTTCAAGTGGTAGGGGCATACTGAAATGTTTCTGATGTGATAGACTGGGACATAGGGCTGTGTAATATCCCATACCACCTTTGACATTGGAAAGAATGCCTCACATTGGCCCTGAGAGTAATCGAACCAGAGTAGGAAGAAATGAATGGTGTGGACAAGAGAAAGTGAGGAGTCTGAAATGCAAATCGCCAGATAGTCGCATAGAAGAGTATAGTTCCAGGATGCCAACTACAGTTTTGGGTGACAGTGAATTAGAAGGAGAGGCACCTGATGATCCAATGGTAAGTAAACTCATCCATCCTTTTATTTTACCCATTTCTTTATGGAATACACGAATGGAACAAGGAATTAAGGTGGAGGCACTTATTGATTCTGGGTGCACAAGATGTTTGATAACTAAAGGTGTGGTGGATAAATTGGATTTATCCACTTATCCAATTTATTTGTCATCAAACTGGGAGTCCCTATCAAATTTGAACAAGTGGATGGGTCTATATTATGTGGGGTTCCAACAACCCACAGAACTGAATATGTTAAAATGGTGATGGGTGAACACTGGGAGTGGATTTCTTTTGTTCATATGGTTTTGCATATGAATGAAGCTGTAATCTTGGGTCTAGCCTCGCTTGATAAATGGGAGCCAACTATAAAATGGGAAGGATGGTATCGTACATTGGAACTAGCTGTTGGTCCACACACACTACGTCATAATGAAGTACAACGAGCATCAGCATGTCTTAAAAGAGGACTCACAACTATTGCCGGTATGATCCTATCCAACTGAATATGAAGATTTTTGAAAATGGCCGGCGAGTAGAGGTGGCAGGACAGGGGCGTGCAGAGGTGGAGAAAACTGTTGCTGTTTTCGGTTACCTTCTCTAGCGTCTGGAGCGATCCCCAGGGGATACACGAACTCCGGAGAGGTTCGTGTCAGCATAGGAGAATCTCGAGTTACAGGGTGGGGGTAGGCAACCCCCTGGTAACGAAGAGAAGAGCTCCTGAGCCCAGCGCCGAAGAGTTAGCTGCCAGCCTATGGCGGCTCCAAAGCCCCGTCTGCCACCGAGGTGACTAAGCAAGATAGTGACAGCCTGCAAGATCGGAGCAGTAAAAGGTGTTGAAAGATTATAAATACAATACTGAAGATTGAAGAATGACAGTGGCGTGAGAGATTTCTTTTCCTGGTTGTGAGCAGCACTTTCATGGAAGCAGGAGAGGGAAGCAGCCAGAAAAGCAGCTTGCAAAACAAAAGGCAGAAAGGCGTGATCATTAGAGTGAGTGTGTGTACTACAGTTTTTGAAAGGGAAACCCCTGGGGAGAGAGAAAGAACATTTGAAACCAGGAGATTGGAGACTTGAATTCGTGAGTGACTTGGTATTTGGGATTAACTTTTTGACAATATTTGAGAAGAAGCAGGGGACAGAGGAGGAAGAACTATAGTACTGAAAGTGACTTATTATCTCTCTGAACTGAGCTCAATAAGATCATCGGCTCTATTTAATACTGTTGGGAGGACAGATTGTTAAGCGATCAAGAAGAGATGGCTAATGGATTTTGGAGGGGATAATAAGCGAAGGAGATTTGTACATTGAACTCAAAACTGGGAAAGGTAAAGAAGGAAAGGAGGAAGGAGGAAGAGTCCAACGGAAAGCTGGGAAGGATCGACTTTTTATTGCGATTAGTCAGCACTTTATACCACTTGCTCCTCGGAGTGCTGGCAAGAAACTCAAAACTTAAACCTTTAGCTTGATGATTGACTATAATGTTTTTCTTTTCTTATCATATTCCTTTATTTGTTGGAATTTCTATTAGGTAATACTTTAAGATTACCATTTGGACACTATTTTTACAACTTGATCCTCTAGCCCCTTGCTTACTGATTTCCTGAAATTAAGGTAAACTTTTCCCTCTTTTCTTTCCCCACTCTTTCAGCCTTCCCTCTTTCTATCTTAACCCCTTAAAAAAGTCTGATAAATCTACCTACTCAAAGGAAAAAAAAAGGTATATTGTCATTATAGATTTTAGTGACAATTGATTTGATTGTCCTAAATAGTAACAACAAGAGTGAAAAACAGTGTTTTTAGATTACTTAGAATACTTAAGATTAATTCTTAAAGTTGTAATTGGGTTGGATTTGATGTATTTTTGGTGATTAATATTGATTAATATTGATATTCAGTATATAAATTAATTATAAAGATTATTATATATTATTAGATAACCCTTTATAATATAGGTGTACAGACTGCCTATCTATATATTTGATTGAAGAATTAGAATAGAACTTTTATTTTAGGAGTTAAACACTGAATGGTGATCTGGGACAATATATCCAATATAGTGCAACAGCAAAAACAAATATTAAGAGAGATGACCTCCATGACAACTATGGCTTTGAAATCAGGAAGGAAGACCACCCCGACCCTAACAACTACTTTAACTTCTGCTTCACCAACAACCCAAAAAATCATTGAAGAATCTCTAATAGGGGAAAAACTAATGTCTCTAACGTTAATATACAAGCTACCCTACTATCCCTGCAAGAAGCAATATCTAAGATGCAAGAAATAATGATCAAGAATCACAATGAAACCAGAGCAGACATCAGTCAATTAAAAGATGAGATGGGAAAGCTTAAAGTGGAAATGAAAGCAGATTTACTCAAGGTGGAGGATAAGATAGGGTCCTTGCAACAAGCTATGGAGAAAAATGAAGTTAAGATAAGAGAAATAGAGAGTAGGGCAGAAAGGATGGAGACAAATTTTGAAAGGATAGAGAAGGAATTTAGAAATGTAACTAGAGAAACCGAAGACTCCCTGGTCCACCTCGAAATGGATAAAGCAATTACATATTTAAGGTTTCAAAATGTAGCAGAAGCGAAAAATGAAGAACTAGAACAATTAATGGCAGAACTATTGGCTGAATGGTTAGGGAAAGAAAAAGATGATCTAATCAAAGAATTTGACGAGGTGTATAGGGTCAGCACAAGGTATGCTAGACACCATAACTGCCCGAGAGAAATTCATATTCGTTTCGCAAGGAAGTGTGTGAGAGACCTAATTCTTAAAATGTCCAGAGAAGAAACAATAACATATAGAGGCAAAGAGATTACAATTCTAAAACAAATCCCTAGGAAAGTGAGGGTTATAAGACAGGATTATAAATTTTTGGCCAATTATTTAAATAAAAAAGAAATCCCTTTTAAATGGTTAATCCCGGAAGGGATGTTAATAACGTGGAAAGAGAGAAAAATCAAAATAGACTCTATAGAACAGGCCCAAGACTTTCATGATCAGTTAACAGGCATGGATGATCAATACACCAAGGAGGAAACTAAAAGGAAGCCACAGGTTGAACGTAATCACCATAGAAACCAAAAAGAAGGACTTCCTCAAAATTTAGAGAATGATAAATCACAACCAGAGAGAGAAGAACCAATCTCACAACAACAAGAAGGAAACCGAATTATCACTAGACAAAAAACTAAACAGATCTAGATAAATGGAGATAGGGAAAAAAACTCCTCTCCATTAATATAAATGGTTTAAATTCAACACCTAAAAGGAAAAGTATATTAACTAAATTAATTAGACAAAACGCTGACATAATATGCCTACAAGAAATACACATAACGAAAAAGGATGAAAGATATTTAATTTGCCCAAAACTTGGAAAACTCTTTACAGCACCAGCAGACAAACATAAAAAGAAAGGAATAGCAATATTTGTGAAAGATGATGTAAAAGCAGAACTAATCTGGTCAGATCCGGAAGGAAGAACTCTGGTTATACAAATTTGGATTAATCATATCACATTTTTATTGGTAGCAATATATGCGCCAAATGAAGAACAAGGGAAATTTTTCAAAGATCTTCATCAGAAAATAATAGGCTTCGAAAAAAGGAATATTTGCATGATAGGTGACTTCAACTCCATTGCTGATCATCAAAAAGACCATAGTAATGTGAATAAGAACAAGAAAGGGAAAAGAGAATTCTCTATGCCCTGCAAGGACATGATGAGAGAATTAAACTTAATAGACTTATGGAGGAAACTAAACCCAGAAGAGAAACAGTTCACATATTATTCAAATCCACATAGAATCTGGACTAGAATAGATATGGCCTGGATGGATGGGGAATTGGCCAATGAAATAAAAGAAATTAAAATTCTACCAAATGAATGGGCCGACCACAACCCAATACAATTAATTTGGAGAGATAGGAGAAAAACAAAGAAAAGATAGACACTAAATACCCAGTTAATAAACGAAGAAGAATACATTAACAAGCTGAAAGAGGAATTAAATTATTTCCTAAAAGAAAATAATAATGAAGCAACTACAAAACAAAATATTTGGGATACAATGAAGGCAATTATAAGAGGAACGACAATCTCTTATAATGCTATGAGAAATAAAAGAATACATGCCCAACAAAATAAATTCCAACAACAAATTAAAGAATTAAAAATACAACTACAAAAATCCCCTAAAAACCAGAGAACACAAAATCAGTTAATAACAATTAAACATAAATTGAACTTACTTGAACAAGATAAAATAGAGATTAACTTGAAAAGGTCCAAACAAAATTATTTTGAGCATGCAAATAAACCAGGAAGATGGCTATCCCATAAACTTAAAAAAGAGAAAGGAAAGAGATTGATACACCAATTAATGGATGAGAATGACATCTTACAACATGAGATAGAGAAGAAAAAAGATATCATTTACAACTATTTTCAAAGATTATATAAAAAGGAGGAAGTTAATGAAGATAAAATAAGAACTTATTTAGAGGAGACGAATGACAAGGTAATTGGAGAGGAATGGATAGAATTATTGAATAAAGATATTACATGGTCTGAATTGATGTCAGCAACGGAGAACCAAAGTAATAACAAATCTCCAGGACCAGATGGGATTCCGGCAGAACTATATAAAGCAATATTGGAACTAGTAGGACCACTGATGCTGGAAGTGTTTAATGAGGTACTTCGGGCAGCCAAGATGCCGGACTCGTGGAGGGGGGCGCTGATTTCGCTAATCCCAAAGGAGGATGCAGATCATAGATACATCAACAACTATAGACCGATTTCACTTTTAAATGCCGATTATAAATTATTTACTTCTATCATAGCTAATAGAGTAAAACAAGCTTTAAATCCACATATCCACGAAGACCAAAATGGATTTCTTCCGTTCCGACAAATAAAGAACAATTTAAGAACCATTATTGATGTACTAGAATATTATGAAGCTCACCCGGAGAAACAATCCACACTCATGTTTTTAGATGCTGAGAAAGCATTTGACAACTTAAATTGGCACTTTTTAATTCAAAAAATTTACAATATGAGCCTTGGCACTAAATTTGAAAACATTATAACAACAATTTACAATACACAACAGGCTAATATACTAATCAATGGCGAACAAACAGGTCCAATAAATATAGAAAAAGGTGTCAGACAGGGCTGCCCTCTCTCACCTCTCCTTTTCATTTTTGCCCTAGAATCACTCTTAACACGGGTGAGGCAAAATTCTGAAATTAGAGGAGTGAGGGTCAAATCAGAAGAATATAAATTACAAACGTTTGCTGACGATATGGTTTTCTTTCTGGAGGAACCCTTGGAAAAAGGATATAATCTAATAAAAGAATTAGAACGATTTGGCGCAGTGGCAGGATTAAAAATTAATAGAAAAAAGATGAAATTAATGACCAAAAATTTAACAGAAAATTAGAAGGAAGAATTAGAAGCAAGGATGGGGATACAGGTAACAAAAAGGGTCAAATATTTAGGAATTTGGTTAACTTCACAAGGTAAATCACTTAAAGAGAACAATTATGATAAACTACTTCAACAAACAAAGAAAGATTTAGAATCCTGGAATAAGCTGCAGCTATCCTTATTGGGCAGGTTTGCTTCGATTAAAATGAATATATTACCAAAATTTCTTTATTTATTCCAGACAATTCCAATTAAGTTGCCAAAAAACTTTTTTGAAGATGTAAATAATATTACACTTAACTTTATTTGGCAGGGGAAAAAACCTAGGATCAATGTAAAGGCCCTACAAGATGCGAAAAGTAGAGGGGGCCTAGCTCTGCCAAATTGGGAATTATATTATTCGGCAGCTATCCTATTATGGTTAAAAGATTGGATGAACCTACTTAATAAAAGAACTTTAACATTAGAAGGGCATGATCTCCAGAGAGGGTGGCATGCCTTCTTATGGGAAGTGGGGAAACCCAAGCAGTCTTACTTTCATAGACACCTCATTGGGGAGTCATTATTAATTAATTGGAAAAAAATATGCAAAAAACACTATTTAAAAATTCCGATTTGGCTATCAACAACGGAGGCAATGGTACATCCCAATAATTTGGACATAACAAAAATGATTAAATATAAAGATTTATTAGATCCACAAGGAAAATTAAAAACTCGACAAGAATTACAAGAACAGGGATTTAAAATTGATCAGTGGTTATATATACAAATTCATAGTAGATACAAACAAGATATAAAAGACTTTGGAATTTATAACAAACTGCAGAATCTAGATAAAATTTTACTAGGATCAAACAAAAAGAACATATCCAAATTTTATAAATACTTACTGGAAGTAGAATTAGAACAGGAGATAGTCAAAGGGAACATGATAGCCTGGAGCAGGAATGTTGGAAGAAGTATTACATTATCAGAATGGGAAAAGATTTGGAATAGAAATATTAAGATTACAAAATCGGCAGCATATAAAGAAAATACATACAAAATGTTTTATAGATGGCACTTGCCCCCTTCGAGGTTAGCAAAAATGAACCCAAACACTAGTCCAAAATGCTGGAAATGTAAAAGCATAGAAGGAACCTACTTTCATATGTGGTGGTCTTGCAAAGAAACTCAGAAATATTGGCAAAAAATTAGAAAATGGTTGGAGGAGATAACCAAAGAACAAATCGAATACAAACCAGAGTTCTTCCTACTAGGGATCTCTGATAAACATTTACCTAAAAAGATGAAATATGTAACAATTCATATCCTAACTGCGGCCAGATTAGCATTTGCCCACTGTTGGAAATCACCCTTTATACCTACAGAACAAATGGTTATCTAGAAAATATGTGGCTGTGCAGAAATGGATAAATTAACTATAGCACTTAAAAATAAAGAGTCTTCAACATTTTATGATAATTGGAACTCTTGGTATAATTGGTTACTTCAGAGATAAACTGCTTAATGAACAATGGGTAATTTAAGCATAGATATTGACAAGATGTGTGTATTTAAATTAAGGTAGGAGAATTTGATCTTGCTGACTGTCAAAAAGGATATCTGTCTGTTTTTAAATGTATTTTCTTTTCTCTTCCGCTTCTTTGTTTCTTCTTTCTTTTACATCTCTTTTTCTCTTCTTTTTTTGGTTCATAAGTCCGAGCGTTTTTTTTTCTTTTTTTCTTTTTCTCTCCCTTTTGTATATGTAATGTCGATATGTTTTTAATTGTAAATTCAATAAAATTTATTTATAAATAAGAATATGAAGATTTTGGCTGATTTTTTTAAAGAAGATGGGACTGATTGTTTGCCACCATATTGTACCATGGATTGTGCCATAGAATTGATTCCAGGAGTCCCTTTGCCCAAGCCACGAATGTATTCCATGACCCAAAAAGAACTAGAAGAAATGAGGAAATATATTGAAAAAAAAATTAAAGAGGGGTTTTATTACCCCAGGTAGGTCTCATATGGCAGCACCTATGTTGTTTCATGAGAAAAAGGATGGTAGCTGACGTCTATGTGTGGATTATCAAGGTTTGAATGCCATCTGTGTGAAATCTTTACATCTGTTACCACTAATAAAACACTTGCTTACCACATTAGCACAAGGCCGCATATTTACAAAACTGGACTTATGAGAAGTGTATTTCAGAGTGTGAATTTGGAAAGGAGATGAATGGAAGAAAATGTTTAATTGTCCACTTGGTAGTTATTATTATAACATGATGCCTTTTGGGTTACAAGGGGCTCCAGCTGTATTTATGAAGCTGATAAATGAAGTGTTACATGAACATCTACATAAAGGCATTTTAGTTTATTTAGATGATATTTTGATTTATTCAAAATCTGAACAAGAACACATTAAATTAGTAAGACGAGTGTTTTAAAAATTATTAGATGCTCAGCTTTATGTAAAGCTCTCAAAATGTAAGTTTCATACTCAAAAACTGGATTACCTTTCATACTCAAAAACTGGATTACCTGGGTGACTGAATGAGGTATTGAGATGGACCTCAAGAAAGTAGAAACTGTATTAAAATTGCAAACCCCCTACCACAGGAAACAGTTGCAAAGTTTCTTAGGGTTTGCCAACTTTTATTGACAATTCATTCCATGGATTGCTGATATCATTTTTCCTTTAACAGATTTGTTAAAAACCAAATCTGTTGGAATTAAAAATCCAAACTCAAGTACTATATTATCATGGACAGATATATGTCAAAAGGCATTTAATAACCTAAAGGACTTATTTGCAAAATAATCCATGTTGAAACATCCAGTCATCAATTCACCATTTGTTGTCCAGGTGGATGCCAGTGACATGGCAGTGGGAGCTGTTCTATTGCAAAAGAATGTGGATGGTATTCTGCAACTGTGTGCATTCACTTTTGGGAAATTTAACCCATCTGAATGTAATTGGGCGATTTGGGAGAAGGAGGCTTTTGCGGTTCATTGGGCATTAGTGACCTGGAGACGTTTATTGGAGGGCAGTCCAAAACCTTTTGAGGTATGGACTGACCATAAGAATCTGGAAGCCCTCCAAAATCCACATTGCTTATCACCAAAGCAGGTTCGCTGGGCACTATTTTTTAGAAGGTTGAAGTTCATGTTGAAATATGTTCCATCAGGAAGGAATTTTATGGCAGATGCCTTATCTCGACTTCCTCAATATCGTAGTCAAAGTGAGAACACAATACAACCACTTATACCAATCATCAATTGAACTGAGTCATTAAAAACCACTATACTTGCACCAGATCTGCCTGTATTGTTAACAGAAGATGAATGGTTAACAAATAATAAACATCAAATGGATTAGAAACATGATATTGCCTGGTGTGGAACCAAAATCGATGTACCGAAAGTGTTACGATCAGTGGTATTAAACGATGCCATGATGTTAAGCAGGCAGGACATTATGGATTCTTGAAAACATTACATTTGGCAGAATGACAATTTTGGTGGCCAGGAATGCAATTGAATATCAAAACTTATGTGAAATCATGTCCGGTGTGTATGGTAAATAAAACGAAAATAGGGAAGCCAACAGGTTTATTGTAATCTGTCTCTGAACCAATGAAACCTTGGCAAGACATTGGGATGGATTTAATAGTTAATCTACCCAATAATAATGGGTACACAGTTATATGGACTATTACTGATTTATTCTCAAAACAGGCACATTTTGTATCTTGCAAAGAAATACCGTCAGCTAGAAAGTTAGCACAGTTATTTATCCAACATATATATCGGTTACATGGAGTGTCCAAAAGAATTATATCCGATAGAGGAGCGCAATTCACGTCAAAATTCTGGCAAGAATTTATATATGCAATTGGATCAACAAAGGGATTGAGTACAGTTTATCATCCAGCTACTAATGGAGCATCCAAAAGAGCCAATGTGGCCATCAAGCAATATCTCCGTTGTTATGTTAATTATCAACAAAGCAACTGGACAACTTTACTAGCATATGCTGAAGTTGCATATAACAATGTGGTGCATAGTAGCACCAGTTACTCTCCCTTTCAAATAGGCCATGGTATGGAATTTGTACCTATACTGGAGTGGCCTCGTGATGAACAAACCCAGGAGACATCTAATATGTCTGGACAGCCAATATACAGAACCAATGGGACTCAGTTTGAATCACATTAAAAAAAACACAGGAAGCATAGAAAACTCAAAGCGACAAAAAATGATCTGACCAGAAACCATATAATATGGGAGAATGGGTGTCTCTGTCAACAAAATACATACACCTGGGTCTGAATAAGAAAAAAATGGGACCGAAATATATTAGACCATTCCGCATATTATGAATTATAAATTCAGTTGCGGTGGGTCTTCAACTACCATCTCAGTTTAAATGAATTCATCCAGTATTCCACATCAATTTACTAAAACCAGCTGATATAATCAGACAAGAACCTAGATTGTCTGCACCAAGACTGATCCATGACAATCATTACGAGATCGATGAAATACTTGACTCACATCGCCGACAGGGCATGTCACAATATCTAGTGAGCTGGAAGGGGTATCCATGATCACATGCATCTTGGATATCATGCACAGATATATCCGCTCCCCAATTGCAGTTCCATATAAGTACCTGTTAGGAATGTAAGTCACCTAACAGTTATTTGGGTTGAAAATATATAAACCAGGATAAACATTTTAATACTGTATCTTTAAGAAAATGCAAAAAATTCTAATTGGGTGTGGTTTCTCAAACGACCATAAGATGGAGCCAGAAACCTGGGTTGTCTTAGTCTTAGTCTCAGAAGAGAGTATGTCTCAGTGAGTCTCTGTTTTCCTTCTGTTGGAGAGTTTTGCCGTTCCTTCTAATTGACTGTTATTCTTGGATTTGATGTAAGTCTGATACTAAACTGTTTTTGACACTGGACTTTGTTATTGGATTATCCCTGGACTGAAAACTGACTGATTTAACCTGTGAATGACTTTGGACTACTATACAGGTGGCGTTATAATGTACTTATGCGGACCAGTCACACATGTGTAGAGAACAGGGATTGCTACTCTCGAATTGGCCTTTTTAGCCACACTAGGTGCTGTTTTAGGACCTCTTTTCAGAGCACGATGCCATAGTCTTTTGAGACTGGGGGATGCCAATGTCTTTTCCAGTAAAGTCAGAAATAAGGGGATGGAGTTTTTTTTAAAAAAGCAGTTGTTAATAAAGATGAAAAACATATTTTGATTACTGAAGGCTCATGGAGAAACAAGAAACTAATGACTTATGGGTTTGATAATTAGGGTAGATTATCGAAAGAAGAAAATTATATTGTAACCTTAGAGAAAGAGAGGATAAAATATAAACGTAATTACTGTTAAGAAGATCAGAACTGTATAACTTTCTATTTTCTGTCTCTTTCTTTGCACTTTTTTCACTTATTACTTTCCTTTTTTCTTTCAAAATTTATATTGCTTTTGTTCTTTAAACATTTACATAGGTTTATGTATGTATGTGAAACAAGGTGTCATGATTGCAAGGAGGATGTAATTTAGAATAGATTACATACTTAAGTGCAGTCAATTTAGGTTCAGTCTCTGAAATTTCATGCTAAGAGGATCAGGAATTGGATAATATAAAGATCCCTAGTGAGAAACCTTTGTGGCTTTCAGAATAAAAAGGTGATTTGGATATAATCTGGTTCTGGTAAATACCCACAAACACATTACATTCTATTTTCATCTGTTTAACACAAAAGATGTGAACAAATCAGAAATATTAATCATATGGCAAATAAAAAAGTTCTTATATGATTCCCAGATTATATTTTTCAGCCTAATTGCTCCTTGTTTTACAACCCAGAAAATAAAATCCCCACCCTGGCCCTTTTCAATTGCGATATTGCATCTGCAACAAATTTATAGGCAGGATATCTCAGCTGAGACCGCTAGGTGTCACTAAAGGACTTTGTGATATAATGTTAGATCTAAAATTCCAACTATAAGAAAAAGAATTGAGAAATATGAATAAGGAAGATTCCCCAACTTCTCTTACCCAAATGCTCTCTTTCTGACCAGGTTTCTTTTTAGTCTTAAATATTAATCGAAAATAGTTTATATAATGCAACTAATAAGAGGTTCTTGCAAAATGTATTTCGCAATTCACTCTAATCTTTCTCAATCCCAAATATTTGTTTGTTTATTTATTAAATTTATATGCTACCCATCTCACTATCCAAAGCAATGCCCAATGGCTGGGTGGGTGTGGTTGTGTTTGCGCTCTTGCTTGCTTTTGATTCCAAATTCTAAAAGGAATCTCACAATAATTAAAGCCCTTTAATTTATCCCCTTCCTTAGAAAATGCAACACATTTGTTATAAAATGGAGAAAATAAAGCATGCCATGTTCAGCTATCTGATTGTAAGTTTAAATAGCCAGGTAACTCTGAATTAAGATTACTGTCTGGGTGGCGCTTTAAAAAAAAAGGAGCAAAAAATAAATTATTTAAGTGATAAGAAACCTGAATTCTCCAAAACTTGTTAGATATTGTTTCTTATTAGCATGATCAAGGATTATAGATAGTGGAAATTTGTCTTCTTTTGTCATTCTGTTATTCTGTTACATATGAATGAAGAATTCTTATTTATTCTGTCTAGCATGTCTGTGGCCTTAGGTTTAAATACATATGTTTTCCTTGTTCATTAATATTACTGAAATCTGGAATTTTGAGTGTGCTGCCTGAAGACAATTTGGAGGTATCCTAAGATGAGAATAGATATTGCTTAGTTGCAGATGGGAGACAGACTGAACAAGAGCTTGAAAATTAGCTTGTGGAAGCATTTGGATAACTATTGAGATAGAACTTGACAAGAACCCTCCAGAGCTTGGTAGTTTTCCTTCCCTTAGAGACTGGCCATTAAACATAAAAAAAAATACAATACAACTTGAGTGCCTTTCCATCAATTGCCATAACAGCAGAAATGCAAATAATTTCAGAGCAGAAATAAACTGTTGCCATGCAAGCATAAGTAGTTCTCAGGAATTTAGCTTGAGGCATAATGTTCCTGTTGAGCAATCAATTTCCAATGACATGCAACTTAAACCAGTTAGTTAAATGCCATCAATATATCTCTGAGGGATTCTAAATAACTGGGATGTCCAATTTTGGGGGACAGGGCTGAAAAAGTCTTTATATTCTACTTTTATCCAAGGAGTTCAAGCAGTCATGCCTAGTAGAACTCTCTCATTTTAACATGACAGGTGAAGAGATTGCGACTAGAAAAAAATAGTTTCAGAGCTGCATTAGAACTAGAATTTTGGCTTTCTTTTCTTAGATGGACAATGTAACTATTAACTGTTGTTCTTATGAATGAACTTCTGGCAAAATCAGATGCTTCAAATAAATAATGCTTGGGTAAAAAAAGTCCAAGCAATTCTAGGAATCAGGTATCCTATTTTGAAAACAATCTGGTCTTTCAATTCTATTGGGACATATAATTTTTCTGAGGTAGTGCAGGGGGAAGAGAACAAAACAAAAATGAGATTTGACTGAATTTGTTTTTAATTCAAACTAAGTTAATGAAAAATAGTTAATATAATTATTTGGATTTAATGGTTTTTTTTAAATGATTAAACAATGACCATGTTGTGGCCCACCGGTGGTTGACAGAGCTGGGAGCAGAGTCAGACAGCAAGGAGGTTGGGGAAGAACCTGGGGCAGTCCTGGAGGCCAAGGAAGGCTTGGATGAAAGCTCTGCGTCAGAGGCAGAGATGGGGCCAGGGCAAACTGGCAGTCATCAGCTCGGGCAGCAGTGAAGTGGGGGAGCTTTTGGAACCGGTTTCCAGCCTGCGCATGCACAGAGCTGTCAAAAAGAAGGAACACTGAAGAACTCAGAGTTAACATGGAAGTAAGGCCACAGGTGGATGTTGAATAGCCCCTCCCATAAAAGATTAAAAGAGGAGCAAAAGGGAAAGGGGCTTTTGCAGGAAACCGTTAGTTAGTTCGTTTGTTTCAGCCTCGTCTGTGTAACCTAGAGACCAGTGGTGGTATTCAAAAAATTTTACTACCAGTTTTGTGGGTGTGGCTTGGTGAGCATGGCTTGGTGGGCATGACAGGGGGAGGATATTATAAAATCTTCATTTCCACCCCATTCCAGGGGAAGGATACTATAAAATCTCCATTCCCTCCCCACTCCTGGGGGAAGGTTACTACAAAATCCGGAAAAAAATTCCCTCCCCATCCCACTAACCTGCTTTCTAGCTCTGTTCTCCTATGCAGGGCAACAAAAGAAGACCCAGCTGATCAGCTGGGACTCAGGAGGCAGAGAATAGATGGGGGTGGGGCCAGACAAAGGTGGTATTTGCTGATTCTCTGAACTACTCAAAATTTCCACTATCGGTTCTCCAGAACTGGTCAGAACCTGCTGAATACCACCTCTGCTAGAGACTATGCCCAGCCCTTCCCTGTCAGCACTGCATGTGGAAATATTTACCAGGCAGCTTTCCAAGACAGATAAGATCTGAGCTAATAATTATACCTTTGCAAGACTGTTTGCCAGGCCATTGGCTGAATGTGAATGCAGTAAATTCACATTCATTTAATAAAAGAGGTTTTGCCGGGACACAGAGTTTGCTTAGTGCTTTTTGGGGAAGCTGGGACAGAACAGACCTACTGAACAGAACTTTTTTTTTGCAAATTAAATGGTAACCAAAGCTTATGAGAAGGGAGGAAGATAGCACAAATATAATAACCTTAAGGCTTGTAAGATCATATTATGTAGATATAGATTAGATTGATCAATCGATAGATGAGATAGAGAGATAGAGATATAGACAAGATAAAATGTGTGAAATGTACTACTTGCATGGATAGAAGATTAAATGCCTAGAATTGTTTTTATCCCCCAAAGACATGAAGGTGATATTAGTTAATTATCTTCTTAATTTGCAATTAATCTATTTCTTTTACAAGTATAGACATTGCTTTAGTTTTACATGCAACCACTCTGTCAGTATTAAATGTGGTTCAGAGGCAGTATTCAGCAGGTTCTGACCAGTTCTGGAGAATCGGTAGTAGAAATTTTGAGTAGTTCGGAGAATCTGTGGGTAACTTTTCCCTAGGAGTGGGGAGGGAATAGAGATTTTGCAGTATCCTTCCCCTTCCATGCCCACCAAACCATGCCCACTAAGTCACACCACGCCCACCAAGCCATGCCCAGAGAACCGGTAGTAAAAATGTTTGAATCTCACAACTGATGTGGTTAAATAAATATGGCATTTGTCAGAAGTGTTTACAAAAATACAACAGAATACGCAGTGTTTCCTGAAAATAAGTTAATGAGGAGAAAATTTTACCATAAAACTGGAATAAAAAGTGGGATCTGCCTAAAATTCTTTTTGTTCTTTGAAGATAATATTTAGGCAGAAGGGTTAAGGACCAAGCTACAAACTTGTTTGGAACATAATAGATGGAAGGGAAAAATAAAAATGAAAGCTTTTCACATGGATTTGTTAGGTTTATTTCAGATTAAGTTCTGTTTGCTTAACTATGATAAGACCATTGTTCTGAGCTTGGGGGTAGTAGCATATAGTTAGCAGTATTGGCTCCTTCCCTTGGTTTTGTATTAATTGCCACAGATATCCTGATTGTGCCCTTGGGCATTATAATCCATTCAAGGTAGAGAAGGACTCTCCTTCTGATTAGGTCTTTTATTAATTTACATATTTTTTATAGAATGGATGCAAATCTTCAAAGTTGAATGTAAAAAAGAAAATGGTGGGAGAGAGGAAAGGAGGGAGGGAGAAAAAAGAAAGGAAAAGAAAGGGAGAATCTGCACTTTCAAGTAGTACTGAAGTGGAAAATTCAGCATCAACTGATTCGTAATTCATATAATGACCTTTTAATCCAGTGTAATTGTTTGACATTTCCTTTCAAAGCTGTCTCAGTACTCTGGTTGTGAAGGCATAAAAGATAATATGTGAGAGAAAGAAAATATGTGTTTTCCTTTTGGACAAATGGGGAAAGCAGATCAATCACTGATGAGATGTAAGCCATCTACAGAACTATACTAAATTGAATATATTGATCTCTGTTCCACAGTGTAGTTTCCTGATCTCTTGGGACTGACCCCACCCAGATTTTTATTTATAGGTTTTATTAAAGTAATCACACTTCTGATATGTTGAGCTGTTTTACATTCTTTATGTTGTTTAACTAGGTTATTTTTTTTGTTTTATAGATGCTTGAAAAAAATATTAACCAGATACGTTTAGTAGCCTGAAGCAAAATGACAAATCAGTTGTATCCTATATCAGTATCTGAAAGTACATGACAACATTTGAGAACATATGAGTCAACACTGGCAGATCTTAAAAGCTGTGCAGGATAAGAGAGGTTAATATGTAGATGTGAACTTCTAAAACTATAAGCTAGACTGAGAGGTCCAAAAGTCCTCTAAAAACTGAATTATAGTTATGAACTATAATTATAAAACTAATTATAGGTGAATTATAGATGGCTGATTCCAGAAGGACTAATGTTTACGTGGCAAGAACAGAGACATAGAATTGATTCAACTGAGAAAGCAGAACTTTTCTACGCAGAATTTTTTGGAAGGAGAGAGGAAGAGGCAGAGAAAGAGGTCTCATTAATTGAGTTCCAAGAGGAACAAATGGGGACTGAAAAAGAAGAAGGCGCAGTAGGTGGCCAGGTAGATATCAAAGAACAACGTGAACCAAGATCTACGAGAGCTGTCAAACCTAACTACAAAATATAATCATGGAAGAGAAAAACTGATTACAATGAATATAAATGGACTTAATTCAGCTGTTAAAAAAAGGAAATTTTTTCATAAATTAGGGAAATTAAAGTTTGACATAATTTGTTTACAAGAAGTACATATTAAAAAACAACATGAACAATTGTTAGTACAGCCAAAATTAGGGAAAATATTTACTTCTTTGACTCAATGTAAGAAAAGAGGAGTGGTTTTATATATTAAAGAGGCTATCCCAGCAAAATTGATTTATACTGATGAAGATGGAAGAGTATTAATGGTGGAAATAATGGACAACAATATAAAAATACTCTTGATTGCAATTTATGCTCCGAATGATAAACAAGAAGAATTCTGTAAAAAACTACACATGAAAATAACTGGACTGGACTATGCCAATATAATTATGAAGGGAGACTTTAATGGAATTGTGGGCAATAAACTGGACTATATAGCAACAACAACAAAGCAAAATAGAAAGATTCTCCCTAAATCCTTCTTTAAAATGACAGATGAATTAACCTTAAAAGATATATGGAGAGAAAGAAATGCTAAAACTAAACAATACACTTTCTATTCAAATAGACATTTATCATGGTCCAGATTGGATATGATTTGGATCTCAACAGAATTAATATCTAATATTCAAGAAACAAATATTGAAACAAATACTTGGGCAGACCATAACCCAATGACAATTAAATGGAAGGGACAAAAAAAAAGATCGAGATGGACGCTAAATAATACTATCTTAAAGGAAAAAGATTTTATACAGTGAATTGAGAAAGAACTGGCTTTTTTTTTTAGAGAAAACAAAAAAGAATATACTTCAATGCAGAATGTTTGGGATACAATGAAGTCATATGCCAGATGTTTGATAATAGATTACATAAGAAAAAAGAATATCAGGAAAAGGCAAGCCACTAAAGTCTTGGAAGATGAGTATAAAAGACTTGAAAAAGAATTACAGAAAATGCCACAGAAAAAAGATATTAAATTGAAATTGGACATAACTAAACATAAAATGGGTTTAATAGAGAAAGAAGAAATGCTAAACAGAATTATTTTGAAGATGCAAATAAACCAGGTAGATGGCTAGCATATAAATTGAGAAAGGAGAAAGAATCAAGGAAAATATCACAGTTAATAGATGACCAAGGCCAAGTTTGTCATGGTAATAAGGAGAAAAAGGAAATTATTCGAGACTTCTATGGGCAACTATATAAGCAAGAGAATATTGATGAGGAAAAAGTCAAACAGTATTTACAGAATGCTAACCTACCTAAGAAATCTAAAGAGACTGAAGAAATGCTAGAAAGCAATATAACAATGATGGAATTAACTGAAGCACTTAAGAAACAAAATAATGGGGAAGCACCAGGTCCAGATGGGCTTCCGGAAGAATTCTATAAAACACTACAAGAATCATTGAGCATCCCATTGTTAGAAGTCATGAATGAAGCTACGTCAAAGAAGATGATACCCAAAACATGGTCAGAGGCTTATATTACACTTATTCCAAAAGAAGAGGATGATCCACTGCAAATTAAGAATTATAGACCTATTTCTTTATTAAATGCAGACTATAAAATCTTTGCTTCAATTTTAGCAGAAAGACTTTAAAAATATTTAAATAATTTCATTCATCCAGACCAAAATGGATTTCTGCCAAAGAGACAAGTTAGAGACAATATGAGAGTAATCCTGGATACTTTGGAATACTATGAGGCACATCTTGTAAAGCAAATGGCTTTGATATTCCTAGATGCTCAAAAGGCATTTGATAATGTGAACTGGAGATTTATGTTACTACTACTGGAACAGATGGGTTTTGCCAGAAAATTTATTCAAGCAATAGAAGCCATATATCATAAGCAAACGGCAAAGTTAATGATGGAGGGAGAACTTACAGACTTTATTAATATAAGAAAAGGCACAAGACAAGGATGTCCCCATCTCCTTTGCTATTTGTATTGACCTTGGAAGTGTTGAATAGAAATATTAGAGATGATAAAAGCATAAAAGGAATGAAAATTAAAAAGGAAGAATTCAAATTGCAAGCTTTTGTGGATGACTTAGCCTTTATTTTGGAAGACCCTTTAGAAACCAGTCCAAAGCTATTGGAAAAGATAGAGACATATGGCGAGGTGGTTGGTCTGAAAATAAATAAAGATAAAATAAAGATCTTGACAAAGAACATGCTACTAAGACAAAGAGAAGAACTGGCAAACCTGTTGAAAATCCAAGTCACGAACAAGGTCAAGTATTTGAGGATATACTTGACATCAAGATGTAGTACATTAAAAGAGAATAATTATATTAAACTTAAACATCAGATAGCCTTAGATTTGAAGAAATGGGAAAACTTACAATTGTCATTCATAGGGAGAATTTCAACAATCAGGATGAATATTTTACCCAGAATTTTATATTTATTTCAAACAATACCAATTAGGCTCAAAAAAGATATTTTGAAGACTTAAATAAAATTGTGCTGAAGTATATATGGCAAGGTAAGAAAGCGAGAATAAAGCTAAAGCTATTGCAAGATGCTAGAATTAGAGGAGGTTTTGGCCTGCCTAATTGGGAGTTGTACTACCAAGCTGCAAACTTGATGTGGGTCAAGGAATAGATAACATTAAGAAAGACTAGATTGTTGACACTAGAAGGTCATGATTTGCTGTTGGGTTGGCATGCTTTTTTATGGTATAAGGGAACTAAACCACAGGGTTACTTTAGAAGACATTATATACGGGAGTCTTTGTGGTTAAATTGGGAGAAGATAAAAAGACAATGTTATTTGAAAATCCCAGTTTGGTTATCGACTATTGAAGCATTTTCCTATCCTATAATTTATAAGAAGGAACAAACAGTTAGATATGGGGAACTATTGGATGAAAAGGGTGAACTTAAATTGATACAAAATCTAGAGGAATAAGGTATAAAGATGAATTGGTTTTCATATGCGCAAATACACTCAAGATATGATGAAGATTCTAAAACAGAGGGATTTTATGATAAACAGACTGATCTAGATAAGATTTTGACAGGTACTGATGAAAAGGTGATTAAAAAATTATATGGTTATTTACTGGGAATTAAGCTAGAGGAAGAACAAGTTAAAGAAACTATGATTGTTTGGGGGAAGAATTTTGGATATGGGATTGATTTAGAGAAATGGCAAAACTATGGTCGCAAAATTATAAAATGACAATGTCAACAGCTTATAAAGAAAATCTGTATTAGATGTTTTACAGGTGGCACTTTCCCCCGACAAGGATAGCAAGAATGTTCAAGAATAAATCTGAAAAATTCTGGAAATGTCATCAGATACCTGGCTCATATTACCATATGTGGTGGACTTGTGAGGATGCTAGAAAATATTGGACTAAAATCCGCATGTGGTTGGAAAAAATGACAAATAAACACATAGATTTGAAACCGGAGCTTTTTTTATTGGGAATCTTACCAGATACATTCAGTAAAGATTTGAAATATCTGATTGTAAATGTATTAACAGCGGCTGTATTTGCTAAAAATTGGAAAAATGAGAAAATATCATTGCAGGAAAAAAATATTAAGAAAATATTGGAATGTGCTGAGATGAGTAGATTGACATTTGAAATTAGAGAGCAAGAGGATTAACAATTCTATAAAATTGGGGACCTTTTCTATCAATGGTTGGATGATAAAATATAATAATAGAATATTTAGAATGTTAGATAACAAGGAATATCTTTGCTTCTTCTTTTTCTTTTGTTATTTGACATCATATCTATAAAATGTTTTTAGGATAGATTTGGTATGATTATATGATTTGTTATAGAATAAACTACCTAAATTATAGTTATCTCATAAAGTATGAATGAATAAAATTATAGTCAAATGATTTTCTAATAGTGATAATAGGATATATAAGTTTGGATTGATAATAGGAGTTATTATGTAATGTAACTGTAATTGAGACTACGAAATGAATGCACAAAACTGATGAACCAACCGACACACTGTTTGTATATATGTATGGAAGAGAGCTGGTGTTTTTATGTTTTGTTTGTTTTGTTTGTTTTTAAAAATCAATAAAATTGTTTTCAAAAAAAAAAAAGTCCTCTAAAAACTAAAGCTAAGACTTTCATATTCTTTCAAATGCCTGGATAATTTCCAGAGGTCAAGCTGGACTTAAAGGTCATCATGTCTGCAAGTGGTCCAATGAAAAACTGTACAAAAGTGATGGTTTGCATCCAGTGGTGAGATTCAAATAATTAACAACTGGTTCTCTGCCCTAATGACCAGCTGCGTAGGTGTGGCTGGATGGTCATGGGACTGGGTGGTCATGGCCAACTCAACATCACATCGAGGGGTACCTCTTCTCTCCTTGCCTTCCCTCTCTTTGCCCTTCTCCTCCCAGCCATTCCTCACCTCTCCCAGCTGTTCACCTCTCCTCCTGGCCACCTGCTTGCCCGGCCTCCCACTCACCTAGCCTGCTGGCTGCTCAGCTCACCCAGGCTCCTTGCTGTCAATAATCACCTAAGCTACTGTAATTAGTGGCATAGATTTGTAGTCCTTTGCGTCCATTTCAAGCAGGTTCTCAATTTGCTCTATTGGGAGTTTGGGCTTTTTATATATAAAAAAATAAAAACACAAAGCCAATCTAATCTCTGAAAATCAAAAATCTGCTCTTGTTGCATCCTGGGAAAGTTTCCAATACTCACATGGTCCAGAGAATAATTGACTTATGAAACCGCTGAAAAATTAGAAACTGCTGTCAATCTTGCTTGGACAGCTGGAAACCTACTTTGGAATAGCAGTCAAATATCAGATTGATTCAGATGCATCTTTTTCTGCTAAAGTGACTAATTCCAGTCTGATTGGTTTAGAATATATTCAAATTCTGAACCAAGGTATCAAATTGACATTGTCAGCTTTATGGGATGGGAAGAATATTAATGCAGGTGTCCACAAACTGGGTCTAGGACTGGAATTCGAAGTATAAAAGAAGGGATTTTACCATCACTAATTCTAAAATACTATACAGCATAGCTACCTTCTGGTTTTAGTATATTTTTCAGTGTTTTACATCTTGGATGTAATTACTACTGTCTGTCAGTCATATTAGATCTGGTTAAGGGCTAAACCTCAGAACATGTATTTTCAGAGAAAGATAGAATTGCTTTCTCTAATTCTGGGCATTTGGGGTATATTGTTGGCTGGGGTTACATGCTTATCAACTCTTGTATGAAGGAATTACCTTTTGTAAAACTGATGATTTGTAATGGAAAACACATCTGAAATTCATGCTGTGAAAATGCTGATTCACCACCAGGTGCAGAAAACACAATTTTCTGTTACTTAAGTCATCAGGTTTTCATTCTCTAATGGAGGGTTCACATTTATTCATGACATTTATGACCTGCAGGGGGGGAAGGAGGAGGAGGAGGAAGGGCACTCAGCCTGGTCCACAGAGGGAGGGCAACAGAGTTGGAAGGAATCTTGTAGGACATCTAGTCCAAGATCCACCAAGCAAGAGACCTTACACCATTTCTGAAAGATAGCAGTCCATTTAATAGATGAACAATTAGACAAACTAATAGTGCAAGGCGTGTTAGAACCCATCGATCATGCCCGTTGGGAGACCCCAATTGTCACCCCCATCAAACCCGATGGCTCCCTGAGAATTTGTGGTGACTACAAGGCCACCTTCAACCACGCATTGCAGCAGAGCGCCTACCCGGTGCCTGTAGTCCAACATTTCCTGCACTCACTAGGGGGTGGCAAGATCTTTGCAAAGCTCGACCTAGCTCAAGCTTATCAACAACTGCCAGTCGATGCTGAAACCGCAGAAGCCCAAATAATAGTGACACATAGAGGGGCGTTCAAATGTAACCGGGTCCAGTTTGGGGTCAGCGTCACACCAGGCATTTTTCAAAGTCTAATGGAGAGATTGTTGCAGGGAATTTAAGGAGTTGTGCCCTATTTCGACAACGTTCTGATAGCAGCCCCTACCAAAAAACAATTGGAAAAATGACTGAGGGCAGTCATACAGGAATTCAAAGACGCTGGCCTCAAGGTGAAAAAGGAAAAGTGCCAATTATGCACTGAATTTCTTGGCTACCTCCTTGACAAACAAGGAATTCACCCAAGAGATAAAAAATTGAAAGCCATCTAAAATGCCCCCAGACCAAAGAACAAAATGGACCTCCAAGCCTTCCTCGGACTCATTAACTTCTATAACATTTTCCTACCCCAGAAAGCAACTGTCGCAGAACCTCTTCATAGACTCCTTGATAAAAAGGCTTCCTGGATATGGGGATGGTGAGAAGAGCACGCTTTTCACCAGATAAAAAACCTTTTGACTTCAGATGCAGTCCTTATGCAATACAATGAAACGTTACCTCTGACTGTTACTTGCGACGCATCGCCTTTCGGGGTTGGTGCCATCCTGAGCCACATTTTACCAAATGGAACGGAAGCCCCCATTGCATTCTTTTTCAGAACATTGTCCAAGCCAGAGAGGAACTATAGCCAGCTGGACAAAGAAGCCCTCGCCATCGTTTCAGTAGTAAAGAGATTCCACGAATACATTTATGGTAGGACATTTTCCATTATTACAGACCATAAGCCCCTACTTGGCATATTGACGTGTGACAAACCCACTCCACACATCTTGTCACCTAGAATGACAAGATGGTCTGAATTTCTTGCCGCTTATAATTACAAATTGATACATCGCCATGGCAAGACAATCTTGCACGCTGACTCCTTAAGCCACTCGCCCTTGCCAGACTTGCAAGAGGACCCAGCACCCACATTACCAGTCTTGCAAATTGAAATGATCCCCATGCCACCAGTAACCGCGCAAGACATCGCCCACGAAACTAGGAAGGACAGATGCTTGGTGCAAGTTCTCAGCTGGGTGAAGAGGGGATGGCCAGAAAGCAAGCCAAACGAACTTTTTAAACCGTTTAAAAACTGGCAAACTGAACTCTTTTCGCAAAAAGGTTGCGTCTTGTGGGGAGACTGGATAGTAATACCAGAGACACTACAGAAAAAAGTTTTAGACTTGCTGCATGATGGGCACCCTGGTATTGTGTGCATGAAAGCCTGGCCAGGAGCTACGCTTGGTGGCCAGGCATGGACAAGCAAATTGAAACCTGGGTCGCCGCTTGTAACAGATGCCAAGAGACTCGCTTGGCTCCCCCTAAGGCCCCACTATTAGAATGGGAAACACCCAGAGGCCCTTGGTCGCACATCCATATTGACTTCGCAGGGCCAACCAAGGGGCACACCTTCTTAATCACTGTTGACGCGTATTCAAATTGGCTTGAGGTGAGCACAATGAAGACAACCACCACAGAAGCTGTCATCAAGAAATTAAATAGACTCTTTGCAACGCATGGTCTGCCAGATGTTATCGTTTCTGACAATGGGCCATAATTTACCGCCTTAGCTTTTGAACAATACTTGGCAGACCGCGGCATCCGACAAGCATTGACATTGCCAGCTCACCCGGTGGTGAATGGTAGAGCTGAATGCATGGTCCAATTTACAAAAAAACCTCTGCACAAAATGGAACATGGAGACATCCACGTGAAGATCACCAGGATGCTTCTTCTACAACATATCACACCAAATACCACCACTGACAAGAGCCCAGCAGAGCTATTAATGACCAGAAGACCCAGGTCACCTCTAGACTGCCTGCACCCTGCTTACACTCCAGAAAAACCCCTTGGTTCCAGCAGCAAGCACTGCGCCTTCAAGGTAGGAGACACTGTATTTGCCAAAATTTTTACAGGGGACCCACTTTGGATCCCTGCGAAAATCACCCAAGTCACAGGCCCCCAGTCCTACCATCTCGAGATCACCAATGGGAGGTCATGGAAACGTCATATCGACCAGTTAAGATCCAGGCTGGCTGCTTCCCCCCTCATAGACTCTAGCCAAGAAATCAGAGGTGGGGGGAACCTCAAGTTCAGAAAATGAACGAACATCTGTACAAGTAGAACACTCCCCACAGACATTAAACAAAAACCAACAATACTTACCAGCCAGAAGGGAGTCGTCGCAGACGGGCACTTTGCCTGGAAGCAGCAGCCGGACAAGCTCCACCAGCCCAGAGAGCCCAGGTGGGAGCAGCAGAGCAACCGACTCAACCGACCCGGAATCACCAGGTGGGAGTTGCTGCCAGAGGACCAGCTCACCCTTCCAGGAAGTTCCATCTTGCAGCTTGAGAGCAACACAGAGCCTGTCCGAACCCGATGGTAAACAAAGACACTGTGAACTGTGCAAGTCTAGTAGGCAGGTACGAAGACCCGCCTACTTGTGTGATTACGTTACCCCACCCCTTGGACAGAACCAAGAGGGGAGGGGTGTTCCATACTAGCAGGCTTGTAGGCCTGCATTCCTATTGGTCCGGAAAAGCCGGGCCGTGATTGAACAGAACTAAGCATTCTGATTGGTTCTTATTCGGCTGCCGCGATTGGGTAAAACCAAGTGCAGCAAGCTCAAATGCATGTCATAGGCTGCCTAGCCACAGCCAGCTCTATAAAAGGAGCTGCCTCGGCAGGGAGTCTTGTCTCAGTATCTGGTTTCCTAATAAAGAGCTGTTGTCACTACTTTGAGTCTCGTCTCTCCTTGGGACCCACCGCCCAGACTAATAATTGTGCTATAGATCTGCACTAGCACCCAGAAAGTGCAATAAATTTCAAGGATCCATAGACCTGTGGAAGCAGATTCACCGTTTCTTATGCTCAACACACTTTCCAAAGCCTGGCATTCAGGCCAGCCACCAAATTGGTTGACCAAACTCTACTGTTTGATGGCATATAATTTAGAATTTGTCACTTTAAGGCAAGAAGGAGGGCTACACTGCCACCATGCCCACCTGAAGGCTGCTGCCCACAAAGTCGCCACTTGGGTAATCATGCAGCAGCAGCAGCAGCTTGTGGATCATGGCACCATGCAGGAGCTGGGCTTCAGCTACTATTTGCAGGAGCCTCAATGATGCCCCTGGGCTCCTTAGGGTAGAGCCAGTTTGGCCCCCTGAGAAGCCCTCATCTGCTGAGAAGCCTGGGTGAGGCCTCATTTGCCATCCACTAAGGCACCTGGACTCCCAGTGATGAGATGGGGTTCTTTGGGCACTTAGTTTGGCCATCTGTTTAGTAGCTCCAGCTTCTCCCTTTGGGTGCCTTATCAGAGCTTCCTTGGGGTTTTCCCTGCAGAGATGTCACTTGCTTGGAAGGGGGAGGGGGACCAATTAGAGGAGCACTGAGATGCCTAAATGGCCTCAAGAGAGGCCAGGCAAGGGGAGGAGTGGCTGGGAGGGGTACAGGATTAGGAATGGCAATTTAGCAGGTTCATCAAACTAGACAAAAAAAATTAGCTACCAGTTCTCCCAAACTGGTATAAATCAGCTGAATCTCATCACTGTTTGCATCTATCAAAGAAAGGGACTGAGTTACTTGGCATTAAATTACAGATTTTCTGGATAAACATCTAAAATGAACAGCGGGAACAGAGAATTAATTAATACAGACAATTTCTGTCCACAGCAATCTAAAATTAATAGGGTTATCAGTGCATGTAACATAGATGTTAGTTAAAAATAAGATAATGTTCTGATGGCTCATCCCTGAGGGTATGTTGATATCTTGGCAGGAAAAGAAGTTTAGAATTGACACTTTGGATAAGGTGCAAGAATTTTATGAACATTATTTAGCCATAGAAGAAGAGCAAGATAGCAGAGATTATATAGAAAGCAAAAGCCAAGAAGAACAACAATCACAAGAAAAAGAATCAGACCAAGAAGTAAGAGAATGGATAGAAATGGAATGCCAGGAAGGAGAAGAGGTGAAGACGAGATTGCAAAGAGAGCAAAGATCAAAGAGAGGAATGAAAATTACATATAAACAATAAAATAGAAGAAGAAATTAGGTTGCTATCAATTAACATTAATGGAACAAACTCTCCAGCCAAAAAACCAAACTGACAAAACTTCAAAAACAAAACATCAACATTATTTGCCTACAGGTGTCAACAACGCTGCTGCTGAAATGAAGCCCAACACATCGCTGTGGTTGGGGGAGAGCTATCTACCTGGAAGGTCCCAAATCGATGTTGATGACAGCCAATGAAGCCAGGCGTAACCACCCCTCCCCGCTTTGGTGCGACCGGCTGGGAAACTGCCTTATCAGTTGTTTGGCGTCTTGCAAAGCTCTAAGCAAAGCGCCTCCCACTCTTACCAGCCAGGAAATACCTCGGGGTGTCATTTTGGCTGGTCAGCATTCCACATAGGGGATATCGAATGGATTGGGGTGGAAGGACGACACTCGGCGAGGGGGGAGGTGTTATTTGGAGGGTTGGGTGGTAGCGCACGAGATTGCTATAGATGGAACTTGGGCATTTTGCTAAGGGCAGATGTTAGCTAATTAATGGGGGTGTGTGTGAATGGGAAATATAAACAGCACTCAGAGGCAGATGCTCTCAGTGTTGGCTTTACTCGGACTTTGAACAGTCAGATTTATGTACTAGAGGATTAGATGAGAGGAGTGTGGGATCCTAAAGTTATTCCATAAGATCTGGCTCTATAGAAAGATGAGAGATGGAGTATGGGCCTCATTGGGGAGGGCAGGCACCAGGAAGATGGGGACCACATCCCTTGACTGCTACTTTTGATGGGTCTGCACAAAAAGTAGTTGTATTTCTAGGTCAGGTATTGAATCATTTTGACTTATATGGTCAATGTTATCCTTCCACTTGGTCAATGATCCTTGCAATCACTGCAGTATTGGTGGGAGAGGGATACGAATGGGCAGCCGATTTGTTTTGTAACAGGGCAGAGGAGTTAGGAGATATAGGGCAATTTTTGGCTACCTTACAAACTAGATTCGAGGATACAACGGTTGATAAACGAGCTGCTGGCCATAAGAATATCTGCTGGCCATAAAACAGAAAGGAAGAATGGCCAGAGAATATGTCAATGAATTTCGAAGGGTGATTAGCAAACTGTCATTATTACCGGAAAGTCTATTGATAAATCTATTTCAAGAAGGTCTGGACCCTAAGTTGCATCAAGCCTGTCTGTACAGGGGCTCACATGTTAGGCTCACCGAATGGTATCAGGTATCAATAGAATTAGATGATGGACTCTGATGCTTGAAACCTAAACTTGAAAGTGATGCCCAAACATGTAAAACTATGGATCCAATAACAAAACCCCAGAATAAAGGGGGTGATTAATCCAAGTGGTAGAGGAATAATGAAATGTTTCTGATGTAATAAACTGGGGCATAGAGCTGTAGCATGCCCCATACCTCCTTTGACATTAGAGAGAATACCTCGGGTTGGTCTAGAAAGTGCCTGAACCAGATCAACCAGGAGTGAGTGGCATGGACAGGAGAAAGTGAGGGGTGTTTGAAGCAAATCACCGGAGGACCATGATGAAGATAACAGTTCCACTATCCCGACTACGTTTCCAGCCAACTGTGATTTGGAAGGTGGGATCCCGATGATCAGATGGTGAGTAAAACAATCCATCCTTTTATCTTACCTGTTTTTCTATGGAATAAGCGGACTGAACAAGGAATCAAGGTGGGGGCACTAATTGATTCTGGGTGCATGAGATGTTTGATAACTAAAGGGTTGATGGACAAACTAAGTTTAAACATCATTAAATTGGATGTACCCATTAAATTTGAACAGGTGGACGGGTCCATATTAGGTGGGGTTCTGGCAACCCATAGAACTGAATATCTTAAAATGGTGATGGGTGAATACTGGGAGTGGATTTCTTTCATGGCAGTTCCTCATGTGAGCAAAGCAGTAATCTTGAGTTTAGCTTGGTTTGATAAATGGGAACCAACTATAAAATGGGAAGGAGGGTATCAGAAATTGATGCTAGCAATTGGCCCTCATCCATCTAGTCATCATGGAGCACAGCGGGCATTGATAAAGGAATTATCAACCATACACCCCCACCCTTATGAATATAAAGATTTGGCCAAGGTGTTTGAAGAAGATGGCACTGATTGTTTACCACCACACCGCTCGATGGATTTTGCCATAGAGTTGATCCCAGGTGCACCTTTAGCTAAGCCACAAATGTACTCCATGTCCCATAAAGAATTAGAAGAAATGAGAAAATATATATATAAAGGGGGGTTTCATCACTCCAAGTAGATCACATGTGGCAGTGCATGTGTTATTCTGTGAAAAAAAAGATGGCAGCTTATGTTTATGTGTAGACTATCGAGGGTTAAATTCCATCTGTGTGGAACCGTTATATCCATTGCCATTAATGAAAGACCTACTTACCACCTTAGCACAAGGTCGCATATTTACAAAACTTGATCTATGAGAAGTGTATTATCAAGTATGAAGTAGAGAAGGAGACGAATGGAAGATGCATACTACTTAGATACTACTTGGAGGGAAACGGTCTGAACTCAATCTCAGAAGAAAACAGAGAAATTCTTAACAAAGAAATAACACTAACAGAGTTACAAAAGGCGATTCAAAAACAAAAAAATAATAAAGCACCAGGTCTGGATGGTCTACCAGGCGAATTATATAAAAATTTATCTGAAATATTTGAATCAATATTACTGGAATTATATAATGAGGCATTAATGCAAGCTAGACTTCCAAGGTCCTGGTCCGAGGCATACATCTCCTTAATTGCAAAAGATGGCACCAATCAACAACTAATTGTGAACTATAGGCCAATCTCATTGCTAAATATGGATTATAAGATATTCATGACAATATTGGCAGAAAGAATGAAACCAATTTTGAGTGAACTTATACATACAGACCAAAATGGTTTCCTGCCAAACAGACAAATCAAAAACAATATTAGGACAGTACTAAATTTGATTGAATACTATGAAGCTCACCCAGAGAAACAGGCAGACTTAATCTTCCGACATGCGCAAAAAGCATTTGATAACCTCAATTGGAAATTCATGTTATATCAAATTAAAAAGTTGAATTTTGGCACCAATATAGAAAAAACATTACAACAAATATACTCAAATCAAAAAGCAAGTGAATTACTAAATGGAGATCACACTGAAGATTTTGAAATTGCAAAAGGAGTGAGACAAGGGCGTCCATTATCGCCTTTGCTATTTATCTTGTCTTTAGAAGTGTTGCCAGTTGCAACCAGACAAAACCTAGAGATTCATAGAATTAAAATTAGAAATGAGGAATATAAAGTTCAGGCATTTGCCGATGATTTGGTATTTATAGTGGAAGATCCAATGAATTCGGGACCAATTTTGTTGCAACAAATAGAAAAATTTAGGGAAGTGGCAGGATTTAAAATAAATAAAAATAAAACTGAGATGGTAGTCAAAAACTGTATAACAAAATAGAAAGTACAATTAGAAAACATAATAGGACTGCAATAGTAAAAAAGGTGAAATACTTTGGAATTTGGATATCACATAGATGCTCATCACTAAAAGAGGACAATTATGTTAAACTGATTAAACAAATCAGAAAAGAATTGGAATTATGGGCCAAATTGAAATTGGCTATATTGGGAAGAATAGCAACGCTGAAAATGAATACTTTACCAAAACTAATATATTTATTCCAAATGATCCCAATTAAATTAGGGAAATCTTTCTTTATAGAACTAAATAAAATGACATCCAAGTTTGTCTGGTTGGGCAAGCGGCCATGTATCAAAATGAAACTATTACAAGATAATAGGAGCAGAGGCAGTCTTGGATTACCAGAATGGGAGCTCTATAATCAGGCAGTCATGTTGAGATGGATTAAGGAATGGGTTAAATTAAGAGAGAAGAGAATCTTAACATTAGAAGGACATGACCTCCTGATAGATTGGCATGCATTTTTGTGGGAAAACAAAAGCAACATACATTCCTATTTTAATCAACATCTAACAAGAGACTCATTGATCACAACCTGGAAAAAAAATCAAAGGCAAGCATTATATGAAAATCCCACGATGGCTGTCAATGATGATAGTCATAATCCATCCAAATAGATTAGACCTACAGAAAATGGCAAGCTATGAAGAACTATTAGATAACCAAGGAAAATTAAAATCAAATCAAGAACTGAAGGAAAATGGAATCATAATTGATTGGTGGCCATATTTGCAAATTCAAAATAAATATAAAAAAGATTTAAAAGATTTTGGATTTGACAAAGGGCATAACCAATTAGATAAAATACTAATGGGACCAGAACAAAAACTTATAACTAAAATATACAAATATTTACAAGGTAAAGTCTTTCATCATGGCAATTACACAGTTCCGTCTATTTAAAATTTGTACATGCTTGGCAGCAGTACTATCTTTTTTAAAAAGAGTAATTGATTAAAAGATTAAAATGGAAGAGGAAATAGTCAAAGGCACAATGATTGCATGGGCACAGAATTTTGGATACACTATAGAATTAGAGGAATGGGAAAAAATATGGAACATAAATTATCCACAGCATACAAAGAAAATATGTACGAAATGTTTTATAGATGGTATTTAGCTCCAACGAGATTGGCAAAAGTTTATCCCAACATGAGTCCCAAATGCTGGAAATGTAAAAAAGTCGATTGTACATTTTATCCCATGTGGTGGTTGTGCCCGAAGACCAGGACATACTGGATCCAAATCAAAAATTGGTTACAAGAGATCACTGGGTATCAGATTGAACTAGACCGGAAACCTTCCTCTTAGGAACTATCAAAGATAGATTACTGAAAGAAGTAAAATACCTATTGCTACACTTTACAACAGCTGCCGGAATAGCCTTTGCGCAGGTATGGAAAACCCCAAATACTCCTAATGAAGAACTAATAATACATAAAGTAAAAGAAAGTGCTGAGATGAATATGTTAACAATGAAATTGAAAGAAAAAGATGACTCTGAATTCTTCTTAATTTGGAACAATTGGTATAAATAGCTAACAAACAGAACTAAGAAGTGAGACAAAAAGTCTATCCAAAATAACCCTTAAGAAAGTAAAACAAAATTTTGTAAATTATATAAAGATATAAGAATAATAATCATAGTTAAAGCTATAATTTAATATTAGTCAAATGTAATATAATGTATTATGATATTTAAACCAAAAACCTGTACAGATGCCAAGAACGCTGTTGATACCATGATGTTTTAAGATGTAACGAAAGAAATTCAATTAAAAAAAATGAATTAGGCTCCACCAGTCATCTTCAGGCATGGTCCCCAGAAAGAACAGCTGAGGTATTTTTCCCCTTAAGATTTGAGTAAATCTGGGCCTAGTTTTAGACAGGCAGTGTGGGTTCCAGAAGCATCCAATCCTCAGGATAATTTATCCCAGGATGGACATAGGCAAAGGGCTGAGGCTACCTTTACACCTACAGCTGCTGGCCTCTGCCCAGTGGATCCACCTTTAAATAGCAGTCTGAGGATATTAAGGATATGGTTTCTGTGGCCATAACACAGGGGATTGCTGAAAGTTTTCAACAACTTCTTCAACCCTCTAGGCATGAGCAAGATTTTTTCCCTACCTTCCTTCAGGTAGTCCCTCTGGAACAGAGAAGGTTTTTCAGGCCCTCTAAGCAAAGGTTTCCTTCAACTCATTTTGATTGAGGGGAATACGAGGAAAGGGGCTCAGCTGGGACCTGATAGGGTGACATCAGAATCCTCAGGGGAAGCTTCAGCCCAGGGTGGCTCTTTATTTTTGAAAACCAGTAGAGCAAGCTGAGGTGCTCCCAGCACCTGGGTTATTTTTAGATCTGGTGTGTGAACAGTGCACCTCCCCAGGATCGGCCCCACCCTTCATCTCATGACAGGTGTTTTTATAACATAGGCCTTTTCCTGGCCAATGCCCTTCTAGTGCCACCAGTGGATGCTCGTATGGTTGCCTCTGTCTCCATATCTGGAACCCCAACAGAATTGGAAGATGTCCCTAAGACTGATGATAAGAGGTCAGAATAGAGGTCACCCAGCAGCAGCAAGGTCATTCCGAGCCTCCACTGCATCATCCTTCTTTACAAGGTCTTCTCTGCATTAGCTGCACCAGCTAAAGGATCGTTTGCCTCCTGGTGATACCAGGTCCCACAAGGACATAAATAAAATAATAGTTGAAGCAGAGTTTACCGCTGATGCCATCTTAAACTCTGCAAAATTTGCATCAAAAGCGATGGCATCTTTGGTGGCAGACACTTTCTGTGGCTGTGTAATTGGCAGACAGACTCACATTAAAAATGGAAGTTTCATCCTTTGTTGAATATTCTCCACTTTTTCATCAGTTTTCTCTGTTCTTTGTTCAATATTCTCTTTTCTCTTTTCAATAGTGTCTGATTTTGTTTTAAGTTCTTGGATTCCTTGCATGATCATCTGTAAGGTCACTTTTTCTTGTTCTTTGTCTTGCTTCAACATTGTCTGGATTGAACGTTGTCCTCCAGGTGGGGAGGCGGAAGTAGAAGTTGAGGAGCCAGAAGCTATAAATTTCCTGCTCATTTTAAACAATTGAAGATCTTCATATTCTTCTGAACCTTAATCCAGTTATGAAGTAGCCAATTATAATCCAAGATAAAAAATAAAAATGGCGGAGAAAAAATTTCTTCAGGTTCTTTTGAACCTTAATCCAATTGTGAAGTAGCCAATTATAATCCAAGATAAAAAATAAAAATAGAAGGAAAAAAGTAGAAGGAAAAAAGCCCAATAATAAAATATAATAATAATAAAAATAAAAAGGAGAGAAAATTTCTTTAGGTTCTTCTAAGCCTTAATCCAATCAATAGTTAAGTGAAAAGGAAATGAAGAAACAATTTTTTAAAAAAAAAGAAAAAGGAGAAAAAAAGAAATTCTTCAGGTTCTTCACCACCTTAATCCAATTAAAAGGTCTAAAAAATAAAAGAATAAAAATGAACCAAAAGTATGGATGGAAAAAGCAAAAAATCCCAGAGAAGAAGGGGAAGAAAAGAAAAAGAAAAGTTTTGAGGCTTTCCCTTTAAAATAAAAAGCAAAAATAGAAATATTACAAAAATAAAGACTTTAAAAAAAAAACTACAGTAAAGCTGGTAAGGAGGGGTAGCACAACTTAAAAATAAAATAAAAAGAACACACTGCACTTTATTTAATCATCCAAGGCTCTTATTATAACTCTCTTCTCCACAAACTTCAAAACCAAGCTTCAATTGTTGATAGAAATCCAGAAGAACACCTGCAATAACACTCTCCCGTGCTCTTCCCTCTATCTTATCACGTTGCAATGTCCTTGAAGGGGAGTCTCTGATATTTCTTTCTCAGCTTTCTCAGCTTCATCTAAGATATTTTCAAGCCTCTAGCTGGCAGTGTTACAAAGTTTTTTTACTGTCACTTTCCCGCTCCTTTCCCAGGCAAAATGTAATAGAAGTTAAAAAAGAAAAAAGAAAAAGTATATATATATGAAAAGTAACTAAAGGGAGCCTCCAACCTAAAATATTGCTAAGTCAAAAAAGAGAAGAAAAAATAGATGTAATAAGAAAGAAGCCAGTCCAGTTAGCAGATGTTAAATTGCGATAGAAGTCCAGTAATAAGAAAAAATAAAAAAAATAAAAAGCCAAGCCTTACTTTGATGTTTCCACTTAAAAACCGCTGCTTATTCCATTCTGTCAAAACTTTTACAGATTTTCCTTTTCCTTAGGGTGTCCCTTTAAGTCTTAGAGTAATGATAAAAAAAAAAAGTTCTCACCAAACCAACACACTTTCTCTTTCCAGTCTCTTCCGATCGGAGCTGTCCCAACTTCAGTAGCTTTGATGGCTGCCTCTCTGCTGCTGGCAAGAAGGGCTTCTCTGGATTAACCAGGGACTTTGCGGTGTCCCTGGGATCGGCAGGATGCTCTCTTCACTTTCACCATCTCTTTGGGATGGTTTAGGTCCGTTGGGACCATCCAGAGGCAAAGGTATCGGCTGCAATCTCAGACCTCCGAGATTGCATGCAGTATCATTGTGATGTCAGCTCCGCCCCTAAACTAAGTAAATTATAGTTATCTCACAAAGTATGAATGAACAAAATTATAGTCAAATGATTGATAGTGATACTAGGGTATTCAATTTTTGATTGATAATATGAGTTATTATGCAATGTAACTGTAATTGAGACTATGAAATGGATGCTCAAAAAATTGTAAACCAACTGACACACTGCTTGTACATTTATGAAAGAAAGTTGGATGTTTTTATGTTTTGTTTGTTTTTGTTTGTCTTTAAAAACCAATAAAACTTGTTTTATAAAAAAAAAAAAGGAAGCTTGCTTCCGCCCCTTGCTCGGACAAGAGTCTTCTTGGACATGCTCTGGAACCATACCTGGAAGAAACCAGGGACAAAAGAAATATTCTTTCATTGTTGGTTAAGAGTCAGATTTTTGTCAGGCTCCGTACTTCCAACCATCTTCCTTTTGCCTGAGTCCGACACCTGGTTTCCTTGGGGCCAGAGGAGGTTCCCTCCTTGCCAGGAGCAACAACCTGAACATTCGGGCAGACAACAGCAGTTTTCCTGCAAACAGCGCTTTAGAGGCAGAGGAGGCCATCTGTTCCAACTCTCTAAATGACTGCCCTCCTTTCCTTCCCATCAAAGATCATATGTCTTTCTACACTTCATGGTGGGAGGAGTCAGCTTTGGACACCTGGTTCTGTGACATCAGGTCTTCAACTTAGGTTCCTCTCTCTTCCTTTGAGGTTTTATCTTGGGACAGTTCCAGATGTGCCTCATGGAATCAGCCATTCAACATCTGGTATCCAGGCAGTTCCAGTGAATCAATGGGGGTGGGGGTGGGGTTCTACTCCTGGCTCTTTGTAATCCCAAAGGCCTCAGGGTGGGGTGGGGTGGGGTGGAGGAAGATCCTTAACCTCAAATCTGAATAGGTTCATTCCCTACAGGCGCTTCAAGATGCAGTTCATCTAGATGAATCTGGAAAGCATTCAGGAGGGCGACCTCCTCTCATCCATAGACCTCACAGAGGCATACCTCCATATCCCGATCTGGGCCCTTCATTGCCAGTTCTGTTGGTTTTGCTACAACAACAAACACTACCAATACCGGGCCCTTCTGTTTGGCCTCTCATCACCCCCCAGGGCATTTACCAAGGTTCTTGTGGCATTGGAAACATTCCTACATGTCCTCCCAGTGTGGGTCCAATGCTACTTGGACAATATCCTGATCCAGTCATCTTCAACCCATTCCATCCACGGCAACCTTCAGACCACAATGCGGAGCCTGCAGGAACATGGTTTTTCCATAAATTTCAACAAGAGTCATCTTCTACCGACCACCCATCTCCTATACCTAGGGGCAATCATCAACATAACCTTCTGTGAGGTTTTCCTTTCCCTGAATCATCAAGAGGGTCTGAACGACTTGATAAACCAGGTTCGACAGCAACAGACAGGTCCTCTATCTCTACTATCCCAGCTCCTAGGAAAGATGATTTCTTGTATATACATCATGCCATGGGCCTGATTCATGCCTGGAATCTGCAATGATCCCTGCTACCATTTCAATGGGTGGGAACCAGCCATTCATCCATCAGAGTCTGAGTTCCTCCACCAGTCCTTCATTCTTTCTGGTGGTGGCAGTCTCAGGCCATAAGGAAAGGCCATTTTTTCAAGGAGCCAGATAGGTTCATAATCATGACAGATGCCAGTCTTTATGGCTGGGGGGGGGTGTTTACATCTGCAAAGCAAGATAGCTCAGAAAAGAAACGGAATACTATAAGATCTGGAATGTATGATACTAGTGGTTAGAGAACAGGTGTAAAGTTGTTACATGAAGAATATGTAGGAGTTATAGTAAAATGGGGAAATATTGTACATATATTTGTAAATACTGCTTAAAAGGTTAAAAATAGAAAACACTATATAACATATAGAATAGTAACAATTATGTCAATATGAGTGAATACTGTAACCTGAATGCTGTAATTAGTGTAAATGTGGTGTTTTAGTTTGAAATAAAGATTTACTTTGAACAAACCAAGATATGTTTGTG
This sequence comes from Pseudonaja textilis, assembly GCF_900518735.1. The sequence continues at coordinate 4,012,426 of NW_020769391.1, forward strand.
TGGGTAAAAATATCAACCTTGCTGTCAAGCAAAAACAAGCATTTAATAGTGAGTGTGCACTAATCAAACAGGTGGTTAGGCAGTAGGTGACAACACAGGTTATGTAGAAAATAAATACAGCGTCAGTCAAAATGGACTCAAATGTTTATACACCAATGCAGAGTATAAAGGTGAATTAGAAATTCAAGTAAATGAGGGCAGATATGATATTGTGCCATTACCAAAACTGGGTGGGACGAAACCCACAAATGGAATGTACAGCTGTATGACTGTAAGTTATTGATTTGAGAATGCCTGACAAATAAAAGTAATCTGTATGATACCCTTTCTGTGGAGTTTATCTGTGCCAAGCAATATGCCGCTTCAAACAAATACCCCTTAAATTCCAAAGTGGAGAAACCTGCTCCAGTGGAGGAAAGAAAAATAGATGAGTACTGGTGGCGAAAGAATAATCCTAAAGATTCTGAGGTTGGGTTTCTCCACCCCTATGCCCCCAAAAGGGGAAGGCCCCTGAATGAACTGGGAAGAGTGGATATGGGACTGGGCACAGGCCAGGCCCCCAAAGTCCCTGAGAGAATCCCTGGGGAGATCCATAGAGCAGCTGAGGGAGGAATTTGACTGGGCCACCATTCGGGATGATGGCCGATCATGCTGCCCAAAACAGAGGGGAGTTTTCACAGAGCCTTTTGAAGTGAGAAGTAGGTGAGATCATACCCCTCCTTCCTTCTCCACCCACCAGAAGAAAAAGGAGTCCAAAACTGCAGCCAATGCAAACTAGAGCCAGGGAAGAAGGCCATCCACCTTGACTGCAGGCTTACAGAAGGAGGAGGAGCAGTGCTCAATGAACCGCCCCAGTTCAGGGGGAAATTTGATGGGAATCCAGATCAACTAGCTCTATTCCTTGACTCAGCTGAGATCCACCTAGAATGTTATGGACATCTCTACCTGTTGTGATTCCGGCATCAGCTACAGGTTTTTTGAATGAAAGCTCCAGCGAGGAGGACTTGTATGAATCAGCAAGTTTTAGTGATTTCAATGAAGAGGAGGAGACGAATGTTACAAGGGAGGACACATTTGATTTGCAGGACCGGCCTGAACCTTCAACCTCCTCTGCTTCTCAATTAGGTTATCAGCCGGGAACGGCTGACAATGAGGAACTTATGGAGACTTCAGGTGAAGATAA
>NW_020769391.1:4013618-4038999 GCF_900518735.1 Pseudonaja textilis
TGCTGCTTTCAGCCTTATCTGTTTATTTTGGAAGGTGGGACATAACAGTTTTGTTCCGGACCTAACAGACCATCTTTGCAACGATGGATTTAACTCAAATGCAACAATTGGTGGAGCAGCAGCAGTTACAAATTAATCAGTTACTTCAGAGCAACGTGTCCCTTCAGAATCAGGTAACTCAATTGTTAACGTTTGTTACCAATTCTCAAACTGTTTCAGCTGCAGCTGGAGCCCCCCCTGCATCCCCTGTGAGGAAAAACCCGGTAGCTATGCCAGAAAAATTTTCTGGGCAAACGGACATGTTTTCAACATTTTTGGGTCAGTGCCAACTGTATTTTTCTGTGAGGCCTGAAGATTTTCCAACCGACCGGGCTAAAGTGGGGTTTATTATTAGCTTGTTAACCGGGCAGGCTGCCAAATGGGCTACTCCCTTATTAGTACAGGATAGCCCATTATTGGACAATTTCCAGGGGTTTCTTCAACAGATGAACGTAATGTTTGAGAACCCGATTAAATCACAAATTGTGGACAGAAAGTTGAAGGATATTACTCAGGGCAAACGTCCCTTGCAAGAATACGTTGCAGAATTCCGTTTGTTGTGTATGGATTCTACCTGGAATGAACCAGCTCATATGGCAGCATTTCAGGAGGGCTTGTCTGACATTATCAAAGATGAATTAATCCATGCAGAGCGTGCTTCGACTTTAGACACATTGATTACTCAGTGCTTACGTATTGAAGCTCGCTTACAACAACGTGGGTGTAAACGGACCGTTGCGGAACCATCTGTGTTTTCTCGTGCACGCATCACACCTATGAGGGTTTACCAATCCAGGATCCCAGCAGAGGAGCCGATGGAGATAGGCGCACTCCGCCCTCGCTTAACGGTGCAAGAACGTTCGAGAAGGTTTCAGGAAGGTTTGTGCCTTTATTGCGGGGGTTCGGGACATTTTGTAAATTCCTGCACTCGGAAGGGGACTCGTGGACCTGTACCAGAAACCATTGCTGGCCCGTCGGGAAACAGAATAGGCCCGACTTCGGGGAAACCCTAGGTCGGGCACAATTTCCACTCTCATCCCAAATTGCCAAAGAAAATTCTGGCCCTCCTCGACATTTACTTTTGGACACTCGTATATTCTTGCAATCCCGGAAGGAGGGAATTCCTGCCGTGGCACTGGTGGATTCAGGGGCTACGACAAGCTTTATGGACTATGATTTTGTGAAACATTTCAAAATTCCTTTAGTGTCTGTGACTCCCCCCATGCAGGTGGAAACCATAGATGGGCGTGAACTCAAGTCGGGACCTATTCGCTTTGCCACCCAACCATTGCGCATGCGTATTGGGGATCATGAGGAGGCGATAAGTTTTTATGTCACCTCGAACCTCCATCTTCCTTTGGTGCTCGGAGTATCCTGGTTGCGTTTACACGATCCGTTGGTGGCTTGGGCGCAGAATGCTGTTTCTTTTCCAAGTCTGCAATGTGTGGACCACCTGAGGCATGTCTGCGCAGGCCAACACATTGTCGCTTCTGCTGTCTCGATTCCTTCAGAGCTGTCGGATTTCTCCGATGTTTTCAGTGAACAGGAGGCAGACCAATTACCACCACATCGTGTTTACGATTGTCCCGTGGATTTGATACCGGGTGCTCCATTGCCAAAGGGGAGGTTGTATTCTTTGTCCGAGCCCGAATTAGTTGCACTTCGAGAGTTTTTGGATAAAAATCTAGCTCGGGGATTTATTCGACCTTCGTCGTCCTCTCTTTTGGCACCCATTCTCTTTGTCAAGAAGAAGTCGGGAGAACTTCGTCTCTGTTGTGACTATAGACGCTTGAACGCTATCACCGTGAGAAATAGCTATCCTTTACCGCTCATTCCCAAATTGATGGCGCGGTTACGGGAAGCTACTATTTTCACGAAACTTGACTTACGTGGAGCTTACAATCTGGTTCGGATGCGCAAGGGAGATGAGTGGAAGATGGCTTTTGGCACTCGTTATGGTCATTTCGAGTACACCGTCATGCCATTTGGTTTGACCAACGCTCCTGCTGTATTTCAACATTTGATGAACGATATTTTTCGAGACATGCTGGATAAGTTTGTTGTCATATATTTGGACGACATTTTGATTTATTCAAGATCCAGAGAGCAACATCTTCAGCAGGTTCGTCAAGTGCTTCAGTGTCTTCGGGAGCATAAACTTTATGCTAAATTGGAAAAGTGTTTCTTTTTTCAGTCGTCAATAGAATTCTTGGGACACATCATTTCTCCCGTGGGCATTGCTATGGACCCCAAAAAGGTTGAGGCGTTGTGTAGTTGGGAAGCTCCTCGTCGGGTCAAAGATGTACAACGACGTTTGGGATTCGCCAACTACTATCGGACTTTTATTCCAGGTTTTGAGAAAATAATGGACCCCATAACTCAGCTTCTCCGTAAGAAGGTTCCATTTGTGTGGGGGCCTCCACAACAACAGGCTTTTGACACTTTGAAAAAAGCATTCGTAACCGAACCGATATTGAAGCATCCTGATCCGGATCGTCCATTTGTGGTCGAGACAGATGCTTCTAATGTCGCTATCGGAGCAGTGCTGTTACAAGCTTCGGAGGATGGCGCACTTCTGTTTCCTTGCGCATACTATTCTAGGAAGCTTACAGCTTCAGAGCGCAACTATACCATCTGGGAAAAGGAGTTGTTAGCCATTAAGGCTGCTTTTGAGACTTGGAGACATCATCTGGAGGGGGCTCGGCACAAGGTAGAGGTTCGGACGGATCATCGAAACCTGGAGCATTTGACCACGGCTAGGAAATTGAATCAATGGCAGATTCGTTGGTCGTTATTTTTTGCCAGATTCAATTTCTCTGTTACTTACGTTCCAAGTGGACAGAACCGGAGGGCGGGTGCGTTATCTTGGAAACCAGAGTATACTTGTGCCGAAGATCCTCTTCCTTTACGGACGGTGTTACCACCGGAATCTCTAGCCGTACTGCAGGAACCGGTAGATTTGCGGGCCTGACTACGAGAGGCGCAACATTTGGATGCGTGGACGCAGCAGAGACGGGGGGACATTGGCCCTAATTCTCCATGGTCTTTTGAAGATGATCTGCTTCAACATCGGGGTTTATTATATGTGCCTACCAGACCGTTGAAGGCTCTCATCATGACACAATGTCATGATAACCCTACCGCTGGTCATTTTGGCTTTCACAAAACCTTGCATTTGGTCACCTGGACTTTTTGGTGGCCTCGAGTTCGTCATGATGTGTCCTCTTACGTCACTTCTTGCATTCAATGTAGGCAAGCGAAAGCGGCGTCAGGTGCACCCCCTGGACTTTTGCAACCCTTGCCAACTCCAAGTAGGCCATGGGGAGCGATCTCCATGGACTTTCTGACACATTTAAAATCTTCGTCGGGGTTCACAACAGTGCTTGTGGTAGTGGATATCCTGACTAAAATGGCCCATTTCATTCCCTGTCGGAAATTGCCATCGTCCCGCACTACGGCTCAGTTATTTTTGCAGCATATCTTTCGTCTACATGGACTGCCGGATAGAGTGGTTTCTGATCGTGGGGTCCAGTTTACGGTGCAATTTTGGAAACAGTTAATGGCGGCTTTGCAAGTGAAAGTATGTTTAGCGTCAGCGCACCATCCAGAAACTGATGGAGGGACAGAGAAGGTGATTGGGATTCTTACTCAATATTTGAGGTGTTTTGTAAATTTGCGACAAAACGATTGGGCGAAATATCTCCCATTAGCAGAATTCGCGTTTAACAACTCGCAGCACACCTCCACTCGTGTCACGCCATTTTTTGCAAACATGGGTTATCATCCGCATTTCTTCCCATTAACTATGATGGATTCCCCGGTTCCTGAGACCCGAGAGTTTTTGGAAGAACTACACGCAGTTCGCCATCTACTGATGCAACAATTGAACAAGGCAAAAGAAGATTATAAGCGGTTTGCAGACCGGTCCCGTCGGGCAACGCCTCCGTTAGCTGTGGGTGATAAAGTGTGGCTATCTACAAAACATCTGAAGGTCGATCGCCCTATTAGGAAACTTGATCATCGGTTTATTGGTCCGTTCCCGATTGAGGCAGTTGTTAACCCCGTGGCATACCACCTCACTTTGCCACGTTCCATGCGTATTCACCCCGTCTTTCATCGATCTCTCTTGATTCCTGATTCTTCTGATTGTCGTCTACGTGACTCTGCTGGAACGATTCCGTTATCATCGCCCCCTGAGGAGGCTGCTGTTGACGATACGGTGGTCAGCGTCCTTGATTCCCGTTGGCTCAAGGGTCGATTCCAGTACTTGGTCAGGAGGACAGTAGATGATTCGGAGGTTTGTTCCTGGACGGATGCGTCTACATTTCATGCTCCGGATCTGCTTCGAGACTTTCATGCACGCTTCCCTTCGAAACCGCATCCGGATCGTCAGACCCGGGGGAAGGGCCCTGCGGTGAGGGATAGTGTTGTGATTCCGGCATCAGCTACAGGTTTTTTGAATGAAAGCTCCAGCGAGGAGGACTTGTATGAATCAGCAAGTTTTAGTGATTTCAATGAAGAGGAGGAGACGAATGTTACAAGGGAGGACACATTTGATTTGTAGGACCGGCCTGAACCTTCAACCTCCTCTGCTTCTCAATTAGGTTATCAGCCAGGAACGGCTGACAATGAGGAACTTATGGAGACTTCAGGTGAAGATAATAATTTAGATGATTGCTGGGTGGATGTCAGAAGCAGGCGTCTCCTTACGAGAAGAAACCAACGGGAGCACAGGAGGAGGGCAGATCAGTAATTAGACTAATTAGCTGCTGCTCTATAAAGGGAGAGAGATGACTTTGCACTTTGTCCGGAACAAAGTGTTTGTTTGCAAGGAGAACCGAAGATTTTGGCTTGGAGGATTTAAACCTGAAATATCTTGTTGGGACTTGGATTTATTTCGTTGGAACTATTAACTTGGACTATCTTGTGGAGGCTATCTACAGCTGTTATCAGTGAAGATTCCTGTTTGCTGCCTTTATTTGCGAGGACTGCTGCTTTCAGCCTTATCTGTTTATTTTGGAAGGTGGGACATAACATCTACCCATCCCCCAGAGCCATGGTAAATACCATTTCTGAGGGGCTAGAGGGAGAAGCAAAAGGATGGCTAGAAACTGTCCATAAGAGAAGGGCTCCCTAACTGCAGGATGTAGATGACTTCCTACGGCTGCTAGAGGCCAGCTTTGAGGAGGCAGAGGAAGACGTGTACACAGAAGATGAGCTCAGCAAACTAAACCAAGAAGGGCAACCCATCAAGGAAAACCTTTGTGAATTCAGGAGAATCAGAAGGAAGCTACCCCTTTTGCTGAGTGGTTGCTGGTCCATTTTTTCAGAACAAGCCTGGACAAGAAAATTAGGCAGCTGCCTTTCAAGACATCCCAAACAAATTCTTTGAGTGGTTCCGAGTAGCCATAAAAATTGATGGGGGATTACATGCCAATGACATGAGAAAGCCTCAGGACAAGCAGAGAGATCAACCAGACCAGAGACCATCCAGCCAATGGCAAATCACAGCACTACAACCGCCCCCCCAAACCAGCCCTCCGATGAAGCCCAATTAAATGCTACAGATGCAGGGAAATGGGCCACATGGCAATGGCATGTACAACCCCAGCCCCCAAAACAAATCCAGAGCCTTCATCCAGGGCACAACTGAAACAAGGCCCCCAACATGCCACCAATGCATCCAACAAGACCCTTCAGGCTGCAGAGGTCCCTCCCCATCCAGCTAAAGGGGGGAAACCCCAGGCAATGATGACCAGTCAATGGATTCCTATGTCAGCAAGGACAAGGGTGAAAATGACTCAATGGTAAGTGGACCGATCACCCCTTTAGTCTTTCCAGTACAGCTTACAGCCCCCAGAACAGGCACTCAGGATTTTCCAAGCCCTAATAGATTCAGGCTGCACTAGATGCCCGATTAACCTAACCATGGTACTGAGACTGGGAATTAGAGCAAAAAGGTTGGCCCACCCAATTAGGTTCGAACAGGTGATGGGTCCCTATTGGGAAGAGCCCATGCCACTCACTTAACCGAACCAGTGAGGCTAGAGCTAGCGGATCACAGAGACAATTTGATTCGTAGTAGCCTCCAAAATGACAGATGTAGTCATATTGGGAGTCTGAGGGAATATCAGGACCTTATGGAGTGGCAATGTCCTACCTCCCACTGTGAGACAGAGTGGGCCATCATTGGTGCAAAACTACCAAAGCCTAAACTGTATGCCATGACGCCCTGGGAAATGCAAGAAATGTGCAAATACATAGACATAAACCTAAGAAGTAGGTTCATTGAGCCAGCCAAGCCATGGGTCTCAACCCCAGTCTTGTTCAAAGAGAAAAAAGATGGGATCATGAGATTATGCATGGACTTTAGAGCTATAAACTTGCTGATCTATACCCCCTCCCGCTCATGAAGAACATGCTATCTCACCTGACCAAGGGGAAGATCTTTACAAACTTAGAGAAGCATACTGTCGAGTCCACATCAGGGAGGGAGATAAATGGAAAACAGTGTTCAACTGCCCCTAGAGAGCTTCCAATTCAAAGTCATGCCTTTTGGACTACAGGGGCCTCTGGCGATGTTCATGCAGTTAATAAATGAGAAACTGATTTATGGCACACCAAGGGGGGAGGGGGGAAGTAGGGTCACAGGTGACTGTAATTACTTATGCCAGAATCAACTTCATACAGGCCCTGCCAGCATGTCACTCTGAAAGAATTCTTTGAAGTTTTTTGAAGTTTGGCTCAAGGCCCATGATTTAATTAGGGTGATCACTGGAATCCTGACATAATGTGTGTTTCTGTTGAATATGCTAATGAGGAGGGAAACCAAGGGATAAAGGTTTCTCTCCAGTCCACCTTTCTAGCAGGAAAATAATGGTTTAAAATCATTTGTCTGTCCCGATGGTGGGAAATTGAATGAACCTCATTGGTTCAGCTGCCTGACAGCACCCTTCAAAAGAGGGAGTTGCCAGAATGCAATTTCACTATATTGTATTGTAGCAGTAGAAAAATTACACATAAAGCACTTTTATATTTAGCAGAAGTCCCCCAATTCTCCAAAGCTTTGCTTAATACAATATTGTGCAAAACCACAAAGTTACTGAACCAAGGAACTAGCCATGTTCCTGTAAGCAAGGGTGGATATGGAAAATAACAGATGGTGTAAGATAAAATGAATAATTAAATGTACTTCTTCTTTTTTGGTATAGTTTAATAAGAGAAACCCCCCGGGCTAAGCTGAGGTCACAAAATGTATAAAAGTTTGCCATTCTAATGCTCTGAGCCTTGTGGACAAATAAAAACCTGTATTCTCCAACCTTTCGTGGTCTTGTGTCCTGATTTGGAAACAGGATCTGCTGCAACAGAATTGGCCTACTAATAAGAAGCTGTATACACTACCCTGAATGCCCTGTCTATTCAGTCACCCCAACCTTTCACTGGCAACGAAGGTGGGATTTGAAGAGAACAAAGCACAAAGGGGCTGAACTGAGGCTGGCATCCACATGGCATCATTGGCCATCATCACAGCAAGTCAAGAACCTGTATTGACCTCCCAACTCCATTCAACCCAGCAAAGGAAGACTGGAAATCATATATGGCTCAATTTCACTGCTTCATGGAAGCAAATGATCTCACAGGACTATCGGATAACAGGAAAAAGGCACTTTTCCTGTGCTATTGTGGTCCAGACATCTTCAACATGACCCAAGCCCTATCAGAACCTATAGACATACAGACAATACCTTGGACAATGTTTCAGAGCATGCTATGAACACACTATGCAACCCCAGCAGCAACAATGGTAAGACAATATGAATTTCACTGCAGGGATCAAAGAGAAGATGAAAAGATAAACACTTCGTTGCAGTACTAAGAGAAGCCACTGCTTACTGTGAGACAGGCTTGTTCTGGGCTTGAAAGACCTAAATCTACAGAGGCAATCAATAGCTAAGCCTGGCTTCCCACTCCAAGCTGCGCTAGACAAGGCCAAGGCAACAGAGTCCTCAAATAAATCAGCAGCTGCAATTCAGAGATCAAGCAGCACGCATCACTCATATGGAGCAGCCACCATGCATCACGAGAGCCTGGAGCAGGGAGAATCTAAAGATGAGGATGAAGAAATTCACTGTATTCACTCTGAAAGGAAGCTTGGAAATCCGGGAGAGACCACCCTTGTGTGCCGGGTGTGGGGGAAATAATCCCAGATTGGCATGCAGATTCAGATACACCATTTGCCAAAGATGCAAACAGAAGGGGGACATAGCAAAAGCTCGCTGAGCATTTCAGGCAGCTTTTCTATGCCAGAGATAGCCTGTTTCACTGACGCAGCCATAGTGTCCCATATGGTATTAGACTTCTGGAAGAAGAGAGAAGCAACCTGTCCCACTTTACACTGAGGGTGTGTGTGTGGAGAAACTTGCCTCCTTTAAATTCCTGGGAGTCTACCTTAGCGAAGATCTCACCTGGCAAATCAACATGACCCAGGTAGCCAGAAGTGCCCAACAGAAACTCCACTTCCTCAGGGTCTTGTTAAAAAACAGAGTAGAACAACAACTGATTACCTCCTTTTACCAGTCCACAATAGAAAGCATCCTCATTCTCTGCATTACAGTGTGGTATGCTGGCTTGAAAGGTGTGGATAGAAAGACACTACAGAGGTGGTGACCACATCACAAAATATGGTGAGCTGTCCCGATACCACTAGATGACATTGCTAAGGCTCGTTGCTTTAGAAGAATGAAGAAAATCCTCAGGGACTACTCACACTGTGGTCATCACTTCTTTATTCTCCTACCATTGGGAAGGAAATATAGACGAATAGGCAGCTGCACAAACAGGCTAAAGAATAGTTTTTATCCATGGGCTATCAGAATCCTGAATGAAAAATAACCTTACAGCAACATAGTATGAGTGACTTGCGAGGCTAGTGCGACATGCAATTAAGTTCAATGGTGCAACAGGATTGTGTGTTTGTTATAGGATTCACAGAGTTAGGAATTTTCTGTCTTCACTATGAGTTGTATTGAGTTGGGGGGAGGTGCACGTAGGGAGCCTCAGCCATTCTCATTGTATGTACTCTGACAATAACAGTTTAAATTTGAATTGAATTGCAGGAACAACCTAGCCAATTTCTGGGCTGATGGTGTTGTGGCCCACCAATGGCTGATGGAGCTTGAAGCAGATTCAGTCAGCAAAGAGTTTGGGGAGGAACCTGGGCCTTTGGGATTGGACAGCAGCGAGGCAGGAAAGCTTCTGGAACTGGTTCCCAGCCTGCGCAGGCATAGATCTGCCAAAAGGAAGGAACAATTAAGAATTTGGCCGACGTGGCAATAAATCACAGGTGGATGAATGCCCCCCCCCCCTTAAAAGAGGAGCAGAAGAGGAGAGGGCTTTTGCAGGAAACAATTGGTTCATTCCAGCCTCATGTAGATTTGTCTGTGTAACCCAGAGACTCTGTGCCCAGCTCTTCCCTGTCAGCACTGTGTCTGGAAATATTTACTGGGCAGCTTTCCAAGATAGATAAGGTCTGAACTAATAATTATACATTTGCAAGACTGTTTGCCGGGCTGTTGGCTGCATGTGAATGCAATAATTTCACATTCATTTAATAAAAGAGGTTTTGCTGGGACACAGAGTTTGCTTAGTGCTTTTTGGGGAAGCCTTGGACAGAACAGATGGAAGGCTTGGGCAGGCTACAAAGTGAACTTATTTAAAAAGAACAAATCAACTGCAGTCCAGATACAATATTCCCTCCATTGTTTGGATGTTCTACTATAAAGTCCATGGCTACTTCCTTCTGTGACTGGGTTGGCTCAGCTACTTTCTGTAAAAATTCTGAGGTCTTCCCTAGTCTCTGCTTGATGGAAGCACACTAGAGCACAATTCTTTACATAGAATAGCTCTCGATGTCCTTTTTCATGCATGGCCAGCAGAATTGCCATTTTGTAAGTGTAGTCTTTAGACTTCCTGGTAACATGGCTAACTGAACACATGCACAGAAAGTTATCTCTGAAGGATTTGTCCCTGGAGTGTTGCTCTTCTTCCTTCTAACTGAAGGGACTGGTATCCCATCAACTTTTATGACGCACCCAGTCAGGGTTTGTTAAAGAATTTCTCCTCAGAACCCTTCAATACAGTAAGCCAGCAAACTGTTTCTGGAGTTGAACTCCAAAGCTATCTGCATGCCAAAGGTTGAGAGGGGTGGGGCGGCAATCTGATCAGTGGTTAAAAAAGCCATCGTTTTGAAATTCATCTTTCAAATGGACAATAAGTTATGCCTTTTTTTCTGAATCACCTTCAACTGTTATTATTCTATCTTAAGTTGTGAATCCCATCCTCTAGGGAGATACACCTGGTGGGACCCAGAAGAAGGCCCTTCTACATGGTGGCTCCTTCTCTATGGAACATCATTCCCCAGAGATTAGAATGGCACCTTCAAACACTCTTCCAGAAGGTGCTGAAGATCTGGTTCTGTCAGTGGGCCTGGGGAGTGCGGATTGAGATGGAGACCATTAAATGGCTTGTATGATCTGTTGTCACCAGAGTAGGGGCTGGAGGGTTATTTTATTTTAATATATGATTCTTTTATTAGTTTTATTGTTTTTATATGATGGTTTTATATTTTTGTAAGCTGCCTTGAGTCACCATGTGTGAATAGGTGGCAATATAAACCTCAGAAAGAAAGAAAGAAAGAAAGAAAGAAAGAAAGAAAGAAAGAAAGAAGAGGCTCTTTCTAGCAACAGCCTGCTATATCTTTTTCAAGACCCACACCATTTTAGGGATTTCTTATATCTTATATTTTCACCTTCACTACTATGGGTCAAATGTAAACATCTCGATACAACTGAAAGAAAAGTGTTGAGAAAAACAAATTTAGGACTTTTTCTTTATGGACATTAACAAGGTTGAGGATCTTGTGATAAAAAGAAAGCCTACAAAGGCACTTAAAAATGTTGCTAAGCTGATGGTTCCATAAACCAGCTCCTTCAAAAGAAGGTCCCATTCCAGTGCCCCCCCCCCACAGCAACAGGCCTTTGAGGCTCTCAAGAAGGCCTTCATCGCGGAACCTGTCCTCAGGCATCCTGATCCTCATCGTCCTTTTGTGGTGGAGACGTATGTGTCCCACATGGATATTGGGACTGTGTTGTTGCAAGCCCCGGCGGATGGCGCACTTCTTTTTCCCTGTGCTTACTATTCTTGGAAACTCACTCCTTCCGAGCACAACTATACTATCTGGGAAAAAGAGTTGCTGGCTATCAAGGCTGTGTTTGAGACTTGGCAACATCATCTTGAGGGGGCCTGGCACAAGGTGAAGGTTCAGACGGATCATCATAATTTGGAACACTTGTCCACTGTGAGGAAGCTAAACCAGTGACAGATCTGGTGGTCGTTGTTCTTTGCCCAGTTCAACTTTTCTTTGACTTATATCCCCAGTGGTCAAAATCAGAGAGCAGATGTCCCGTAAACCTGTGTACCTTTGTCCCGAGGACCCCCTTTTTCCATGTACGGTGCTGCCACCAGAATCTTTGGCCATTATCCAGGAACCAGAGGATTTGTGGACTCGGGTATGAGAGGTGCAGCGCTTGGACGCTTGGTTGCAGCAGAGAATGGGGGAAATTGGACCTGACTCCCCATGGACTTTGGAGGAGGGCTTACTACAACATCAGGGCCAGTTGTATGTGCCCATAGGGACACTTAGAGCCCTTATTATGACTCAATGTCACAACAACCCTGCTGTCAGCCATTTTGGATTTTTTAAGAACCTTCATCTTGTCACACGGACTTTTTGGTGGCCTTGAGTCCGGCATGATGTCCATGCCTATGTCGCATCCTGTGTACCATGCAGGCAAGCAAAAGCCGTGATGGGTATGCCTCCTGGTCTCCTTCAACCTCTGCTGTCTCCGGACAGACCATGGGAGGCAATTTCCATGGACTTCTTAACACATTTGCCCTCTTTGTCGGGATATACGACAGTATTCGGGTGGTTGATACGTTAACCAAGATGGCCCACTTTATCCCCTGTCAGAGAATACCATCGGCTCGTACTACTGCCTGGTTATTTTTGCAACATGCGTTCCGTCTTCATGGTCTGCCGGATAGGCTAGTTTCGGATTGCGGTGTCCAATTTACCGCTCAATTTTGGAAGAGCCTAATGACCGCGTTACAGGTACAGGTGTGCTTGTCATCGGCGCAGAAGGTGATTGGCATCTTCGCACAATATTTAAGGTGTTTTGTCAACCACCGATAGAATGATTGGGTGACTTATCTCCCTTTGGCAGAGTTTGCCTTCAACAATTCCCAGCACACCTCCACTCACATGACACCTTTTTACGTGAATGTGGGTTACCATCCAAGGTTTTTCCCATTGTCGATCTTGGATTCCCCAGTTCCCGAGATGCAAGACTTCTTGTCAGAACTGCATTTGGTTCACCAATTGATTTCATAGCAATTGGAATGGGCTAAGGAGGACTATAAAAGGTTTGTGGATCGTTCTTGCTGGGCGATGCCCCCGCTGGCTGTGGGAGACAGGGTGTGGTTATCCATGAAGCATCTACGGGTTGATCATCCGATCAAGAAGTTGGACCACCACTTCATCGGTCCCTTCCCTATCGAGGTGGTCATCAATCCCGTTGCTTATTGGCTCACCCTACTGCACTCTATGCACATTCATCCTGTCTTCCACCGTTCCCTTCTAGTTCCTGATGCCCCTTTGTGTGCTCTCTTTTCTCCCACTGCTACGGTTCCTCCACCTGTACCTGGCGATGATCCCGCTGCTGATGGCATGGTAGTCAGCATTCAGGATTCTTGCTGGCTGAAAGGATGGTTTCAATCCTTCGTCGAGAGGCTGGGGGATGGACTGGAGGCTCTTTCCTGGGTGGATGCTTTCACGGTCCACACCCTGGACCTTTTCCGTAGATTCCATGAACAGTTTCCATTGAAACCATGTTCTGATCGCCAGACTTGGGGGGAAGGGCCCTGCGGTGAGGGATATTGTTGTGGGTCAGAGGTTTGAGCCTGCTTTGTCAGAGGTCGAGGATTTGGACAATGAGGAAGAGGAGGATTTGGCTCTGAGGTTTGGGCCTGCTTTGTTAGAGGATTTGGAGTTGCCTTCCTCCCCAGGACTTTCCTCTTCAGCAAGACCTTCCTCCCTGATTGTGCCTCACGTTTCGGCAGATAACCAGGAGAGCGTATCAGAGTCTCTGTCTGAAGATCAAGCTGAGGAATGCTGGCTTGATGAGAGGCAATGGTGCAGGAAAAAGTGTGAGTTGCAACGCAGAAAGAAAGGATGAATCAGAGACTGAGATGAGGGACTGAAATGCCCCACAGGGAATAAAAGTGGGTGTGTTTGCTCTGAGAACTTGTTCGGGACAACGTGTTAATTTAGTGAGAGAAGCTTCAAGTATCCTGTGTGTGGTGATGGCTTGTGATTTATATTCCTGCTTTATTGTTGGACTGCCAAGAACTTTATCGGCTTAAGGAATTTAACCCTGTAATTACTGAACTTGCTTGCTTGTTTGTTTTCAGTTGGGAATTTGGACTTCTCACCTCGTTGGTACAGGTGAGACATAACATATCAGTATGGGTAAAAATTAAAGAACAACACTATTTGAAAATACCAGTCTGGCTTTCCACAATGGAAGCCTTGATATACCCTAATGTTACCAATATGGAGAAATTATAAGATATAAAGGTAGTTTGTTTTTTTGTTTTTTTATTAAGTTTTCAAATTTTAAAAACATAAAATAAAACTTTATTCATTGCTATCAACATCAAGACACCTTTTGCATCTGCTCACATTTTTCAGTCTATGTATTTACTTATGATATAAAGGTATTTTGAATGAAAAGGGAGAAATAAAAACTAAGCAAGAATTGAGTAGTCAAGGGATGGATATGACATGATGACAACTACAACAACCATTCTAAGGACTAGAAAAAACGCCCTCAAATCCCTCATTGTGGTCACCATCACCCTCAGATCTGAGATCCATAGAAGGCTTGCTTAGTGTGGAAAAATCGACAAAAACTTGACAATAGAATAGTTAAAATACATCAGACAATTGCAAATTACTGATTTGCACAGAAATGGATAGACTGACATTAGAACTAAAGAATAAAGGAGAGACAGAATATTATATGATATATGGAGGGCAGAGCATGCTGAGTCCATATAGCCAGCTGGCTAGCAGAAGCCAATAATGGTGGCTGGAAACCCGTTTACTTGTGTTGTTCACCACATGCCAAGCTGAGACTCCAGTGAAAGGCTGTCAAGTAAAGTTGTGACTGTAGGAGACTCAGGTGCAGCAAGGAAACCTGAGTCACTTTCCCTGCTGCCAATCCATCATAAGCCAAGTCACCACCACTGTCTTTTCAGATACTCATTTTGTTGATAAACTGAGTACACTTCAAATGGAGTTTACACATTGCTTTGTTGATTTTGAAGCACAGACATTCAATTTTGGACTGCTCAACAATCCATTTGCAGTTGACATGGAGAAAACACCTGTAAACATGGAGATGGAACTGATAGAAGTCCAATGTAATAGCACACTTAAGGGCAAACTATGATTCTATAGAGCCCACATGATACACAACATTGATCCCTGAAACGATGCCCCAACTTGACCTACAAGCTGCTTGAATGCTAGGCATGTCTGAGCAACTTTTCTCCATGAGGAGGGTAAACTAAAGCACACACACAGAAGGGTTCTCACTCATGCAAAATAAGATTCTGTAGGGCCTGCACAATTCACCCCGTTCACCCCTGAAACGATGCCTCAACTCCACCTACAAGCTGCTTGAATGTTAAGGGGGGATTGTGAGAAGTGTTAGAAGTATCCATTTTTATGACTCAAACCTCATGTTGAAAGGAATGTCTTTGAAGGAAGGGAAGTGCCAGACACCAATTAAAATGTTGGCTGATCTTGGAATGTCTTTGAAGTGCCAGGAACTAATTGAACTATTAAACTTTCTTGGAATGTCTTTGAAATAGCAGGTACTGGATGTGTATGATACGTTGATGTATGCTCTCGTGTTGGGGAAGTGCTTGCTGCGTGCTATGCACTGTATAAGGTAATGAATTGTAACCTGTGTTCTGAAAGGTAGATTGTAAACCATGCCATTTGCATAATGGGGGGGGGTAGTTTAGGGTATAAGAATAGAGTAAATGCTATGCTTTGTGTTACTCCCAGCTACCAAGGGGGAACCCACACCTGCAGATGTGTATTCAATAAAGCCTTTTTTCCTTGGATCAACTTTGAATCCTGGTGGTCTTTTGAGCCACCTCACACTATGCATGTCTGAGCAACTTTTCTCCATGGGGAGGGTGAACTAAAGCACACACACGAAAGTGTTCTCACTCATGAAAAATAAGATTCTCTAGGGCCTGCACAGTTCCCCACATTCATCCCTGAAATGATGTCCCAACTCCACCTACAAGCTGCTTGAATGCTATGCATGTCTGAGCAACTTTTCTCCATGAGGAGGGTAAACTAAAGCACACACACAAAAGTGTTCTCACTCATGAAAAATAAGATTGTGTAGGGCCTCCACAATTCCCCATGTTCATCCCTGAAATGATGCCCCAACTCCAACTACAAGCTGCTTGAATGATGTACATGTTTAGAACTACATATCTGTGTGAGAAACTTTTCTCCATGAGGAGGGTAAACTAAAGCACACACACAAAGTGTTCTCACTCATGAAAAATAAGATTCCGTAGGGCCTGCACAGTTCCCCATGTTCATTCCTGAAACAATGCCCCAACTCCACCTACAAGCTGTATGAATGGTATGCATGTCTGAGCAAGTTTTCTCCGTGAGGAGGGTAAACTAAAGCACACACACAGAAGTGTTCTCACTCATGAAAAATAAGATTCTGTAGGGCCTGCACAATTTACCACGTTCATCCCTGAAACGATGCCCAAACTCCACCTACAAGCTGCTTGAATGATGTACATGTTTAGAACTACATATCTGTGTGAGAAACTTTTCTCCATGATGAAGGTGAACTAAAGCACACACACAAAAGTGTTCTCACTCATCTACACCTTCACTCTTTCCCTGAGAGTTTCCACACTTAGACCCTAACTCCAAACATGGATGAACTTGGAGCCAATAAAAAATGCCAAGCATCTGGCTCAGGAAAAACAGGATGAGAGAAAGAGAATGAAGAACCTTTCAGCTCTGATGCAGCAGGGCAGCTGCAGGAGTTGAAGCAGGGGCGTTGTCCACCTCTGTTAATACACCTCTGACTTATGACTTATCAGTCAGGATTTGAGATGGAATGAGAAGGCCCTAATGGACCCAGTCCAGGAGGGGTTATCCTCTGAGATCCTGGATGCATTGGCCCAGACAGATTGCTCAAGTTCTTTGGAAACATTGATGCACCTGAACCTGCGCCTAAATGGATGGCTCCAACAGGGAAGGCACAGCAATGAGAGGCAGCCACTTTAATTCCTGGAAGGGTTCGTGAGGAGTCTCAAGCTCCTAACCAATGCAAGTAGGAGAGGTCCAGATGCATCTCATACTCCCATAAATTTGAATCAACTCTTCCTTTGTGCTTATTACTTATGCAAGCTCAAACATGGCCTACGGGACTTTGGGAGGATGTGCCATGCCAGGGGAATAGTGTGATGTCTTCTTTGGATGTCCACTCCTCCACTTCTCCCTTAGAGGCATCGAGGGAGAATGAGGTCATTTCTAGTCCATCAGAAATTACTGACCCTAAACAGCCAGCAGAACAGGCCTCAGCTGGGGAGAGTGTGCAGGCCAGCGAGAAAGAGGAGCTGCTGCTGTAGTGAATGCCAGAATGCATAGGGCAGAGAGGAGGAGAACTGCAAGATTGTTGGGGAAAAGACTCCATTCCTCTAGATGGGCTCCAGCCGAAGCAAGTTAGCATGGCAGGCAGAGGGAGGTGTTTCTGAAAGGAACATGTGTGGGTCATGGGTTAATGCTGCAATGGATTTAGTATAAATTGCCATGAGACTTTGTGTTTTGGACACTGTGAACAGCTGGTTGTCTGTTTGATGGAGTAATTGGCCATTGTCTGGAAGTTTAGTCTGGGGTTCATGGCTGTCTTCACTTGGAAATGATCCTATGAACTCCTGTTCTGGGCTGTTCTTGTGAATTCTACTTATAAACCCTGAAACTCTTGACCATCGGACTGGCTAACAAACCTAATGGGAGCCTCCAAATCTCAGATTGGATTTTGGCTTCTCTTTTGAAATTACCCAAGCAAAATCTTATTTCTAAGACTGTTTTGGGTTTGCCATATTTTTCTGTCTTTGTTATCTACTTGGTCTTTAGCCAAATTGTTGTTCTCACCTAGCAACTGTGAGAGAGCTGACACCTGAAACAAAACTGCTAGGGGAAAAGACAAAATAAAGCTCTCTCTAAAACTCCATGGACATGTGGGTGAGTGAGGCAGCACAGATGGGTGCATTCCAAAACCTGAAAGCAGAGGAGGCATTGGATGTCGGGCAATGTCGACAGCCAGAGCCAAACTGAGGAGAAGAAAGGGAAACCCTCATCCCTCAATATCACAGTGGCAGTGTCTGCCACCCCACTGGGAGCTGCTACAGCTGCGGGACCTCAGCCAAGAAATGCCAGGGCCCCTAATGCTGAAAGAATGAGAGATGCAGGGCTTAGAAGATGGAAGGTATCCCCCCTCGGCATGAAATTCAATGGAGACCCCCAACAACTGTGACTTTTCCTGGCCCATGTTCTGACCTACATTCAAGAAGATGACCAAGAGATCCTGGGAATGGGACAACTTGCCACAGCCAATTTGCTGCAGTCAACTCACCTTGGCTAACTTACAACAGGACAACTTGCTATAGCCAACTTGCTATGGGATAATTTAACAATTATAAAAAATAAATAAAAAATTATTTTTTGCCTTTCACATTTCATTCTGTCCCTCTTTTTTCATCCTTTCTTTAATGATTCTATTCCACCATTTCTTTGATATTAGTGGAACTCTTGTTCTACAGAGAGTTTTCTTGTGGTGCGATGGCCATGGCCAGCTGAAGATCCCCTATCCAGTCACAAAGCCAGAGACCATGTAAAGACTGTTGGAAAGGGAACAGACTGGTGGTCGAAGGGAACAGACTGTTGGTGATCTGGCATGCCGCCTGTGGTGTACACCATCTGGATGGCCATTTGGGTCACCTGGAATACTTTCATCCTCTGCTTTTATTTGGAAATTGGCAGCCTTTTGAAGGACAGTGAACTTTTTATGTTTAATATCTTCTAACACCAGTCGTGAAAGAATGGGAATGGCCCTGGTTGCATAAGGAAGGAGACACCCATGATTGACATCAAAGGTCTGGACAACCCTTTGTATATCTCGGTGATCAGTTAAGCATTGGAATACTATTTCATCGAGGTCATGCACATCAGCGTGCTGGTTCTGATGCTGATGGTAGAATTAGTGCACACCTGTTAACATTGTCGGTGTCTTTAGGAGAAGATAACAATTTTGATTTCATTGGTGGATTTGACTTATTCCTTCTCTACCATGTTAATGAAAAGCCTTCCAATCTTTTGTTCAAGCAGATATACCTGCCTGCGTGAGTGATAAGGATCCAACGACCAGACAGGTGGGAAGCATCAATCCACAACTGTAACATCAAATGTTCAGCAGGTGCTGGTGACAGCCAAGGAATGGGAGATGCCTTCCACTTTAAAGAGCATACCTCCATGGGATCACTATCCTCAATTTGGTGCTTCAGGTTTGCTGGCATTTGCTCAGACAATGCCTTATTAGTGGATTTCTAAGTTTTGTTATGAATGAATATTTCTTCCTTTTTCTCTCCTCCCCTCCCATGCCCTAACTTCACTCCATTTTTTTCAAACATGCAAATAAATTGAGCAGATGGTTGACATACATTAATTCCTAAGGAAGAGGCAGCGAATCCAAATTAAAATAATAAACCTATCTCGCTACTAAATATAGATTACAAAATATTTGCTATGATAATGGTGGAAAGAAGTAAAAAAATATTAGGTGAAGTCATACATATAGATCAAAATGGATTTTACCACAACAGCACTTGAGACACAATATGAGAATGATTATGAATATATTGGAATTCTAGGAAGCACACCCAGAGAAGCAAGCTGCATTGGTATTTTTAGATGCCCCAAAAGCTTTTGATAACTTAAATTGGCAATTTGTTAATCACCAACTGAGCACTATCAACTTTGGGGAAAACCATATAGAGATGATAAAGGCAATTTATTCGACCCAAACAGCAAAAATAATAATAAGTGGAGAGTTAACAGGAAAATTTGACGTAACAAAATGAGTAAGACAGGGATGCCCTTTATCGCTCCTATCTTATCATTGGAAGTATTATCAACAAACATTAGACAACAGCCAGATAGAAAAGGTTTACAAATCAAACAGGAAGAATATAAAATCCAAGCATTCGCAGATGCTCTAATATCCATCATAGAAGAAGATTTAGAAACTGGAACCAAATTAATACAACAAATAGAAAAATTTGGTATGGTAGCAGGATTGAAAATAAATAAGGGTAAAACCAAAATAATAACCAAGAACCTAACATGGAACTTACAAAAAAGACCTGGAGAGAAAATTACAGTTACAGATAGTCAAGAGAGTAAAGTATCTTGGAATTTGGCTAACAAGAAAATGCTCATCAATAAAGAAAGGCAATTACAGTAAATTACGGGTACAAATAAAAAAGGATATGGAGAAATGGGAGAAATTGCAATTATAATCGACTGGGAGAATAGTGGCAGTTAAAACGTATATATTACCAAAAATTCTATTTCTGTTTCAAACCATAGTGATAAAGCTAGAGAAAAATTTCTTTGAGGAATTGAAAAACATGATAGCGAACTTTGTTTGAATTAACAATGGTGGCATTATAAAAGGAAAATCTATATAAAATGTTCTACAGCTGGCACTTACCGCCGGAAAGATTAGCGAAAATGAACCCAAATAGATCAATGGCATGCTGGAGGTGCAAAAATAAAAAAGGAACATTTTTTCCTATGTGGTGGATGTGCCAAGAAGCAAAGAAGTATTGGATGAGGATAAAGAAATGGCTCAAGGATATTAAGCAAAAAATAGAATGGAAGATGGAATTATTCTTATTAGGTATAATCAAGGACTATCTAAGTAAACAAAAGTCAATATATTATATTTTATACTCTGATGGCGGCCAAAATTGTTTTCTCACAACAGAGGAAACAGATAAAAATCCATATAGAAGATAGGTTGATTTATAAAATTCTTGAATGTGCAGAAATGGACAAATTAATGATGGAGTTAAAAGAAAATGAAGAAATAGAATATTATAAGAACATGGTACAAATACACTATGAACCGCCAGCAGCAACACTGGTAAAAAGACCTGAGTTTCACCACAGAGCTCAAAAGGAAGGAGAGAAAATCAATGACTTTGTTGCAATGCTTTCGAAAGGAAAGTAGGAAATCCTGAAATGGTGGAGAGACTATCCTTGTGTGCCGGTTGTAGGGGAAATCACCCCAGATCAACATGCGGATTCAGAGATGCCATTCACACAAGATGTGAATGAAAGGGCGCAGCAACCTTTCTCACTAGAGGTAGCCTGTTTCCCAGACATGGCCATATGGGATCTTTTCCCAGACCTGGTCCTGTTTCCCAGACATGTTTCCAAGACATGGTCCCAGATGGGAATCTGGGAAGAGCAATTTCCAAGAAATAAGCTAAGACCAAGCCACCAAAACAAGGGAACCCACTCAAACCAATCAAACAATTGTTGGCCACTCTGATGCAAATTGCTCCAAGAAATTACATGTCACCATCCAAATCGAGGGATCCCATGTGACCTGAAGATCTATGACCATTGTGTCCTTGCCAACTATCAAGAAGGAAGTTCTGGGGTTAAATAAGTCGCCGTCTTAAGCCTCACAGAATAGTCTTAAAGGACTATCATAGGAACTGTATCCCTGTCCTAGGAAGTAGGTCCTTCCATGATAAATTTAAAGAGTTCTCATCAATTAATGTAAAATATAATTGACTTTCTAACCATCTTTTTTTCTTTAGTTAACTTCTAGGAACCAGTTTGGTGTAGTAATTAAGGAACTAGATAAACAGAATTAGGCCATGAGTTTTAGTTTCACCATAGTTATGAAAGCTGAAAATGTTATTTGTGGCCAATCACTCTCTCCCTCTCTATCCAGCCAACTCATAAGTGTGTTGTTGTAGGGAAAATAGGAGGTAATAGTAAGTTATATTTTTATAAACTAACTCATGGAGGTGCAAGTGAGATGTATAATAAATACATTCATGATCATTTAAATAGAGTATCCTAAGTTTGACAACTTTAAGCATATAGAGATAGATAGATATAGAGATAGATAGATTGCCTGGGGAATTTTGAGAATTGGATCTTTAATGGCTTTTATAGGGCCATTTATTAGCATGACAATAAGGGAATTTATTGAAGCCTGCATGTACCTATGCGACCTGGGTCATAACAGAAAGTTATGGACAAAAGGCTAGCACCTTGGTGATCTGCAAGCTACATGCTATATTTGTATTCCTGCCCTTGCAGGACTCAAATGATTGGATTGCTAGAGTTGAAAGAGGCATGTCTAGTCACTCTTGATTTCCCCCCATGGAAAGAAGAAATTCTTGGAAAGGCAAAAGTCTGTATTTAAACTAAATGCAGCAAGGAAGAAACAGGGTAAATATGTATATCTCTAGCATACAATCACTTTGCAATCTAAATATTGATATCCTTTTGTGACATATATTTGTCTATTATGATTTAAAACCTCTTTGAAGCAGGGCTGTTCTTTCATATAAATAATACAAGTTATATCCCAGTCATATGAGAAGTTGCCCTTATAGTCTCTGTAGGAAGTCTTCCCTCCACAGATTAAAATATTTTCTGTTCTTAATATTTGAAAGAGCCCGGAGAGATTTTCCCAAAGGGAGAAATGGAGAAAAATCTTAACCAAGGCAGAAAGCATCTCTAGTCTTCCTGCTAGCCTGCCATGAACCTTATGTGAACCCATACAAATTTGGAAACTGCCCTTTGGAATATTAAAGAATATGTTCTTCCACAGAAGGAGGCATCTCACAAGGCCCCAAACAATTTATTAAAGCCCACCTATCTCAACCCCATTTTGTCAGCCACAGTGGCTTAGTGGCTAATTTGAGCTTGGCAGTTGGAAAGCAACGAAGAAATAACTACAAGGAAAATGAAAGATCAATGGCACCATGTCACTCAGAGGAAGAAGAAAAAAAACCCAACCCTAGAAGAGTGTTCCTGTCGCTGGAATTGAGCAGTCAATTTCATATCCTCTCCAAGGAAGCCAACATCTGGAGAAAGGTCTATAGAGGCATGAAAAAGTAGTTCAGATTGCCACAAAAGGAATATGCTGACTTTTCCAAAGAGGAAAAAAAGGCACGTTCTGGTGATTGGTGACTCACTTCTTAGAGGAACAAAATCAGCCATTTGTAGATCATACAATGTATCAAGGAAGGTATGTTTTTCTCTCAGGTGCAAGGATCAAACATGTGACAAGAGACTTATCCAAATAATCACACCCACTGATTATTAGTCCTTTCTCTTTTGTCATGTTGGTACAAATGATACAACAAAAAGGACCCGGAACAAGGGTATTATATAAAGTTAGACAAAAGAGTTAACATGGATGGCATTTTCATCTGCACTTCTGTGGAAGGTGAACATCAATGAGGGATAGAAAATTTTAGAGGTAAACTAGTGGCTTAAGAGATGGTAATGTGTTTGTAGTCCTCTAACATTTTTCCTATCACTTTTGACTATCCCGAAAACTTGAATTGATGGTTTTTTTTCCATGGGATGGTTGCAGTATCACAATTCTACCATGCCAACCTCCTAAGAAAATGACACAATAGAATGTAGGGTGACTTTTCTGGTATTAAAGGAAAGACATTCAGAATTGTTTGATTAAATTTGGCATGCTATAAGCTCTCAAAGCTGTCCCCATTGAACATGAGACTAGTCTAGCTAAGCATTCACTCTCAAGTTATTTCTAAAGAAGTAGCTACTGTTTTGAACTTGGTAAAATAGGCTTCTGTACCTTCTTCCTCTGTCATCTTGGGAATGTTTTTGTCTTTCAGCCCATCTACATTCCAAAAACTTTAGAACCAAATGTGCCCCTTATGGTGACTGTGTCCCTTTAAGTAGGTCTATCATCCTCTTAAACTCTTCTGTTCTTCCTCCTCTTTCACTTCTTTCCCATTCCAGCCTATCTTGCTTCTTTCTCCTTTCAAATACATTTTGCTTCCTATTTTTTTTAATGAATCTTAATCTTTCCTCTAGCTTCTTCCTTATCAATTCTGCAATATACTGATCTAAGAAGCTGAGCCTCACCCCATTTCAAGGTGGTCTACCTTTTGCTCTGGATTTACTACAGGTCTAGTGTAGGAAATTAGCACCTTTCTTCCAACGCTGGGATGGGCAATTTGAGTTTACCAAAGTAGCGGCCTCCTCTGGGGGAGAATCTACCTTTTGTCTTTTTCTGTGTTGGTTTGGTAGGCTTTGCTAAAAGGTCTAGCTTCTGCAGCCAGCATGCTGTTAATTCCTGAGAAGTCTGAATGATGCAAGAGCTAAACCCCCTTCTCTTTGCAGTCCCTTTAAAACCAAAGCTGGTTTTCTTTGAGTCTTTACCAAACGGTTTGAACCTTACATAATCTTGACTTGTATGGTTTCCCACCGTTTATTACTTATCCCACCTTTAGAAATTCCCCCTTGTTTTGGGTATCCTACCCTACCACAATTTTGTCACAATTTCTTTTAAGCATACACAATTCAGTGGGCTCAAAGTACAGAAAGAGCCAACCCAATATAGATCCCTAGACAGCACACACACAGACACACACACAAGTATTCAGAGACTATTATTTCAGACTACTCATGATTCCTCCACTCTTCCCCACTGCTTCTAGTATTACGACTACTATAACTACTCTTCCTTGGGAGTCCTATTTCTCCTAGTCTTTGTGAGTTCTGTTACAGAATATTTTTTCTTCTTAGCTGCTTTAGGCTGCTTCCGACAGCTTCCACAAAGAAAAACACATCACTAGCCCAGCTGTTCCTCAGCACAGCTTTTATAGCCAAAGTTATGCTGGCTAGGGAGGAGCTTAAAGAGATAGAGCGACAGCAGCATAGGTGCTAACCATTTTATTACAGCCTGCTACTTTACAATGTGGCTTTGGTTTGTTAGTCTGGTCACTCTTATATGACTAGCAAGAAGGTGCATAGCACTGGTGGATTGTCTGTATACTGTCCTTTCTCCAAATGCTAACAATCAAATGTAGTAGTTTATTAACTGTTGGTCTTGTAAGCTTATCAATAAAATAAAATACATGATATAATTCTAGAATAAAATGAGAGGAAGAAATACAGTGATAAAATATATGTAGTTATACATGGGGTCAGGAACCAGATAAATGAATCTCTTTTACCCCATTTGTTTAAATAGTCATAAGAACCTGATTAATTAGTTATCTACTTGGCAGTTGTGTATACAATATATACCTTTGAGCACAAAAGAAAACATTATGATCTGTGGTTTGGATCCCAGGGAGCTGTTTCATGACAGTTTGAGCAGTAATTTCTATGACTCTGTTCAAATATTTCCCTTGTCTGGGAAGCTGTTGAGAATAGATGCTGAGTAGAAAACCCATGTTGTGAAATAATTTTGGAAAGATGTCTGACCCAAGAGTTGGGCTGAGCCATACTTATCTTGTTTTGTTAAGTATATTTTGGGAAGTCTATTGAATGGTTCCTCTGCCATTATATGAGAGCTTTAATTATAAATAATGGGTACCTGTTTCTGTCTAACTGCAATTCTCATCAAGTCCCAATATGCATCTTCAAAAAATGGGTCTGAATGGGTAGTTTTTTTAAGACTCCACAATTCTGCACTTTCCCAGACATGTTTCCCAGATGGGATTCTGGGAAGTGCAATTTACAAGAAATAAGCAAAGCAAAAACCAAGTCGCAGAAACAAGGGAACCCACTCAAACCAATCAAACAATTGTTGGCTACTCTGATGCATATAGCTCCAAGAAATTACATGTCAACATCCAAATTGAGGGATCCTATGTGACATGGAGATATATGACCATTGTGTCCTGGCCAACTATTAAGAAGGCAGTTCTGGGGTTAAATAAGTCACCGTCTGAAGCCTTAAAGAGTGGTCTTAAAGGACTATCATGGGAACTGTATCCCTGTCCTAGGGAGTAGGTACTTCCATAATAAATTTAAAGAGTTCTCATCAATTAATGTAAAAAATAATTGACTTTCTAACCATCTGTTTTCTTT
>NW_020769392.1:16696-42781 GCF_900518735.1 Pseudonaja textilis
TCTATTCTATTCTATTCTATTCTATTCTATTCTATTCTATTCTATTCCATTCCCTTCCCTTCCCTTCCCTTCCCTTCCCTTCCCTTCCCCTCCCTTCCATTCCATTCCATTCTATTCTATTTTCAATCCATCACTAAATGTTTTCAGCCATTCAAGAGAAGGGGAATTCCATTTTCTCTTATTTATGACACTTTTCCCGAAAACTTTTGGTCACGTCTATCTCTGGATGTCTTTTCTCAAATGTTTTCCTCCTACTTTGTGGTGTAAAACAGACAAAAAGAGAGAGAGAGAGAGAGAGAGAGGGAAAAAAACAGCCTTCCGTCACTCTCCAATAGCTCTATAAAGACGCAGATGCATCCCACAAAGCTATAATGTGATTTACGACTGGTGAACTCCCGAGCCAAATTCAATTAAACGACAGTCAAACAAACCGCAGCTTTGCAGGACGCCCAAACCGACGTCATGCCCACAAGTGATGCCTTCCAGATGAGCAGAGATCACAACAGCCACAATTCTGGGGGAACTTATTGAAAGGAAAGAAGGAAGAACTTTGGCGGATCTTTGCAGGTGGAGAAAGGGTCTGGCTTGGAACAACGGTGCTTCTCCACGGTCGCTCTGACACAGAATAACAAGAGCTGGAAGGAACCTTGGAGGTCTTCTAGTCCAACCCCCTGCCCTATATCACTTCAAACAAAAGGTTGGACAATCTCTTATTAAAAACCTCCAATGATGGAACGCCCAAAAGTTTTCATAATTTACGTTAATAATGTACCCAGGCAAGGATAGAATGCAGAATAACACAAGTTGGAAGGGACCTTAGAGGTCTTCTAGTCTAACCCCCTCCATCCAAGCCGGAGACCCTACACCATTTCTGACAGATGGCAGTCCAGTCTCTTCTTGAAAGCCTCCAGGGATGAAGCTTCCACAACTTCCGAAGGCAACTTCTGTTCCACCCATTAATTGTTCTCCCTGTCAGAAAATTTCTCCTTATTTCCAGGTTGAATCTCTCCGGGATCAGTTTCCATCCATTGTTCCTTGTCTGGCCTTCAGGTGCTTTGGAAAATAGCTTGACCCCCTTCCTCCTCCTCTCTGGGGCAGCCCCTCAAATACTGGAAGGCTGCTCTCCTGTCTCCCCTGGTCCTTCTCTTCCCT
This sequence comes from Pseudonaja textilis, assembly GCF_900518735.1. The sequence goes on from NW_020769392.1 coordinate 17,849, forward strand.
AGACTAGCCAGGCCCAGTTCCTGCAACCGTTCATCCTATGTTTGAGCTTCTAGTCTCCTCCTCATCCTGGTTGTTCTTTTCTGCGCTCTTTCTAGAGTCTCAACGTCTTTTTTTTTTTTTTTTTAATATCATGGCAACCAAACCTGGATGCAATGCTCTAGGCATGGCCTCACCACGGTACTATAAAATGGTAGGAATGCTTCACGGGGTCTTGATTCTAATCCAGGAGGCCAGGAGAGAAAAGCTGAAGTCGAGGGCAGAGACAATATGAGGAAGCGCGATAGCTGCGGAGGGCCGAGTCAAATTTGGTCCACAAATCCAGGGCCAGTGGGGGAGGGGAGGGGGGAAAGTCCACATTCCTAAGAGGGTATTCAAAGTGTTGTTGACCAGAGCAGGGTGTGTATGTGTGTATGTGTGTGCGTGCGTGTGTGTGTGTGTAACCCCTCCTCCCCAAGAGCCAAGAAGTCCTCAAATACTTCGCATTTTCCACCTAATCTTGCACTGATCCATCCATCTATCTTCAAAGCAGGTTTGCAATGAGCTTCTCCCCCCTCCCCCCGGCCCTTTTGCCCCTCCCCCATTAAGAGGCCTTGGCAGGAGGGTTAGCCAAAGTGGAGGACAAGCAAGCTCAACTTAACGACCACAATGGTTGCTGAGTGAGACACAGGTGAAAGGGATTTTTTGCTCAGGTTTTGATGACTTTTCTTGCCGCGTTTGTGAAGAGAATCCCTGGCGGTGGTTAGGTTAGCAAATACGGTTGTTAAGTGGGTCTGGTTTCTCCCTCCCACCCACCCCCCCGGTTGACTTTTCTCGCTGGAAGTTTGCAAATAGGTCACGTGACCTAGAACGTTACCATCGTAAATGCGAGTCACAGTCATCAGGCATCCGAATATAAATCCAGTGACCCTGGGGATGCTGCAATGGTCATGAAAAATGGTCCTCAGACCCCTTTTTTTTCCAGGGCCGTAGTAACTTCGAACCGTCACTGAACGAACAGTTGTAAGTCGAGGACCGCCTGTATTCCCCTTCTTCTGCCTTCCTGCTGATCAATATGTCAATGCTACCTTGTTGAGCCCCCGGATCCCATGGTCATAGGAGGCCAAGCCCATGAGGAGGTGCAGCAAATCCTCGATTCGAGGTGGCACAGGAGACAACTCCAATATTTAATCAAATGGAAGGGCTGCCCCTTATCAGAGGCATCACGGGTAAAGAGTAGGAACGTCCAAGCCGATCGCCTTGTAGCAAGGTTCCATGCAGAAAATCCAACCAAGCCTGGGGGTGGTTTCGTGAGCCATAAGCTTCCATATCTGCAATCAATTGTTTTTTTGTGTGTACAGGTCACCTTCAAGAAGTGAGGGGAGCCGAATGTCAACTCAAAGAAACATTTTGTATACACGTTTTATAGTTGTCAACAGAAAGAAAGGGGGAGGTTTCAAAGAGCAGGCAGCAGTGTGGAATCGAAAGTACATCCCATTCATATTTTCTCCAAACACTGATTAGATGACTGAAGCTTCTGCCGCACAAAAATCTAATTGGAGAGCATGATTGACGACTCTTGGCTATGGATGTGTTTCGTTGGATGATACGCCCAGAGGGGTGGGGGTGGGGAAGCAGGATCAAGGGTGACAGTGAATTACATGTCTCAGAGTTGGCTACGCCCAGGTAAATGCCGGATGTAGAATGTTACTTCAAATGAATCTTTTAGTTTGGGGAATGTGGCTCAAAGCTCATGATTTAAGTGAAGTAACTGCTGGAATCCTGACACGATAATGATGATAATGTGGGCAGTCCTCCACTTACAACCGTTCATTTAGTGAGGTTCAAAGTTACCGTGGCCCTGGAAAAAACAAGGGATTTAGCACTGTTTTTCACACTTAATGACTGCGGCAGCCTCTCCATGGTCACGTGATTAAAATTTAGGCACCTGACAACTGACTCACATTTATGACAGTTGTAATGTCCCAGGTCACATGACACATATTTGCAAACTTCCAGCAAGCAAAGTCAACGGGGGAGGGAACCAGATTCACTCAACGACCATATTTGCTAATCTAACACGGGGTTGCGAGATCCCCTTTTGTGACCTTCCGACAAGCCAAGTCAATGCGGAAGGCAGATTCGCTTAATGACCGTATTATTAATTTAACAACCACCGTGAAACACTTAAGAACTGTGGCGAGAATGGCCCTAAAACGGGGCAAAACTCACTTAACAACGGTCTCGCTCAGCAACAGAAATGTTGGACTCCATGGTGGCCATAAGTTGAAGATGGCTTGCATTTTGGCATCTTCCAAAGAAGAGGAGGAGGGGAACACCATACTCTTTCAAATCCAGATTCATCTGTTTAATCTGGATTTGTTCGTTCAATCTTCCTTTCCTGATTTGAACTCAGAGCAACGACAACATCAACAAAAACCCAACTTTGGGGCAGGTCAAAAGCAAAAAAAAATATTGGTGAAAAATTAGAAATTGGCTAGAAGAAATTACAAAAGTTAAAATTGAATGGAAAGCAAAGATGCTTTTATTAAGAATTTAAAAAAAATAGTAAAAAATTATTATATATTATGCTCCATATATATTAACGGCAGCAAGGCTTGCCTTTGTCCAGAATTGGAAATGCAAAAATATTCTTCCCAACATTATGATTAGGAAGAAAACTTGGGCATGTGCAGAAATGGACAGTTTGTCAATGGAACTCAGAAACAAAGAAAAGTCAGAGTACTACCAGATTTGGAATTTATGGTACAGTTGGTTGGAAGGTAGACATGAAATGAACAAAAGAAAGTCAAATAGGAAGTTATGACAAAAATTAATAATATCACATCACAAATGTATCAGATATACATTTGTAATATACACCTAGATGAAACTTCATGTTATATATTAATGTAGTAAGTCTGAATAATTATTTTACATCATTTGAGAGATGTCAAATTGAGTGAATCTGCCTTGCTCACATTGACATAAGCGGACTGTTTGGTTTTATTGTATTTGTATAAATGTGTTTAATGAGGTATTTTTCTAATAAATAAATAAAAAACTCAATTTTTTCCCCCCCTCGGTCCTTTTATGTTGACTCACATTTCTCAAACCTCTGGGAGAGACAGGTTTTCTGTAAAAAGATCTCTCCACCCCACTCTAAACACAAAAGATGGCCAAACCATCTGGAAAAACAGAGAACGTGGCCAGATCCATCGGCCGAGGCTTCCTATAATCTTTTCCAACCACCCAACAAAAGCCAGGAGTGGCTTCTCTTTGCAAATAAGAAAATAAGAAGGAAAAAAACAACAACACAAGTGGACAAAGCCAAGGAAATAATGAGAATAGTAAATTTAAAAAAAACCTTATATTTATACTGCTGAGACACGTTTGATTGTGTTTTAAGGTGGAGAACATTCCGAAGGGTCTTTGGATCTCGAGGTCTCTGGATCAAGCTGTTGCTTTGGTTTTCCGTGGGCATGGATGTCACAAGCCCAACCGAGAGAATGGAGGTATATCTTCAGAAGCTGGCTGAGAAAGTGCTTGCGAAGTTAGGACATTTGCAATCACAAGGGTACCAAGAGAACAGGACTTTTGTAGTTTGGGGATTGAACGCTGATGTCCTTGGTGCTCTCTGAGCTGGGTGGTTTTCTTGCAGATGTCTCCTGACCCAACTAGGGAACATCATCGGGGCTAAGAGGGAGTGGGTTGATGGAGGAGAATAGAATAATAGAATTGCAAGGGACCTTGGAGGTCTTCTAGTCCAACCCCTTGCTTAGGCAGGAAACCCTATACTGTTTCAGACAAATGGCTGTCCAATCTCTTCTTAAAAACGTCCAGTGTTGGAGAATTCACAACATCTGGAGGCAAGTTGTTCCACTGGTTAATTGTTCCAACTGTCAGAAAAGTTCTCCTTCATTCTAGGTTGTTTCTCTCCTTGAATAGTTTCCATTCATTGTTTCTTTGTCCTGCTTTCAGGGGCTTTGGAGAATAACTTGAGCCCCTGAGATATTGGAAGACTGCGGTCATGTCACTCCTGGTTCTTCATTTCATGAAACTAGACCTATCCAAGTCCAGCAACTGTTCCTTATATGTTTTAGCCTCTGTCCCTTAATCATCTTTGCTGCTGCACTCTTTCTAGAGTCTTTCTAGAGTCTTTCTAGAGTCTTTCTAGGGTCTCCACATCAGAATGAGACAGGGGAGGAAGAGGATGACAATAGTTGGTGTTCTCTGAGCTTGGTGCTTTTCTCGCAGACGTTTCATGACCCAACTAGGTAACACCATCAGTGTTAGAAGGGAGTGGGGTTTGTTCCCTGTTTATTTACGAGAAGCTTGCCCTGTCGGTGTTGGTAACTAAAAAACCCACAACCCCTCCTTGCCACAATCAACACTGAGATAAGTCGAGATTAACACTAAGATTAATACTACACCAACAATCCAGCCGTAAACAACAGACAAAGTCAAGACAAACAATCAAACAGTAAACGGCCTAATGAAGGAACCAGCAAGAACCCTTCCACCAACATTGTATGTAAACAGAGAGTAAAACGCACTCCCTTCTAGCACTGATGATGTTACCTAGTTGGGTCAAGAAATGTCTGCAGGGAAACCACCAATCCCAGAGAGCACCAAGGACCCCCCCCCTCCTCCTCCTTCTCCTCCTCTTCTTTCTCTTCCTCCTGTTCTTCTTCCTCCTCCTCCTGTCCACAAACCCCTCCATTCATTCTAACACTGATGATGTTCCCTAGTTGGGTCATGAAATTTCTGCAAGAAAACAACTAAGCTCATAGAGCAGCAAGGATCCCCCATTCTCCTCCTCCTCCTCCTCTTCCTCTTCCTCCTCCTCCTCCTTCTCCTCCTCCTCCTCTCCACAAAACCCCTCCCTTCTAACACTGATGGTATTACCTAGCTGGGTCAAGAAACGTCTGCGAGAAAACCACCAAGCTCAGAGACCACTGAGAATCCTCAATCATCATCCTCTTCCTCCTCCTCCTCCTCCTCCTCATTCCTCTTCCTCTTCTCCTCCTCTCCACAAAACCCCTCCCTTCTAACACTGATGGTATTACCTAGCTGAGTCAAGAAACGTCTGCCAGAAAACCCCCAAGCTCAGAGAGTACCCAGGATCCCAAGGTCACCTGGTTTGTGGTTTTTTTTAGAGGTGCTTTTCACAGCATCTCTAAAAAAAGGGGGGGGGGGTTTATGGCTCAGCTCCCCCTTCTGTTTCACATCCTCCTCCATGCCAGCGTTTGCACCGTCTCCTTTCAGAAGCGTTCAGAGTCTGGTGGTTTCACACCTCCAGGCTTCTCGTGTTTTCTTTTTTTGCCTCCACCAACCCAGAAGTATCAGTAGTTGGTCAAAGTTGAAGTCAGTTCAAGCAGGAAAATAAATCACACCTTTGAGGGGGAAGGTGCTAATTTCCCAGAAAATGACCCAAATTTGTGCATTATTTTTTTTTCTTTTGCTAGCTAATTTTTTTTAATAGATCAATTTGCAAGCTCTTTTTTTTTTTTAAGGCGGTTGCAAATGGTTATCTTTTAAATTTAAAAAAGGTGCCTGAATGCTTGGCGTTTCCAGGCAGTGGCCTTCTTGGCTCTCTCTTTTTTTAATTATTATTATTGATGGCTAAAATACCCTGTAAATCTCTGCAATGAGACGCTCTATAAATGTAGCATCTCTCTTTCTCCAGCCAAGCGGGTATTAGCAAAAGGGATGAATCATGCCATCCTCTTCAGGAGAGTAGTGAAATTACAAATATCCTTTACTCACAGGTTCCACACAGCGTGCAACGTGGCAGCTGCCGTGAGGTGCAGAACAAGAGAACGGAGTTCAACGCAAACACTGTCCTTCTTAACATGCAATAAGCAATACTTCTTCTTTGGATAATTTTTTTTTTAAAATAAAGATGCAGGAAGCTAGGAGCTGAAAGCAAACCAGAAAAGAATCTGATGGATATTTATTTATTTTTTAATGTTTTGGAAATATTTTAAGCCTTTAGGACTGGGTGGGTTGCCCCCCGGCTACACAGGTGTCAGAGTCTGAATCCTAGGAGGAAGACGAACAGCTGACAGGGAGTGGGAGTGCGACTCCATTGGCTGTGGAGGAAACTGGGGAAGGGCAAAGTCTGGCTGGGCAGAGCAAGGGAGAGGTAGAACAAGGGAGAGGGAGTTCAGAGGAAGACCCAGGCCCACCTTCTCTTCGTCCTAGGGCATGCAGGGAGGAACGGAGAAGGGAGCAACATGAGTTGCATGGCTTATGGGGGAGGAAAGGGCCCTGATTCCCTTCATTAGCCACACCTAGGAATGAGAGTTTAAAAGAGATGCAAGCTGAGTGCGGCAGCTGCTGGGAGTAAACATGAGTTTATCTTATGTTGACTTTGCTTATCTGTGTTCCTGGCGTCTTCCCAACTGTGTTGAGTTATTGCCATGCTTTCACATTTGCAATTCTTGCTTCTGCCGTGCCAGACTGATTACCTCATTTTGCCTTGATTGGACTTATAGTTACAGTTTTTATTGACCACGTTTTGGACTTGATTCTCTGCAGCCAAAGGCTGATCCTGGGAGAGTTTTTCTCCAGCCAGAAGGTTAACCGAGACATTGGGGGCAAAGTTGGAGCTCATAAAGTGACTCCTATTGATTATCTGACTGTGTTGCCTTTGTGCCATGCCTCTTTGGGTCACCGCAGCAGGTCTCAGACAGGGAGTCTCGGAAGGGGCAACATTTGGGTTTGCAAAAAGGGAATAAAAGAATAAATACGTATGGAACTCGACTTACAACAGTTTGTCTAGTGAGTGTTCCAACGGCACTGAACAACATGACTTATGACTGCTCTTCACACTTATGAACACTGCAGTATCGGTGACGTGATCAAAATTCAGATGCTTGTCAACTGACTCATATTTATGATGGTTGCAGATCCCCTTTTGCGACCTTCGGCGGGGATGTCAGATTCACTTAACAAGCATATTACTAGCTTTAACGTCTGCAGTGATTCACTTAACAACTGTAGCAAGAAAGGTCACAAAATGGGGCAAAGGTCTTTTAACAGATGACTCACTTAGCGAGAAAAAAAAATTGTGCTCAGTTGGGGTCATAAGTCGAGGGCCACCTGTAGTAAAGGAAACTCAGGCAGGGTTCCCTAGTGCTAAGATCTCATGCAATTTGTATTTTTATTTTTTTTTCATTGGGGCCATGCTGACCCAATCTTTGTCACTGGCAATCTTTGATTTATGCCTTTGTATGTTATGGGAAGAGAGAGAGGGACAGACAGACAGACAGACAAGGAGACACAAGAGAGAGGAGAGAGAAGACGGAGAGAGAGAAGAGGAAAGAAACAGAAGAGAGAGAGAGAGAAGAGAGAGACAGAGGAGAGAGAAAAAGGGAGAGAGAAAGAGAAGAGACAGAAAGAAAGAGAGAGAGAGAGACAAAACAGAAGAGAAAGAGAAAAGACAGAAAGGAGAGAGAGGAGAGAAGAAAGAAAGAGAAGAGAGGAGAGAAGAAAGAGAGGGAAGAGAGAGGGAAGAGAGGGGAGAAGAGAGACGACAGAGAGGGAAGAGAGAGAAGAGAAGAGAGAGAAGAGAGGAGAGAAGAAAGAGAGAGAAGAGAGAGGGAAGTGAGGGGGAGAGAGTGAGAGACAGAAGAGAGGAGAGAAGAAAGAAAGAAAGAAAGAAAGAAAGAAAGAAAGAAAGAAAGAAAGAGGAGAGAGGGAAGAGAATGAGAGAAGAGAGGGAGAGACAGAAGAGAGAAGAAAGAGAGAAAGGAGAGCGAGAAGAGAGGAGAGAAGAAAGAGAGAGAAGAGGGAGGGAGAAACAGAAGAGAAGAAAAAGAGAAAGAGAGGAGAGGGAGAGACGGAAGAGAGGAGAGAAGAGAGAAGCAAGAGAGAAACAGAGGAGAGAGAGAGAAGAGAAGAGAGAGAAAGAGAGGAAAGAAGAGGGAGAAGAGAGGAGAGAGAGAAATAGAAGAGAGATACTCCACAGGGAGCTATGGGATGCCGTTCCTTAGAGGTGGCTGAGTCCTCTCTCTCTCTTTTCCCCCCATATCACCCTACCTCTTACAATAATCCCAGCGGACATACTTCAAATAAATAAATGAATAAACCGCTTTGAAAAGCCCGTGCAGAGAGGTGAATGGGTGAATGCACTTTTGGCACGCTGCCCCCTTGTCTGCTAAAAGGCTCCTCAGCCACCGAGCCACTCATGTGTCGCCTTGCAAATGAAAACACCCCACACCCCCCACCCCGAGAGGGAAGTCAAATTATTCAGGAAAAAGAGAATTTGCTGCAAGGGTGGGGCTGCTCTGGGGTTGGCAGACCAGAAGTCCCAAATTGGGGGGTGGGGAGGGGGTGAACGACGGGGCTTTTGCTTTTGAGGGAGGGGGTGTAAATTCCAGGGGGCTTGAATAAGAGTGATCTGGCAGCGCCTTCTTGCAAACCAACCAATTTCATTACAAAAGGCACCCGGTTTTGCAAAACCTCCATCAGGGGCGTGGACCGGCTGGGCTCCATTCCTGGCTGACTGATCAGAAGCAGGTGGTCCTCGACTTACGACTGCGTTTACAAGCCCAACGTTTATGCTGCTAAGTGAGACATGTGTTAAGTGAGTTCGGTCCCATTTTGCAAACCTTTCTCGCCTCCATTGTTCAGTTAGTAACAGGGTGGTTAAGTGGATCCGATTTTCCCGTTGACTTGGCTGGTCAGCAGGTCGCAAAAGGGGATCACATAAACCCAGGATACTGCAGCTGTCATAAACATGAACCGGTAGGCAAGCGTCCGAATTTTGATCCCAGGACCATCGGGACACTACAATGGTCGTAAGTGTGAAAAATGGCCATAATTCACTCCCCCCCCCCCCCGGTGCTATTGTAACTTTGAATGGTCATTGAATGAACGAGGTTGAGACTCTAGAAAAAGTGCAGAGAAGAGCAACCAGGATGATGAGGGGACTGAAGACTAAAACACATGAAGAACGGTTGCAGGAACTGGGCCTGGCTAGTCTAGGGAAGAGAAGGACCAGGGGAGACAGGAGAGCAGCCTTCCAATATTTGGGGGGCTGCTCCAGAGAGGAGGAAGGGGTCAAGCTATTTTCCAAAGCACCTGAAGGCCAGACAAGGAACAATGGATGGAAACTGAACAAGGAGAGATTCAACCTGGAAATAAGGAGAAACTTTCTGACAGTAAGACCAATCAACTGATGGAAGAAGCTGCCTTCAGAAGTTGTGGTAGTTTCAAGAAAAGACTGGGCTGCTATTTGTCAGAAACGGTGTAAGGTCTCCTGCTCCGGTGTGGAGGGGGTTGGACTGGATGACCTACAAGGTCCCTTCCAACTCGATTAATCTGAATCAATCTAAGATGATCAAAGATCTGGAGGCTAAAAGACAGGATGAATGGCTGCAGGAATTGGGTATGTCTAGTAATTGGTTGAAGGAAAAGAAGGACTAGGGAAATGATAGCAGTCTTTCAGTATTTGAGGGGCTGATACAAAGAAGAGGAGGGGATTCAAATTATTCTCCAAAGCACCAGAGGGCAGGAGAAGAAGCAACGGATGGAAACTAATCACGGAGAGAAGCAACCTGGACTTAAGGAGAAACGTCCTAATGGTGAGGACAATCCACCAGTGGAACGGCTTCCCTAGAGGAAGTTGTGGTGCTCCTGTTCCATCACTGGAGGTTTCTATCAAGAGAAGGGACAACCATTTGTCTGAAATGGTAGGCGGTCTCCTGCTTGGGCAGGGGGTTGGACTAGAAGACCTCCAAGATCCCTTCCGACTCTGTTATTCTATGATTTATAATTATCTGGGTTCATGAACATAAATTATGACTGAGTGGTCCAGTGGCCTAGAGGCGGAGTTCTCGCCTCACAGTCAGGAGGCTGTGAGTTGGATCCTAGGTAGAGGCAGATATTTCTCTCTCTGGGCACAATGAGAATATATCTTCTGAAAAAACAACTCTGCATTGGCGACAGGAAGGGCATCTGGCCAGGAAACACTCAGCTCCATTCAGTTGCCCAGACTCCACCCCGATGCAAGGGAGGACGGGGTCATTAAAAGGAGATGATTAAGAGTAAATTGTGATAAATTTGAGTGTTCCCCTCCCTGGAGGTTTTTAAAAGAAGAGATTGGACAATCTTTTGTTTGCAAGGATATAGGGCAGGGGGTTGGACTAGAAGACCTCCAAGGTCCCTTCCAACTCTGTCATTCCGTTATCCAAAGGTGCTCATTTGCGTCCTTGAGAACACTTGACCTATCTGAAATTCATGCTCCAGCTCCCGAGCGTTGGCAATTGAGTCACCCTGACCAAACCAAATCTCATAAAAAAAAGGGGGAAAAAGAGGATTATTGCTTCGTAGTCCAGCCTCCCTTGAAGGTCAGGCCAATAATTAAACCTGATGCCCCGACCAATGACCCTGTTCGCGGATTTGTTGGTTTAATCCAAGGTCATCTTTTCCGATGCTGCTCAGACAGACTCTTTGCTATTCCGGCACAATCCTCACGTTTGCAACCTCAAATCATTGGGTTTTTATTCCCCCAATTGTAAAATCAGCAATGTTTTTTTGGGGGGGTGGGGGTTGGCTTTTCCTTGGAGTAAGGCTGTGTGCTGGAGGGGACTCTGCTGTGTAATAGCAGACGGAATAAAGCGTGCGAGCCATACAAGGAGGAGGAGGAGGAGGCAGGAATTGAAAATGTGCTGGCATCAGAGCCAGCTTGTACTAGGACAGAACAAAGGGTTAGAAAAAGGGGGGGATATTGTTCTGTAACTTTTTGGGGATAGTTTTTTACGGAGCAGGTTTTGTTTTTTTTTAAATTTAACACGATGAAAGAAAATCCCTTAATTAGCCGAGAGGAAAAGCAAGGAAAGACGAAATGATTATAATTCATACTGGGCACTTGGGTTCAGAAAACAGGAAAGAGGAGGAACAGCAGAAAATTATATTAAACTGGTATACTCGTAGTCCTTGAGTTACCACCGTCTGTTTATAAATCCTTACGATTTATATTGACTGTTTCCTAGTATGATTTGATGGCTTATTTGTACCCAGTGATGGGATTCAGCCAGTTCGCACCAGTTTGGAAGAACCGGTTGCTAACTTTCTGAGCAGTTTGGTGAACTGGTTGTTGAAAGAAATCATTCGGGCAGAGAGAACCGGTTGTTAAATTATTTGAATCCCACCACTGTTTGTACCCTATGAGTATAATTAAGTGTTGTACCTAGACTTTAGGAAAAACCCTCCCATACTACCCACCTCTTACAATACTAGACAACACAGTATCAACAGTAGAGACCTTCAAATTTCTAGGTTCTGTCATATCACAAGACCTAAAATGGACACCTAACATCAAAAACGTCATCAAAAAAGCACAACAAAGGATGTTCTTCCTGCGTTAACTCAGGAAGCTCAAACTACCCAAAAGGAGCTGCTGATCCAGTTCTACGGAGGAATGATGGAGTCTGTCATCTGCACCTCTATAACTGCCTGGTTTGGCTCTGCAACCCAACAGGACAGACAGAGACTTCAGAGGATAATTAGGACTGCAGAGAAAACCATGGCTACCAACCTGCCTTCCATGGAGGACCTGTATGCTGCACGAGTCAAAAAGAGGGCTGTGAAAATATTTACAAACCCCTCACATCCTGGACATAAACTGTTTCAATTCCTACCCTCAAAACGACGCTATAGAGCCCTGCACATCAGAACAACCAGACACAAGGGGAGTTTTTTCCCAAATGCCATCACTCTGCTAAACAAATAATTCCCTCAAAACTGTCCAACTATTTACAAAGTCTGCACTACTAGTACTATTAACCTTCTCATCACTCCTTATCACCCCTCCCCTCCCACTTGTGACTGTATGACTGTAAGTTTGTCTCTTGTATCCCTATGATTTATATTGACTGTTTCCTAGTATGATTTGATTACTTATTGTACCCTATGATTTTTATTAATGATGATTATGATCCTTGGCAAATGTATCTTTTCTTTTATGTACGCTGAGAGTTTATGCATTGAAGACAAATTCCTAGTGTGTCCAATCACACTTGGTCAATAAAGAATTCTATTCTATTCTATTCTATTCTATTCTATTCTATTCTATTCTATTCTATTCTATTCTATTCTTATCCCTATCCCTATCCCTATCCCTATCCCTATCCCAATCCCCATCCCAATCCCAATCCCAATCCTAATTCTAATTCTAATTCTAATTCTAGTCTAGTCTGTCTTGTTTAGCAGTGGAAATTTGGGGCTCCGTTGTGGTCGTAAGTCTTATGGATCTCACCAAAGGTCTGGATCAGGTGCAATTTTTATTTTTTATTTTTTTGGGAAGCCTTCGCAGATCGCACGAGATGCTTCAAGCACCAAATAGCGGTTGCCAACAGAGATCGGGGAGGGGGAAGAGGGGGGAAGGAGTTGTGTAGTTGGCTGCCAGCCCCTCCCGTTTGCATAATTCACCATTTGCTAATCGGCCCTAAGCAGCGTCTTGGTGGATGATCAAAAAAGAAATACGCCGTTGGCAGGACACGGTGTGCTCCGCTTCAAAGCAGCATCCGAGATCAGGAAGATCTCCAGATAGAAGTCCCCATCAGCTATTCCCAAGAAAGGTTGGGTTCCTCCCCCCCCTCCTTCTCTTTGACTCTTTCATCTCTCTTGCAGCGGGGTGAATTTTCTCTTTAACCCACAGCGTTGGAGATGTCATCCTGCCTCCCCCCTGCGATTAACAATGGAACATTATCTTCCACCATGTTCCTGCAACGTTGTTTTTTTTTTTTTTTGGTCGTATGACTGCGGTGGGATGGATGAGTCAAAAGGAAGAAAGCAGAGAAGAAAAACGGTGGTTCTGTTTTGCGTCACGCTTTGAAAAGACCGACCTGAGAAGCCTGGAAGAGCCAAGACGTGGGTGCAGTCCTTGACTTATGGCCGTAGCTGAGCCCAACATTTCTGTTGCTAAGTGAAACATCGATTCTGTGATTGATTTATGCTTTTGCCGTTAAAACATAAATTGAACACCAAAATAGTTTGTGGCGGAAGCGATTGCCTGCGAAGGCTCCTGGATTGGGGCTGAAATCACATTGCAGCCCTGGTCAAAAGGGCCCAGCAGAGATTATACTACCTGAGGCTTCTCAGAAGACAACAACTGAATGAAAAACTGCTCGGAACCTTCTACCGCTGCACCAGAGAGAGCATTTTAACTTTCTGCACCTGTGTAGGGTTTGCCAATTGCACAGGGGCAGATAGGACAGCACTCCAGAGGGTTAACGTCATTGCCCCTCAGAGGATCATGGGTTGCCCTCTCCCCTCTTTGGAAGAGCTTTAGAGCTCCCGCTGCCTTAAGAAAGTTCAAAACACCCTCAAAGATCCATCTCATCCTGGGGCATCCTTTTTTTTGAACTATTACCATCTGGCAGACGGTACAGAATATTCAAAACAAGCACGAATAGGCTGAAAAACAGCTTCTATCCCAGGGCAGTAGCTCTGTTGAATTCTACTCTATAGTGCAATATTAATGCAATGTCAGGGATTTTCAATGCAATGGGTAGAGTGTGAAGGTTGTGTGTTTGTGTTGATTTTCATGCTCATGGTCATGATGTGCACTGAGGATGGTGTTGGATTTCGTTGTACGAGGTGCAATGGCAATCAAGTAAACTAAACTAAACTGAAAGACAAAAGCAGAAGTATATCACACTGGCCCTTATGTACACACCTAAACACACAACAACAGCAAAAAGGGGCGGGGGGGAGATTTAGTTCCTTTACTGTTGAGACTCGGTGTGTGTGTGTGTGTGTGTGTGTGTGTTTGCTCACCCAGATTTGAAATGTATTGATTGATCAGGGATCTTGTGGCTTCCGGGGTTTTTTTTTTCCACCTCTCTCTGCCAAATGCATCCAGCCGAGCGGTTAATTGCTCCTGCTTTGCAATTTGCCAATGAACTTAACAAATGCAAAATGCCCATTTTTCAGGAAATGCCAATCCGCCGAAGGTCTTCCGGTCCCCTCCGTAGCATTTCCACCACCCCCCTCCCTCCCTAATTGTCCCCAAAGTGATCTGACCTTTGAAGGCCATCGCTTCAATAAGCCCACTCACTTCGTCCGGCTTGGAGGTAGGCTGGTGTGGAAACATAGCAGGGGGCTGTGTGTCTGAGAGTCCCAGAGTGACTGGAATGGCATTCTGGAGATGACGATTTTGATTCCCCACCTGAGCCCTAGGTCAAATTTACAGTTGGAATTAGCAGCGATCGCCTCTCCTTGATGTGGCTTGCTTCAAAAGGTGGAGAATGGAATGGAATGGAATAGAATATGGAATAGAATATAGAGTAGAGTAGAGTAGAATACACAGAATAGAGTAGAGTAGAGTAGAGTAGAGTAGAGTAGAGTAGAGTAGAGTAGAATAGAATAGAATATATGGAATTGATGGTAATTGATGGTATTTGAGGGGCTGCCCCAAAGAAGAGGGAGGACACATCGTTCTCCAAAGCACCAGAAGGCAGGACAAGAGACAATGGATGGAAACTCATCCAGGAGAGAAGCAACCAGGAATTAAGGAGAAATTTCCTAAATGTGAGGACAATGAACCAGTTGCCTTCAGAAGTTGTTGGGGGCTCCATCACTGGAGGTTTTTAAGAAGAGACTGGACAGTCGTTTGAGGTTTTATAGGTTTTCCTGCTTGAGCAGGGGGGTGGACTAGAAGACCTCCAAAGTCTCTTCCAGCTGTATTTTATTCTAAATTCTAAAAGTATCCTATTATTTAGTATCCTCCGACTATCACTAAGTGTTGTATCTTAAGATTCTCGATGAATGTATTTTTTTTATGTACACTGATAGCTTATGCACCGAAGACAAATTCCTTGTGTGTCCAATCACACTTGGCCAATAAAGAATTCTATTCTACTCTACTCTGCCCTACTCTAGTTTAGTTTACTTTTATTGTCATTGCACCTCGTACAACAAAATCAAACGCCATCTTCAGTGCGAATCATGACCATGAAAATAAACACAAACACACATCCTTCACCCTCTGCACATTGAACCGGAAACCCCCGACACCGCACCAACACTGCACTATACAGTAGAATTCCACAGAGCTACTGCCCTGGGATAGAAGCTGTTTTTCAGCCTAGTTGTCCTTGTTTTTATTATTGAGTCTTAATGTTTCCACCCAAGCTTCGGAACATCGACCTCACTTCTTCTCTAGGTTGCCTCCAGGACTGTTCACCATGGCCGAAGAACCTTACTTCCCTGATGGTTTCAAAACCACTCTCTGCGCCCCCACCCAGCTTTCAACCTCTCTTAAGATGACCATCTAGGGCAGAGATGATAGTCAAAGTAACTCTGATTGTCTCCTAAAGCAGTGGTCTCCAACTGGAGGTCCGCGAGAAAATTTTGGTAGTCCGCAGAAAAGTTCTTGGCAGTCTCGCACAAGCTGTCTGCCAAGTCCGACAATAAAGCAAGAACATAAATCACAAGCTATCGCCACACAGAGAATCTTTCGAAGCTTCTCTCACAAATTAACACGTTGTCCCGAACAAGAACCCAGAGCTAACACACCCACTTTTATTCCCTGTGGGGCGTGTCAGTCGCTCATCTCAGTCTCTGATTTGTCCTTTCTTTCTGCGTTGCATCTCACACTTTTGCCTGCGTCTTTGCCTCGCATCAAACCAACATTCCTCAGCTTGATCCTCAGTCAGAGGCTCTGATACGCCCTCCTGGTTATCTGCCGACACCTGAGGCACGACCAGAGAGGAAGGTCTTGCCGAAGAGGAAAGTCCTGGGGAGGAAGGCAATTCCAAATCCTCTAATAAAGCAGGCTCAAACCTCAGAGCCAAATCCTCCTCTTCCTCATTGTCCAAGTCTGTGTCCTCTAACAGAGCAGGCTCAAACCTCCGAGTCACAACATGTATGTATGTATGTATGTATGTATGTATGTATGTATGTAAAAGAAGAAACAGACATCCTGCGATCTCTGGAACTTAAAATTATATTTAATGTACTTAGTAAGCTTTCATCAGTCTCTGCTGATATCGTCAGAGTATTACGCTACCATTACAGAGATTACATAATAATCACCCTCCCGGTGTGGGGCTTTGGGCGAAGGCTGGAGGGAAGGCCCACTGGTGGCATAGAGCCAAAGGACCTCATTCCAGTAGGAGGGCATCATAGCCTGGAACTGGCTGACCATCTCAGCCCACTGAGCCTCCAGGCGCGGGACCTGGCCTTGCGCTCCCGCAGGTCTTCCCTCTGCTTGGAAAGCCCATGCTCCTAGTCCTCAGTGAGGTGCTTCTGCTGAGCCTCCTTCTCAGTCGGATCCAATTTGAACGGAGGCAGCTGTTTGTCCAACTCCTTTTCCTGGGGGCTGCTTAGCTCCAACACCTGCTTCCTGTTGGGGCCCTAAGGAACGCGGGGACAAGCAGGTGAGGAGTGGCTGGGAAGGGAGGGGCGAGGAGAGGAGAGGCCTCAAACGTGAGTGACATGGAGTTGGCCACGCCCGCCCAGTCACATGACCACCGCCACCCCAGCCACACCCACCCAGTTGTTCATTAGGCAGATCCAAGGAGTGGTCCGCGGGATTTATAATTATGAATTTAGCTGGTCCCGGAGGTCCGAAAGGTTGGTGACCCCCGTCCTAAAGGGGCTTGGGATTTTGTGAGCCTGCGGTAGGCAGGCTCTCCTTCAAAGTCAAGATGTCTGTGAGTTAATTCATTATGAGATCCTAACTGCCAGCCAGCGGTGGGATTATTTGGGGTTGACTTTCTCTTCTGCCCATTGAAGAGAGTTTGTGCTTGACTCTTACCAGATCTGTGCCCACCCCCCCCCCCCCCCCAGTCAATTGGGTGGTGTTTAATCGTGGCTTATTGGGAGGATGAGCTCAGAGGACGGGACCTCCACACCATCTGGCACAAAGGCAGATGTTGGGATCCTTCTTGGACCCAAAGATCCCACTTTATCCCATACAAGAGGCTGGACTTTCCCCCTAACCCAGATGAATTCCCGTCATTGGATCTGTTTTTATAATCAACGAAAATGTAAAATCACAACGCAACACCTCCACCTAGTGGCCAAGTGCAGTACTGAAACCCGCATCAAAAGCTGTAGCGTAAACTGATATATTTTTCCCCCTCACTTGTAAAAAATAAAAGAGTTGGACTCTCAAGGACTGGGGGCTAGAATAAAACATCTGAAACACAAGACTCTCAAGACGGGAGCTTGTGGGAGACAGAAATCAACACCTCTGACACGGGGAGGGTGGAATTCCAAATCCAAGGCCAATTCCAGGTAGACCTGGACTTGTTTCCCCCACCACCACCACCTCTCTTCTCCCTCTCACTTTTCTCCTCTCCCCCCTTTCTCTTCTCTCTTTTCTCTCTCCCTTTCTCTCTTCTCTCTCCCTCCTCCCTTCTTTCTCCTCTCTTCCTTCTTCTCTCTCCTCTCCCTCTTTTCTCTTCTCTTTCCTTTCTTTTCTCTCTCCCTTTCTCTCTTCTCTCTCCCTCCTTTCTTTCTTCTCTCTTCTCTCTCCTTTCTCCTCTCTTCCCTCTCTCTCCTCTTCCCTCTCTCTTCTCTTTCTCCTCTCTTCCCTCTCTTCCTTCTTCCTCTTCCTTTTCTCTTCTCTCTCCTTTCTTTTCTCTCTCCCTCCTTTCTTTCTTTCTCCTCTCTTCCTTCTTCCTCTCCTCTCCCTCTTTTCTCTTCTCTCCTTTCTCTTCTTTCTCTCTTCTCTCTCCCTTTCTTTCTTCTCTCTCCTTTCTCTCTTCTCCCCTTTCTCCTCTCTTCCCTCTCTCTCTCTCTTCCCTCTCTCTCCTTTCTCCTCTCTTCCCCCTCTCTTCCTTCTTCCTCTCTCCACTCCCTTTTCTCTTCCTTCTCTCTCTTCTCGCTCTCTCCTCTCTCCCTCCTCTTTCTCTCCTCTCCCTTTTCACTTCTCTCCTTTCTTTTCTCTCCCTTTCTCTTCTCTCTCCCTCCTTTCTTTCTTCTCCCTCCTCTCTTCCCCCCTCTCTCTCTTCCCCCCCTCTCTTCCCCCTCTTCCCCCTCTCTTCCTTCTTCCTCTCTCCTCTCCCTCTTTTCTCTTCCTTCTCTCTCTCTCTTCTCGCTCTCTCATCTCTCTCCTCTTTCTCTCTCCCTCCTCTTTCTCTCCTCTGCCTCCCTCTTCTCTCTACTATTGGGACCTGAATTTTTGTTGCTACATAAGGAAGTTGCTAGGTAAGTCACACCCAATTTTCCCACCAATTTGCCATGTTGTTAATTGAAACTCCCGGTTGTTAAGTGAATCACACGGCCATTAAGTGAATCCAGCTTGTCCCGTTGACTTTGCTTGAAGGAAAGCAGGTGGCAAAATCGTAAACAGTGACCTGGGGGGGCTGCAAACAGTTGTACACATATGCCGGTTGCCAAGTGCCTGAATTTTGATCACATGACTGTGGGGACGGCTGCCAAAGACGTGTGAAGACCAGTCGTAAATCAAAGAGTACCTGTATTTTTTTGAGATTGTATGTTCTGGTAACTCCTCATGGACTTTTTGCTACAAGCGTGACCATTTCTGGATTGCGCATAGATAAAACTCAGACTAAGTGGAGAAGCGTTTATTTATTTGCAATTTTAAAAGAGGGTGAAAAGTTATATTAGCTTTTGCTCAGTGTGATGAAGCCGGAAACTGGTTTTTATTATTATTATTCTTTGTTGCCTTTCTGTCATCGTTTTTCCTTTTCCTTTTCTTTTTCTGCACCTTCCAAACGTTTGTTTTTTCCTAGTTTAGTTTGTATTAGTTTTTTTAAAAAAGGTGAATAAAATTATTTGCTTCCTTTAAAAAAAAGAAGTGCTTGCTGAAAAAGGCAGAATGAACTTTGGTGGGTGCTGAAGTCTCCCCTGGAAGGAGATTCACGTCTTGGGTTTCAAGTGTTGACAGCAAAAATGTTTGTTCTCTGTGCAAAGACACACACACACACATATACACACACACACACCTGCCCCAATGTCTATTTCCAGGTAGTTTGGCTGAATGTTTTGCTGGTGCTTCTAAATACTGATACGGATTGTCGATACGTTTTCCAGGCCCAGACCAACCAGGAATAGATCATCTGCATTCACAAATTTGCACTTGCTTGTTTTTTGGTCTTCGTCCGCTGCGCGGAACTGGAATTGAACAACTGTTTGTGCAGCTGTGCGCCAGGAGGCTCTCGCATCAAAAAGGGAAAGAGGCTACAATTAAAGGCTCTTTTACAGACACAACAATTGGACAGCTAGGCGAACAGCCCCATAGGTAAAAGGAATGGGAGAATGGCCTTGCGAGGAAAGGGAGCCAGAGATGCTGCCAAGGGGACGGGGCAGATAAGGGACTGCTGAGCCCTCAGCTACATATTGGGTGGAGAATGAAGCTTCGAAGGAAATCTCCCTAGTTTCTTAAGCTGTAAAGGAGACGGCTGTTATAGTATATGGCAAAGGTCTAGGGAGGAAAGAGATGACCAGGCTGCACCTGAGGAAGGGGGTGTCAAACATGTCATCAGTCATGAGTCCCTGCGCACCTACAAGAGATGTAAGTCCAGCCCTCCTTGAATTCCTTTCTTAACTTTCCCTTGACAGTTAGTAGCTCAGATTCTTGTAGAGAGCTTAAGCTTGCGATCAACCATTATGCTCCTTTGAATTTGCCTGAATCTTGCCCGATTTTCCTGGCGCCCGAGAAGATGCCGCTAAGCGATAAGTTAGGTAACAGACTGCTTAGCCCACAGATGGGTAATGGGTGGAGGAAAATACTCTCAGAAGAGGTCCTCCCAAATTTCTCAGGGTGCAAAAGGAGATGGCGGGAGAATTGTGCTTTCTGACGGGGCAAGATTGGCAAAATTAACACTCCTGAGGTTGTGTTTCCTATCTTGTTTATACAGTAAGGCTGACAGTGGGTAATCTCCTTTGAAAGAAGGATCATAGGACTTTCTGGGGAGGAGAAGCTGGAAACGATCCCGCAAGGAAATGGTGGAGGAAATCGATTGGAGTCTTTGCTTAGCCGCTCCAAGGGTTCTCCATCCGTCCTCCAACTCCAAGGTTGCTGTTGAGGTTCTTCAAGTCTTGGCATGAGAAAAAGTAACAACCTGGACTAGGCTGGCTTCTTGGGGTTGGGGTCCCCAACTCCTTCCCAAGAGGCAACACAGTCTTTAAGTTTCCAGTGGGGTAGGTCTGTTCCCTTTCATTTGTTTCCCCCTGTCTGCAATCAAGCAGGCTCGATTAAAAGGAACTTGAGATCCTTCACCAGAAGGTACGGAGATCCGTCAGCTTTTACGGCTGCTATCGTAAGTTGTGATTGTTGCGTCTTCCTGCAGAAGTGGGCTTGTTTCCGAAGCTTCCGGATGATTGGGTGCTTGCAAAGTCCTTGTTGCTGCCTTTTTCTGGGGGAAAAAAAGGCAGAAGTTAGTTAGAATTGCACTGATCCTGAAATAGGTGAGGTTGGGTCGATTCCCTCAGCTGAGCCAACTTCCTGTTCTGGCCTCTCATCCTTTCCCACATTCTACAAACCAGCAGGCTGGCCCGGTTCCTCTTGCCACTGAATCCTGTGGTTTAGCCCAACCTGGTGTCCTTCAGAGATAAGGGAACAAACTGAGATTGTCTCCCGTCGCGGTTCCAAACCGCAGCATCAAACTCTCTGCAGTCCCCATGAGTCTGAGGAGATGATTTAATGTGATGCGCCTGAATCTCACCTCCTCCGGAGGCCTGTTGTTTTAATTAAATAAATCAAACCAAATGAAGGTTTTAATTACGTCAAGGAATTGGATTGGATTCCAACAGGCCATGGTTGGAATCTGGTTTGCGTCTATGAACCGCCGTTTTTGTGTTATATCAATATTGACCGTCTAAAAAGGAAGCCAAGATTTATTTCCTGTTTAGAGAAATGTGGCAAAGAGACAAGCTTGGGAGTGTGGCGAGGCTGTACGTTGGCCAAGCAGCCAATGTGATGCCAATATTTCTTTTCCTGGTTTCTTTCCTAAGGCCTGGGGGATGTCAACAATCCCTCATTCAAGGGCTCTTTTGAATAAGGTAGTAAAGTCACAGCAATGGGTCCTCACTGGTTTAAGAAATATGCCAAGCATCTAATCTCTCTCTGATGCAACACAGAATGATTGCTCTGGATTGCCACTAAAAGCAATAGTAACAGCACTTATATACCATTTCGCTGTGCTTTTACAACCCTCTCTAAGTGGTTTACAGACTCAGCCTCTTGCCCCCAACAATCTGGCTCCTCATTTTTCTGACTTCAGAAGGAGGGAAGGTTGAGTCAACCTCGAGCCGGTCGGGATCAAACTGCTGGCAGTCAGCAGAATGAGCTTGCTGTTATTGCATTC
This sequence comes from Pseudonaja textilis, assembly GCF_900518735.1. The sequence goes on from NW_020769392.1 coordinate 39,121, forward strand.
TAACCACTGCGCCATCATGGCTCCATAAAGGAGAATATTTGTAGCTCGGAGTTGAAATGAGGGATTCTTGATGCTCTCTGAGCTTGGTTGCTTTCTTGCAGACGTTTCATGACCCAGCTAGGTAACATCATCAATGGAAGGTGGAGGAGAAAGAAGAGGAGGAGGAGGAAGAGGACTACCATGGGGTCCTTTGATGCTCTCTGAGCTTGGCTGTTTTTCTTGCAGACGTTTCATGACCCAGCTAGGTAGCATTATCAGTGCTCATTTGGGTGATGAAATATTTGCAAGACTCACTAAGGACCCCACAGGCCTCCTTCCACTGATGATACCATCTAGCTGGATCATGAAACGTTTGCAAGAAAACCACTCAAGAGACCGCCAAGAATCCTTCTGGGTTGTCAACCTGGTTGGGTTTCCATTTTGAACACGAGAAGCCCTCCACAGGCAGAAGACTCCGGCTAAAGCACAAGGCCTCTTTGCAATTTGCACAATCCTTACCAACTCCCTGCCACAAGATTATCCCAGGTGCTACATTTAGGGAGTACAGGCAATCCTCCATTTATGACCGTAACTGAGCCCAGAATTACCATCCTAAGTCATGCTGGTCATTAAACAAGTCACTGATTTTATAACCTTCTTCCAGTGGCCATCAGGCGAAGGGCCACCGTAATTAAACAAACCTTGCCTGAAATGGAACCGAGTGGGGTTTTCTTTGCCAGAAATCAGCCTGTTTCTGGCAAAAAAAACCCAAAAACCCCTCACAAAAAAAAACATTGTAAATCTTGGTCAAGTCACTGGCGGGGCGCTGCAATTAGCTGAAAATGCAGGCTTGTTGCCAAGCAACCAAAAGGGGATAATGGGACGGTCAGAACTTCGAATCTGAGTTGTCAGCGGCTTCGGGGAAGGCCACTGGTAACTTGGAACGGTCGTAAATCGAGGATTTCCTGTATCTTCCTTCTTTCTAATGGGGCGGGGAGGAGCAGAGGTGGTATTCAGCTGGTTCTGACCGGTTCTAGAGAACCGGTAGCAAAAATTCTGAGTAGTTTGGAGAACCGGCAAATCCCACCGCTGACTGGCTCCGCCCCCATCTCTTCTCTGCCTCCCATTGAGTCCCAGTTGATCAGCTGGGTCTTCTTTGGTTGCCCTGCCCAGGAGAACAGAGCAGGAAAGCAGGTTAGTGGGGTGGGGAGGGAAGGGGGATTTTCCAGTATCCTTCCCCTGCCACGGCCACCAAGCCAGGCCCACCAAGCCACGCCCTCACAACTGGTAGTAAAAAGTTTTGAATCCTACCCCTGAAGTCATTCGGACCCAGACTCTCCAGGCCATGAGTTTGACAGAGATACCCATCCTACAAAATTTCATATATTATTATTATTATTATTATTATTTAGAAAGGGGCTCAACAGGAAGTTAGTCAGGTCCCAAGAGTGACGCCATCTGAGGTTTAAGCGAAGCAACGGACTGTAGGAACGGGTTCGATTCTTTTCAGTCTTTTTTTCTCCCTTTGCTGTTGTGTTATCAAACGACTGGGGTGGGAAGGGGAGAAGTTATAGAGGATTAAGTGGTTATTATATGGGGAAGGAATGAGTAGGGCAGGGATAAGGTTAGGGGGGGGCGCGGCATTAAAAAGCAGAAGCCGTTGGCTAAGATTAGCTGCCGCGAAGACGAAACACTTTTAAAGCAGGGAGCCATTCCAGCAGCCGTCTTAAAACTCGAGGTTTTAAAAGTGAGCCAAGCTACGTTTTGCTGTTAAAACACGCATTCGACGTTACCTTTTGCTTTTTTTTGGTTTGGCTTTTTTTTTTTTTCAGATGTCCGCCTACAATTTCATCTCCATCCATTGCAAGCTGGGCTTTTTCCTGGAGGCAGCGATTGCCCCTTTAGGTCCTGAGTATTTATTACTACGCCAAAATAAAAAGTTTTTTTCCTAGAAGATAATTAGCCTGGGTTTAAAACAGTTTTTAGATTAGATTTATCAGGACATTTACGCTACGGGTTGAAAGAAGGGAGAAGCTGCGTTTTTATTGGTTAGTTTATGTTCTTTTTAAAATTAAGTTTAGGAGGTCAGTCCTAAATTAAGCACATTTAAACAGTCAGGCTTATCATTTTAAATATGATTTATAAGCGATTAAGAAGTGAGTTATCATTAGGTGGTGAGGGTGTGCGACGTATGCAAAAACCCACCGAGGTACACAAACACACACAATTAAAATTTGACAAGTTGCTAGTATTGTGAAAAAAGATTCTTGTAAACATTCAGCAGATGAGTTAGGGAAGCTTGTAACGTTTGTTTTGAGTAACACGAGAGAAGAGAAGAGAAGAATTCGCTACTAGGCAGCTATTTCTTTTTCAATGTGATCCACTGAAGGATCCCTTACCAAAACACTGTGATAATTAATGTCAGATCTAGGTGGATTCTGTATGGCAACCGATCGATCCTTTTGCCATGACAGAGTCAACGTCTGTTGAGGAAGTAAACAGGTCCAACATGAACACGGGAAAATAATAAGGTTTAGAAAAGTGTGATTTGCTTTTTAACCTGTCTTTTCATCCAGCGCCAAAACGATTGCCCGGTCACCAGATTTAATGGGAAAAAGATTCAGAAACCTGCAGGAAACCTCATAAAGCTTTAATCGTCTTTTTTTTAATGACCCCCATAATCCCTTGTGGGGTGGAGGTCTGAGCAACTAAACAGACCTGATTTTTTTTACTGGCTGGATGCCTTTCCTGTCACCAATGCGGAGTTTTATTCGGCAGATATATTCTCATGGTGCTCAGAGAAACATCTGCCCCTACATAGGATCGAACTCGCAGCTCTAGGCCACCATACCAGTCCTCATAAAGCTTCAATGCCCATCCCAAAACATTCTGTGCCTGGACCGTGGATGAAGGATGACGTCTCCTTTTCGAAAAAAAGCCCAGGGCATCAGCATGGAAGCGAGACGTTTACAACCAACACACGGCTGAACTTACGTTACCCCTTGCAGAATAGAGGATAAGAGAGTTTGGAAGGGACCTGGGAGGTCTTCTAGTCCGACCCCACCCACCCCCAGCTGAAGGATTTTGCACTGTTGGCTCAGCCTCATGGGAGGTCGGATGAGACAGGCGTTCCGTTGAGGTCCATTAGACGCACCTTGTGACTTTGTGAGAGGTTGAGAAACGGCCTTCAACCAATTTGGGGTTTTATTGGTCAGATTGATTTGCTGTTATTGAAAGGGTTGGTTTATACGGTTATGGAAAAGTTTTAAAAGTTGAGATTCGATGTTGATGCTTCATTCTGCTGCAATGGAGGGAGCTGGAAGTCAAGACCCTTTCTCTCCTCCCCTCCCCTCCTCCCCCCTCCCCTCTTCTCTGCCACCTCCCCTCCCCTCCTCCTCCCCTCCCCTCTGCCCCTCTCCTCCTCCTCTCCCTGTTCTCTCTTCCCCCTCCTCTCCTCCCCTCCACTCTGCCCCTCTCCTCCCCTCTGCCCCTCCTCTCCTCTCTCCTCCTCCTCTCCTCCTCCTCTCCCCTCCCCTCTTCTCTGCCCCATCCTCTCCTCTCTCCCTATTGTCTCTTCCCACTCTTCTCCTCCCCTCCACCCTGGCCCCTCCTCCTCTCCCCTCTCCTCTGCCCCTCTCCTCCTCCTCTCCCCTCTCCTCCTCCTCTCCCCTCCCCTCTTCTC
>NW_020769392.1:50599-73380 GCF_900518735.1 Pseudonaja textilis
GGGGGGATCTGTTTGTGCCCAGGTGTTTGCCTGGCTAGTGGTGTGGATATTTTTTTGTCTGTGAGTGCAGGCTTCCAAATGATTGACAGTCTGGTGGAATCATCTCTTCTATTCATGTTTCATATATATATGTTTTCGTAGATTTTCACGGGTACAGGTACGTAGGTCTAGGTGTGTTCGGGTCTTTTACTCTTAATCTTACACGGGAAAAGACCCGAACACACCTAGACCTACACACACACACACACACACACACACACACACAGTAATGAAGTAATGAATATTTGGATAAAGACAGGGAGGGAGGGAAGGAAGGAAGGAAGGAAGGAAGGAAGGAAGGAAGGAAGGAAGGAAGGAAGGAGACAGATAGGGAGGGAGTGAAGGAAGGAAGGAGGAAAAAGAGGGAGAGAAGGAAGGAGGAAGGTTAACCTGATTAAAAGTTAATGCAAACTATATACATCCTTCTCAGGTGTTTTCTCTCTCTGTTTCTCTCTCTCTCTGTTTGTATGTGTTTGTGTGTGTAAGCATGCAGACAGACCCACACTTACCTCGGAAAACCAAATTAGGGGCAAAACCACAGGCTTAATCTGTCCGGTTTGCCTGCACAAAGAGAGAACACTCATTTGAAAAAAATCATGTGGCTGGCCTCCTCGTGCCCCCCTTTTGTAAGCCTGAGTCTTGGCCTCTGTGAGGGGCATTGTTCCACCAACTCAGTCTTGGCTGCCCAGCTCCCTGGCAAGGGATTAAGAGGCTTGCAAGAAGAGCCCAAGAAATCCCCTTTTCTCACCGCCCTCGCCTCGCTTGGCCCACAAACCTACCAGATGCCAGAAACGTGTTTTATGAACAGATTCAGTTGTATTTGGACCGAACAGTTCATGGGAATCCCTGTCAGCTGCAGAGAAAGAAGAAATGGATTTAGTTGTTTGGGTTACAAAGATCCCATTTATTTTTATTTATTTTTTTCTTCCTTTTTGGCTTGGTGTCCAAGACCTTTCTAAGCCAGGCGTTGTATTCAACAAAATCTTATTTCACACACCCCCCTCAACAAAAAATACCCAAAAAGGAATGTAATCAGACCACAGGGAACAAAACGGCCAAAAGTCACCCCATAATTTGCATGCACCGAGTTGTACGCACGTCAACAAAATGGGCGCGTCTGCAGCGGAACCAAATCGCCGTTCATTTTATCCAGGAAATTGCATGCTCCTTCTGCGGTCTGGCTTGCTGGTATACAAGTGGTCCTCGAACTTACAACAGTTCGTTTAGTGACCATATGTGCAAGGGGAACCTTCACCTTTACCTAAAGGTTCCCCTCGCACATCCATGCTAGTTATTTCCGGCTCTAGGGGGCAGTGCTCATCTCCATTACAAAGCTGAAGAGCCAGCGCTGTCCGAAAAGTCTCCGTGGTCATGTGGCCGGCAGGACTGGCAGGCATGGAGCGTTGTTACCTTCCCACCAACGTGGTCCCTATTTTTCTACTTGCATTTTTACATCCTTTCGAACTGCTCGGTTGGCAGAAGCTGGGACCAGTAACAGGAGCTCACTCTGTTACACGGCGCTAAGGATTCGAACTGCCGACCTTTCTGATTGACAAGCTCAGCGTCTTAGCCGCTGAGCCACCGCGTCCCCCATTTTATGAGAGATGTCATATTGTCACATCTTTGAAAACCTGAATCTAAGTTCCAGGTTTTCCCTTCCCAAAAGAGAAACGAAAGATCCATCCCCTGCTTCCATCAGTCCATCACATGGCCCAATGAAATCTTTGTCCCAACTGGAGACGTCCCTCCACTTTCCAGGTGCAGGGCAACATGTCCTTGACTCTCTGAGAAAGGAATGTTGTTGAGTCCAATCTTCTACCTCACTATGAAATGCCCTTCTCCCAAATTCCCAGGCACCGAATGTGGCAGCCTCGAAGCTCCCAAGACCAAAAATGACTTTCAAGGCTGACACAATAAGGAAGCAGAGGTGGGGCACCAGTTCCAAGGAAGCGATTCTCAAGTACCAGGAAGCATCCTTGCCTACATGAACGGTATTTTGCATTTCAGAAACAATTCTGGTATCAAGGGCAAAGCTCAGAAGGTCTGCAAAGGAATCCCATCTGCATGGATTGCAGCACCCAACATTTCATAATAATGACGAAGCGAGGAGCAAATGCTGTTGGTCGGTGTCTGGATCTGTACCCCACGAAGCCTGTGTGAAAATATTGGGGGGAAATACAGGCAGTCCTCGAAACTTATGGCCACAGTTGAGCCCAAAGGTTACTTTGCCCTTCCCCCACTTTGAGGACTTTCCCCGCCACCTTTGTTAAACAAATCACAGCAGCTCTTAAATGAGTCACCCGGTTGTTAAGTGAATGTGGTTTTTCCCCCGTGGACTTTTGCATCCGAATGTAAACCGTGAGAGCGTTGGCATGCTGCAATGGTCATAAGTGTGAAAAATGGTTGTAAGTCTCTTTTTTTTCCCCCGCTGTGCCGTTGTTACTTTGAATGGTTCTACCAAACTTAGGCCGCACCTGGGAATACTGCAACCAATATTGGTCACCAATGCTACAAAAAAGATGTTGAGACTTTGGAAAAAAAGTTAAGAGAAGAGCAACTAAGATGATCAAAGGTCTGGAGATGAAAACATATGAAGAACAGCTGCAGGATTTGGGTCTGGCTAGTCTAGAGAAAAGAAGAATTAGGGGTGACGGATAGCAGTATTACAGTATTTGAGGGGCTGCTACAAAGAAGAGGGGGTCAAATTATTTTCCAAAGCAGTTGAAGGCAGGACAAGAAACAATGGTTGGATATTAATCCAGCAATCTGGAATTAAGGAGAAATCCCCTAAGAATGAGAACAATTAACCAGTGGAATTAGCTTGTTTTCAGACATTGTGGGTACTTCATCGCTGGAGGTTTTTAAAGAAGAGTCTAGACATCTGAAATGGGATAGGTTCTCCTGCTTGAGCAGGGGGCAGGACTAGAAGACCTCAAAGGCCCCTTCCAGTTCATTCATTCTACTCTATTCTATAACACACAGCGCTCTTTCTCAGAGCCAAATCCCTAAACACAGATTTTAATCACAACTCTCTCTAAACAAGGATTTCATATTTTCTACGAGGCCCTCTTGGCCAATTTATTCATAGATACAAACTTGATTTGTGCGCACCTTCCAGACACAAAATTCATTCATTTAATCATTTGTTCACTTCAGTCCTGCATCTTAAAAAAAAATAATAATAACTGCAAATCAAGAATGATGGCAAAGACTGGTACTTATTTCCAACGAAGATTTCCCTGGGTTTCTCAAATTGCACCCCAAAGTTCATTTAAAAACTTTAGCTGACCTTTAGCCATTACTTTAAAAAAAAAATTATGATCCAGTAGTGAAGGAACTTTTAAATTACACGTTCAGTTTAGAAAATTAAAGACAAGCTGAGCAAATAAATGTTTTGTTGTTTAAATTTGCATGGAGGAGATATTATCAAGCTATTTTGCTTTAGAATACAAATGCTAATGCTAATTTCATTTATTTATTTAATCAAAATTATACTGGCTGCCGCCTTGTTCACTGAAGCCAACCGTGGGAGGTGCACAATGATGAATTTAAAAAAAAGGAAATATAAGGTAGCATTTGCAAATGTAAAAGCAAAAACAAAACAATGGTGACCATTATCATAATAATAACCAAACCAATGCTTTCAAGAGGGATGTTTTCCAAAATGGCAAAGCCAACATTAAAATAACTTCCACCCACAGTGTGGAAATCTGCTCCCTCTTTTTAAAAATAATAATAATAATAATTCTTTTCAGATTAATCAAACCTTAAAACGTAAACAGGGCTAATCAGTTGAAATAAATGGGCAGGGAACTTGCCTGGAATTGTACTCACCTGTCCTGTTTGAGCGAAAGGATTGCTAAAACATTAAAACCTGCAATCATCACCTTGATAACAGCCGTAATCACCAAATTGGAGTTAAAAAGGCAAACTCACCGGATGTATATCGACAAACAGATCGTGGTCCTTTTCGTTCGGATGCAAACCGACTACCGTGTCCAATAAAGCCGGATCAGCGTTTAGGAAATGAGGTTGAGAAATAAATATTGGGGCATCTTTAAAACAAAGGGAGGGGGGAACATAAATAAAATCAGAATGTAACAGGCTCTTTTTTCGATGGGTAGTTCTCGACTTACAATCAATGGCTTAGCGTGTCAGGATTCCAGCAATTGCCCTAATTAAATCATGATCCTCGAGACAAACTTCAAAAAACTTCAAAGGATTTATTAGTATGAGGAGACGTACTGGCACTGCCCTGTGCGAAGCCAATTCTGGCATACGTCATTTACAGTCCCCTGTGACCCTTATTTCCCCCCTTCCCCCCCCCGGGTGTCTCATAAACCAGATTCTCCAATTGAGCACCTTCACGGGCTGGGTGCCATCATTCACGTTCTCCAATTAAATGTATTCGTGGGCAAAAGCTGTGGTGTTTTGATTACAATCTTTTAAAGATAAGAGTTGGAATATACTTTCGTGTCATGCCCCTGTTGGAATCTGATTCCGAGGGAGAGGAGGAACAGCTGACAGGGAGTGGGAGTGTGGCTCAGGTGGTTGTGGAGGAAATTGGGGAAGGTCACAGTCCGGCTGGGCATTCAGTGGAAGACCCAGGCCCACCCCATCTTCATCTTAGGGCACGCATGGAGAAACTGATAAGGGAGCAACATGAGTTGCGTGGTTTATGGGGAAGGAAGGGGCCCTGATCCCCTTCATTGGCTGCAGCTGGGAAGACTTTAAAAGGGCAGACTGCGCACGGCAAAGTTGCTGGAAGCAAAGTGTGAAATTATTCTGGTTTGTCAAGTCTTATCTGAGTTCTGGCGTCCTCCCAAGTGTGTGTGTTTCATTCTCTTTTGACATTTTCAATCCCTTATCCTGCCCTGTCTCGTTAATTGCTGCAGCGTGTGGTTTGTGGTGGTTTTTCTTTATAATTTATATGTACTTTGAGTTTGGATGGAATTTCTTCCCTTTGAAAACTGTTCTTGGGAGAGTTTTTTTTCTCCAGCCGATGATAACTGGACACTGGGGGCCAAGTCGGAGGAATAAAAGGGACTTTACCTATTTTTGTGACTTTGTTGCTTTTATGCCACATCCCTTTGGGTCATCACATTTCAGTTTCAAACTGCTGCACTGCTTTTCCAGATTTCCTTCCTCTCCCACCTTTTTTTTTCTTTTATGGCAACTACTAAAACAGGCATAGGAATGTTTTATGAGTTGACATTGCAATCGCTTGAAGTTGCAAAAAGGGACCTGCAACCTGGATCTGAAGTTCTAAAATTTGGGGGAGGAGTGGCCTACAGCCACATGACCCCTCTGCAAACAGTTTCATTTGCTGTCCTTCGCAACATCCTGCAATCCTGGGACCTCGGTTTGCGACGATTTGGCTTTAAGAAACCGTGCCGTAGTGAACAATGGGCTTGTTTTGCGATGGCTATGTTTGTTGCCACTGCTAAAAAAAAGTCATAAAACCGAGTTGTTCACAAGATCAACTTGATTTGTGACCATAATCGGTTGACATACAGTCGTATGTCAAGATCACCTGGAAACATGGGCAGGATTCATCCTGCCAGCTATGCCACTTTACACGAGGTCCAATTTTTTTGTTTTGGGCCCTTGCTTTGAAGTTTCATCAGTCACGAGGACCAGTAACTTGTTTGAGTCAAATCCTCAGTGGTGTAGCAAGCCGGCTCCGTGTTATTTATTGGCTGAAGTTTTATAGGAGCACAGCGTAGCCGAAAGATTTCCAGGGCAAGGCTGTAACTTTTGCAAAATTGCAAAAAAAAATATATTTTTTTTTAATTGCACAGGTTACGCAAATGGAAAATTAAAAAACAATTGCACAGGCCGTGCCAATTGCAAATTTAAAAAACAATTGCACAGGTGATGCAAATGGAAAATTCTTTTTAAAAAATTGTACAGAAGTTGTGCAAATTTAAAAAACAAATTGCACGAATTATGCAAATTGCAATTAACAAAAAACCAATTACACAGATCATGCCAATTGCAAATTTAAAAAACAATTGCACAGGTTTATGCAAATGGAAAATGCGAACAGAGGGCGGCTGATCCTCGGTGACCTCAGAAGATCTCTCAGGATGGGAGATGAACAAAAAAAAAAAAAACATGAGAGAAAAATACAAGTGATGTAAACGCACAAACCCAGTTTATCTACTTAAAGCTTGGGCAGTCAGCCAAGAATTTGGACAGAATTCCTTTTAGCTCAGCCACAAAAACAGGAAGCTGACTGAAGTCACGGTGTGTCATTAACGCAAAGAAAGAAATGCCGTCTCTATTTCCTATAAGCTCCGTGAAGTTTACTCCCTTGGTTGCTAATTCCTGGGCACATGATCATTGCAAAGGTGGAACTTTTCAGCATGTGATTTGGGACACTCAAAGGCCATCCAGCCAGAGGGTAGAAAAAGGCACTCCTGGATGCAGAAAGACCCACGTGAACGTGTGATGGTCAAATCAACGGAGAGTCGGGAATATGAAAAAGAACAAATTACAGGCAGTCCCCGGTTTACGATGGTTCGTTTAGTGTCCGTTCAAAGTCACAAAGGCACTGAAAAGTTACACTGCCGTTGTAACTTTGAAGGGTCACTAAATGGACTTCTGTAAATTGTACCTTACATGAATTGTACCTTTACAGAAATAAGGAGGAATTTTCTGATAGTGAGAACAATCAACCCATAGAACAGAAGTTGCCTTCGGAAGTTGTGGGAGCTTCATCCCTGGAGGCTTTCAAGAAGAGACTGGACTGCCATCTGTGAGAAATGGTGTAGGCTCTCCTGCTTGGGCGGGGGGTTGGACTAGATGACCTACAAGTTCCCTGCCAACTCTGTTAATCTGAATCTATCTAAAATGGTCAAAGATCTGGAGGCTAAAACATATGTTGAATGGTTGCAGGGACTGGACATGGCTAGTCTAGTGAAGAGAAGGACCAGGGGAGACAGGATAGCAGTCTTCCACTATTTGAGGGGCCGCCACAGAGAAGAGAGGGTGAAGCTATTTTCCAAGGCACCTGAAGGCCAGACAAGGAATAATGGATGGAAACTGAACAAGGAGAGAGATTCAACCTGGAAATAAGGAGGAATTTTCTGACAGGGAGAACAATCAACCCATGGAACAGAAGTTGCCTTCAGAAGTTGTGGGAGTTTCATCCCTGGAGGCTTTCAAGAAGAGACTGGACTGCCCATCTGTCAGAAATGATATAGGGTTTCTCCTACTAAGGTGCGGGGTTGGATTAGATGACCAACAAGGTCCCTTCCAACTCTGTTAATCTGTACCTGTGCTTTATCCTCTAGAATGACTTCCCTTTAGATGCGTTACTTCGAGTAAACTTTTCTAATCTCACCTTTACCGAAAGAGGGAACCAAATGTATAGCTTTTCTTTGATGTGATTCTAATAATATCATCCCTTCAGTTCTTAGATTCTTCATCCGCTATTAGTCTACTTGCGTTAAATCCTCTTCGAAAACCAGCCCCTTTCAGGAAAATGGAAAATTTTGGAAAGCCTTCCTACAACCAAAAGGTTCAGTAGACACGTACTTAATTTACAGGAGCTAATGTTCTGGATTCCGGATTGCCGGCATGGGCAGAAGCCTTCGTTGGGTGGATAGGTGGTCCCGTTGGCAAACAGGGTCTTCGGAGCCATGTAACGATAAACTGGTATGCCTTTGAAATTTCCAGATTGGGTGTAGTTTAATTTAAGCGACCTGAAAAAGACAGATTAAAAGAGAGGTTAATTGAGACAGAAGTTCTTTGGAAGACCAGCTGTCATGCCCGTTGGAATCTGACTTGGAGGGGGAGGCCCAGCAGCTGACAGGGTGTGGGAGTGTGGCTCCATTGGCTGTGGAGGAAACTGGGGAAAGGCAAAGTCCAGTTGGGTGGAGCAGGGGAGAGGTAGAACAAGAGAGAGGAAGACCCAGGCCCATCCCCTCTTCATTCTAGGGCACACAGGGAAGAACGGAGAAGGGAGCAACATGACTTGCATGGCTTATGGGGGAGAAAAGGGCCCTGATTCCCTTCATTAGCCACAACTGGGAAGAAAGTTTATAAGAAATGCAGGCTGAGTGCAGCATCTCCTGGGAACATTTATCTTGTGTCGACTTTGCTTATCTGTGTTCCTGGTGTCTTCCCAACTGTGTGAGTTTTGCCATGCTTTCAAGTCTGAAATTCCTTCTCCTGCCCTTGTCAAGTTAATTACTTCAGCTTGGTGTTTGGATTTTTAATTACAGTATGCATGTACTTTGTTTTTGGACTGAATTTCCTCCACTTAAAGGCTATTCCTATGAGAGTTTTCCTCCAGCCAGAAAGTAATCTGGGAACTGGGGGCAAAGTTGTAGATAATAAAGGGACTCTTATAGCTTATTCGACTGTGTTGCCTTTGTGTCATACCCTGCGTCATCACACCAGCATTCTGATGGACCACAAATGGAGAAGATGGACCATGAATGGAGAAGATGAACCATGAACGAAGATGGACCAAGAAGATGGACTATGAAGGAAGAAACATGTCTGAAAGTTTAGAATGGAGATGGACAACTTGGGTGGTTAGATGCTACCTTCAAGTTGAGGGGAAGAAGAGGTTGAAGGGTCCACATTGGACCACCAGCAACATTTCACGGCCATCTAATCCCAAGAGAATGTATTTGAGTGATGGCATGACATGAAAGTTGGCCATTTGGCCATTTCACTTGAAGATGTATTTTCACTTGAAGATGTTCACTGCACTTGAAGATGTATTCAAAAGGTTGGGCAGAATTCTAGTGTAGGACAAGGTCTTGTAGCGATAAGGATTTGCAAGTCACCTGCAGGCATCAGGAGCATAGAGTTCCACTGGTGAAGACGGGGTCATGAACGGTGGCCACAGTTCTCCAGCCGTTCCATTGATCATGTTACATTCTTCAGAATGCCAATAAGATACCTGTTAAGAGAGAAGGAACTTTAATACCTAGAGGCCAGGTTGATGTGAGAACTCATGGAGCAGGGAACCTTCAAACTTGGCAACTTTTGTGGCCTTTTAACTCTCAAAATTCCATGCCAGTTGGAGAATTCTGGGAGCTGAAGGCCACAAGTCTGAAAGTTGCCAAGTCTGAAGCTAAGAACAACAGTCTTATAAAAATCTTTATCCAGCTTCTTACCTTGCATTAAGGTAATTCCTTCTATGCTATATTTTCTCTGTAGCAGACTGGTGAGCTAACGTCACCTGGCCAATCTCTCTCTCTCCCTCTCTCTCTCTCCCTGGTGACATTAGCTCACCAATCTGCTACACAGAAAAAATAGCATGGAAAGAATTAGCTTAATGCAAGATGAGAAGCTAGGTTATGGTAAGAAAGAAAGAAAGAAAGAAAGAAAGAAAGAAAGAAAGAAAGAAAGAAAGAAAGAAAGAAAGAAAGAAAGAAAGAAAGAAAGAAAGAAAGAAAGAAAGAAAATTAATCCCCCAAGGACTTTGAATAGAACAGGTTGCACCAAAAACAAACACAAAACGCCAATCAAGCTGGAAAAAAATAAAATATGAAAATAAAACTCTTGAGGAACTCTTTGATGTGCCTTCAAAATCAAGTTTACGTGAACGAGGATTGCAACTCCTTTACATAAGACAATTCACGGTCTGCTGCTTAATTGGATGTGAAAATGTTTATTTATCAAATTCCATCTCAATCAAAGTGAGCGCTTCAAGGCTTTGGGATTAGTCAGATTATAACCTACGTGTTCATCAGCCCCCAACCCACCCCCAAAAAGCTTAAAATCAGGATGATGGGAGCTGTAGTCCACTAACACTGAGGTGCCGGGAGTTAACATCTCTGTCGCCTATCTGATGGCGGAGGCGTCGTTTCAGTCATTAAGAAAACGAATCTGCTTTTTGCAAAGGGCATGCTGTAAAATTCCTGCTCCAGATGCTAATTAATCCTGGCACGGTTAGAGGAAAACGCCTTAATCATCAGATGTGTCTGTTAGCAAAACAAGCAAATAAAAAAAAATGGAAATAAGATTCTTTTATCTCACGGCATAGCTTAGCTGAGAAGAAGCATAAAAACTCGTGACTTGGTTTTCTTATGCAGTGTCATGCCCCTGTTAGAATCTGACTCAGAGAGAGAGAGAAGGAACAGCTGACAGGAAATGTGGCTCCGGAGGTTGTGGAGGAGGCTGGGGAAGGGCACAGAACAGCTGGGTATTCAGAGGAAGACCTTGGCCCATCCTATCTTCATCCTAGGGCATGCAGGGAGGAGCGGATAAACGTGAATGGTGTGGTCTACGGGGGGCAGGGAGGAAGGGCCTTGATCCCCTTCATGGGCTGCAGCTGTGAGGACTGTTTTAAAAGGACAAACTGCTCATGGGCCAGTGCTGGAAGCAAAGCGTAAAAATACTTCTCGTCTTACAGTTCTTATTTGAGTTCTGGTGTCCTTTCCCAGTGTGTGTATTTCAATATCTGCGGACTGTCTTCAAGCCCTTATCCTGCCTGGTCTCCTTAATTGCTTCAGCGTGGCTTGTGTTGTAGTTTTTTTTCTATTTATAATTTATACGTATTTTGAGTTTGAACAGAAGGTCTTCCTTTTCACAACTGTTTGTGGATAAATTTTTTTTCTCCAGTCCATGATAATTGGACCTTTGAAGCCAAGTTGAAGGAATTAAAGGGACTTCACATGTTTTGGCGACTTTGTTGCTTTTGTATCCCACCCTGGGTCATCACATGCACGTAGAGTCCTTGATTTACGACCACACTTGAGGCCAATATTCCTGTTACTAAGTGAGACATTTGTGAAGTGAGCTTTGCCTCATTTTACCACCTTTCTTGACACCATTATTAAGTCAATCACCGTAGGTTTTTTTTTTTTAGTAACAGCGTTGGCTTCCCTGTTGATTTGGCTGGCCAGGCGGGTTGCAAAAGGTGATCGCGTGACTCCGGGACACTGCAACGGTCATAACTGTGAGTTCAGTTAGAATTTTGACCATGGGGATGGTGCAATGGTTGTAAGTGTGAAAAACGGTCATAACAAGTCACTTTTTTTTCCGTGCCGCTGTTAGCTTTGAATGGCCACTAAATGAGCTGTTGTTAGTCGAGGGTGATCTTACAGGTGAACAGAGTTGGAAGGGACCTTGTGGGTTATGTAGTCCAAACCCCCTGCCCAAGCAGGAAACCCGACACCTGTGATGGTGAACCTATAGCATGCAGAGCCATTTGTGCTGGCATGTGAGCTTCAGGCAAACGTACTTCACTAGGCATGCACGTGCCTCACAGAAAATACTGTAAGTGACAAAACGGGGCTAGTTTTCGGCCTACAAAGCCTGCAGAAGCCCGCAGAAGCCTTCCTCAAGCCTTTGGGAAGCCGAAAAAGGCCTCAAACCGGCTAAAAATCAGCTGTGAGGCGCAGTGCAGGTAAGGGGGTGGCAAGGGTGGGTGGGTGGGATTATGCGCGCATGCATGGAGGGCGTGGGGGGGCGCACATTACCTTCTGGGTGCTGGCACGTGAGTGCAAGCATGCAAGGGCGCATGCAATTTTCGGCACAGGCGCCCCAAAAGGTTAGCCACCCCTGCCCTACACCATTTCTGACAGATGGGCTCCCATTTAATTATGCAGCAGTGACAAGAATTCTTTCATTACGGCGTTTCAGCTTTTCTTCATTTAAAATAATAATAACAATAATAATAACCAGGGACTGAAAATATTTATTTCGTTTTACCTCTTTTAATCCATTCCAAGAATCCACCATGTGAGTTTTGTTAATATCGTCCATGCCTGTGAACACCGTGAAGAGGCCCGAGTGGGAATTGTTTAACTGCAATGGAAAAGGAGAACCGGTTAGGCGATTTACACACTTTTACACAATAAGTTGGACTCCCTGTTGACTAATTTTTTTTTAGGAAAAAAGAATACAGGAATGCAAAGGCTTCTATTTTAACATAGTAGGTCATAGAGCCAGGGCAGAGAGGTAAATTGCCTATACAGATTTAGTTCTCGACTTACAACAATTTGTTCTGTGACCATTCCAAGTTACCGCAGCCTTGAAACGTGACTTATGACCATTTTTCACACTTATGACCGTTGCAACACCCCATGTCAGCGTTCCAGAAAAACCCAACTCCAATTAAAAACTCCGAGACAGGCATTTCCTCTCAGTTTTCCTTTTTTTAAAAAAAAAATATCTTTTTTTCATTTTTAAAACAAAAATAACAAATAAAACCATCTTCTGATTCTTACAGTGTGTCGATTGGGTACATATATCTTGTGTGCATAATGATATTATCATACATTTCTTATTTAATTATGTTTATAGCCATTCTAATCAACATTTTATATCATACTGTTTGATTATAATTTTATCATTAACATTATAGTTATCTTTCAAAAATATAACCCATCCTTACTAAGTTATATTCATTCTCTTATTCATTCAAAACCAATCAGTTATGTTATTACTATGACCACATATTTTAGTTTTTTACTCTTCTGTCTAACCATTCATAAAATAAATTCCAAATCTTATAATACTCTTTTTCTTCCTGTTCTTTGACTGCCATTGTTAATCTACTCACGCACATTCCATTATTCAAAGTTTTCCTTTTATTAAAGTAGTTATACTGGCACATCTGGCAAAATCTGAATCTGAAAGTTCTGGGTTTCCTTCAATATGTAAAATATTACAAATCCACCCCCTGCATCCATCATCGCATCACATGCCCCAATCTCCATCCTTCCCAACTTGAGATGTCCTCTCACCCAGGTGCAGAAATACCATGACCTTAACTTAGAAGAAAGATGCTATTATATCTAAGCACATACAATCAAGAAATCCCCACTCATGTTGCGGTTCGCTGGCAGCCTGTGCAGACGGCAGCAGAATTGGGGAAGAATGGGGACCAGTCCAGGAATCTGGAGAGGACTCGGACGAGGGTCCTGTGCCTGATGAAGGGATGGGGCCAGGACCATCTGGGAGTGGGGTGCTGCCTCCAAGGCCTTCGGAATCTGGCAGCAATGAGGCAGAGAAACATGGGGAACCTATTCCCAGTGCGCATGTGCGCAGAGCTGCCAGAAGGCAAGAGCAGCTAAGACAAAAGGGGCGACTTGGGAGTAAGGCTTGGAGGTGACTGCCCCTCCCATAATGTATAAAGGACAGGGAAAGGTAGGAAAACCTTTGCAGGAAGCAAAGTTGTTCGCTCTGTTCAGATTAAATCTTGAAGCTCTGTGTGGACTTTGTACTTTGGCTGGTTTTTTACAGTTCCTTTGGCACTTTAGTTGCTGGCAGCCATTTTATAGAGAGAAGGGTGGGTGCTTATCTCGAGGCACTGTTTGGGACTCATTATGGGCTGGGAATGCACATAATTCCCAGCATTGAAATAAAACAAGAGTTATTTTGACTAAGCATGTGCTTAATTACGGTCTCAGTAGCCTTGGTCAGAACACTTCCCATCTTCCCAGGCTCAAGAATGTGGCAGTATGGAAGCCTCTGGTGCTAATATGTCTTCCAAAGCTGACATGGTCACATGATCAAAATTCAGGTGCTTGGCAACTCATGTTGATGACAGTTGCTGTGTCCCAGGATCACTAGATCCCCTTTTGCGATCTCCTGACAAAGCCAAGTCCATCGGAAAATTAGATTCACTTAACAACCGTGTTACAAGCTTAACAACTGTACAGGGATTCACTTAACAACAGCGGCAAGAACGTTTGTATAATGGAGCAAAACTCACGTAAGCCATGTTTTGCTTAACAATGGAAAAGTTAGGCTCAATTGTGGCCGTTCGGCTGAGGATAATTTTTTTTAATCCCTGATCCAACTGGAAAAAGGGGTTGGACTAGATGACTGATAAGGTCCCCTTCCAACTCTGTTAATCTAATGAAAGACATTTCAGGGAAGCACGAAAAACCTGCTGGAGCTTTGAATTAAAGCCGGTTCCATTGTTAAGTTTCTTGGTTTAGCACTTTTATTAGGTTATAAGATAAATTAGAAAATGCAAAAGTAAATAGGAAGACCCAGTTTGGGGAGGGGAAGGGAAGGGGGAGAGAAAAGTAAGGAGAAACTGAGGAAAAGAAAAGAAGAAACGTCGATTTCTGACTCCCTCTTTTGCAGTAAAAAAGGCCTTAACATCAAACCACAACTTTTTGCTTTTCCATAGTAATATAAACTAGCTATTTCTATAAACACGTATCAGTCTAATTGATAAAACCCATAATCAAATTTCATTTTTTTTCCATCTCAAGCACAAACTCCAAAAGCGGTTTCCATATGAAAACTATTCTTTTTTTTAACCAAAATAGTCAATTTAGCCATTTCTGACAACACCATCAGCTCCTGCAGCTGTTCATTCATGGTGGGAATAAAAATGTCTGTTTTTGTGCATAAACTAGTCTTTTTGCTGTCAACATATATAAGATCAAAGTTCCAATTTTTTTTCTTCAAGTCTTTTTCCATTAAACCCCAAAGAAAAGCTTCTGGTTTCATTTTTAATTTTCATTTTAAAGAATTTTCTGTATTAGAATAATAATATTTTTCGTTGCTTTATCACATGTCTACCCTAACTGGAAAAAAGTTCCTTCTTTGCTTTTACGCTTCCAACATTCATTTGATATACCTTTATTACATTCTGGATAACTCACCTGGTGCTAAATACCAGCGATACATCATCTTATAAAACTTTTCTTTTCAATTAGAGTTTAGTGTAATTTTTAAACTTGCCATCCACATAATTTTCCCACCATTGTTAATTTTTTTAGGAGTGGACTATTAATGTTTGGCTTCCTTGAACTTTGGTTAATTTTGTGTGTCTATATTCAGGAAGTAACTGCCATCCTCCCTAACCACTGGTTATGCTGGTTGGCTGGGATAAAAATTGGGGAAATACATCTGGCCAACATTTCAAAGTTAAGATGGAAATCGGGCAGAATTGCTCAAACAGGTTGCAGCAATGCAACACTTCCTGTATTAATTTGGAAGGAGACCATTGTTCTGAACAAGGTTTCCTGAGACTTTAACAAACACGTTAGTCCCAAAAACCTTCTGTTTTATTTCAACAGCTGTGAATTATAGTCATTCACAGCCCGTAATGAGTCTCAAACAGTTTGTAAATAGTCCCATGGAAATCTGCCTAAGTCCTTCGGGATAAGCCTGATAAGCACGCACCTTTATCTTCCTTGAAAGGCTGCCAACAACTAAATTGTCAAATAGTTGAACAAGACCAAACGGAGTACAAATGCAACATGGAACTTCAGGTTTCAAACTGACCAGTACGAACAAAGTTGCTTCCTGCAAAGGTTCCTGTCCCTTTGCTCCTCCTTTATGTCTTATGGGAGGGCCAATCACCTCCAAGTTGCCCCTTTTATCTTAGCCTTCTGGCAGCTCTGTGCAAGCACACTTTGGGAACAGGCTCCCCTTGTTCCTCTGCCTCGCTGCTGTCAGATTCTGGAGGCTCCGGAGTCAGCACATAGCTCTCAGATGGCCCTGGCCCTATCTCTGTGCCAGATGCAGATCCCTCGTCTGAGGCCTCTCCAGACTCCAGGATTGGCCCATGTTCCTCCCCACTGTCCGACTCTGCTGCCATCTCCGCAGGCTGCTGGTGGACCACAACAACCATGATGAAATGCCTAACATCAGGGGAACATCCACCACTCAAAAATCCTTGACTTACGATCACAATGGAGCCCAACATCTTCGTTGCTAAGTGAGACAGTGAAGGTTTTGCCCCATTTTAAGAGCTTACCGGCCCACTGTTAATCCCTGCAGTTGTTAAATTAGTCACATGGTTGTTAAGTGAATCCGGCTTCCCCTGTTGACTTGGCAGGTTACAAAAAAGGGGTTCACGTGACCCATGGGACACTGTGACCATCGTACATACGAGTCAGTTGTGTCAAGCATCTGAATGTTGATCACGTGACCATGAGGAGCCTGCAACGGTCACAAGTGTGAAAAAAGGCCACGGGTCACTTTTTTTTTCAACCCCGCTGTAACTTCTGTCACTAAATGAACTGTTGTAAATCAAGGACCCCCTGTATATTCTTCAACCTGGTTAAAAAATAATAACGAGAAGGCAAGTTTCTGATCTTTTCTTTCCATAAATACGACAGCTGTCATTTTCCTGAAGGAAGTCTCTGTTCTTGAAGGATATCTGCTCATTTCGATCCCCCAAGAGTTCAGGTTTGGATTCAGTCCCCAACCCCAAGGACCAGACTTACATCGGAAAATAAGCCAAATTTTTCATTGGAGGGACCGATGGTGACCCCGAGGTTGCTCAGGAATTTAATGAAGGGTTCTTTGTACCCCCAAACGATCTCGCCGACCGTCCGGTTCATGAACGCGTTTTGACGAAAGAGGGCCAGGGCGCTGCTGAAGGTTAACCTCACGGGAAACGGCATCTTTTCCAATATGACAGCTGCTCCCTGGAAGGGAAATAAATTAAAATAAACAGAAGATTCAAAACAGGCGGGGAGAATAGTTTTAGGAATTGGTCACGGTAGTGCGGTGGTTAGATGGCACGATTGCAGGCTGATTCTGCCCCACTGCCAGCAGTTCGATCCTGACTGGCTCAAGGTTGACTCAGCCTTCCATCCTTCCGAGGTGGGTAAAATGAGGACCTAGATTGTTTGGAGGTAATGTGCTAACAATATGCTGGCTCTGTAAATTGCTTAGAGAGGGCTGTAAATCTCTGTGAAGCAATGTCTGTTTTTCTTTCTTTCGTTGGTTCGTTCGTTCCTTCCTTCCTTTCTTCCTTTTCCTTTCCTTTCCCTCCCTCCCTTCCTTCCCAGTAGTTAGAATGAAGCATTGCAGGCTAATTCTGCTGCCTACCAGGAGTTCGAACCTTATCAGGCTTAAGGCTGACTCAGCCTTCCCTCCTTCCGAGGTGGGTAAAATGAGGACCCAGATTGCTGGGGGCAAGAGGCGGACTCTGTAAACCACTTAGGGAGGGTTGGAAAGCACTGTAGCAATTTCTGTCCTTCCTTCCTTCCTTCCTTCCTTCCTTCCTTCCTTCCTTCCTTCCTTCCTTCCTTCCTTCCTTCCTTCCTTCCTTCCTCCCTCCCTCCCTCCCTCCCTCCCTTCCCTTCCCTTCCCTTCCCTTCCTTTCTTCCCAGTTGCTACAATGAAATATCGTATCGCAGGCTAATTCTGCTGCCTATTAGGAGTTTGAATCTCACCAGGCTTAAGGTTGACTCAGACTTCCATCCTTCTGAGGTCGGTAAAATGAGGACCCAGATTGTTGGGAGCAACAGGCTGACTCTGTAAATCGCTTAGAGAGAGCTGGAGAGCACGGTGAAGCAATTTCTGTTTTACCTTCCTTCCTTCTTCCCTCCCTCCCACCCTCCCTTCCCTCCCAGTGGTTAGAATGAAGTATTGCAGGCTAATTCTGCCGTAAATTGAGCCATGGTGTCGCAGTGGTTGGAGTACAGTACTGCAGGCTACTTCTGCTGACTGCTGGCTGCCTGCAATCTGGCAGTTCAAATCCCACCAGACTCAAGGCTGACTCAGCCTTTCCTCCTTCTGAGGTGGGTAAAATGAGGACCGAGATTGTTGGGGGCAAGAGGCTGACTCTGTAAACTGCTTAGAGAGGGCTGCAAAGCACTCTGAAGTGGTATATAAGTCTAAAGGCTATGGCTATTAATTAATTGACTTAATTTAAACAGTGGAACACCTTGCCTCCAGAAGTTTTGGGCGCTCCATCTCTGGAGGTTTTCAAGAAGAGATTGTTTGTCTGAAATGGTGTAGAGTTCCTTGCTTCAGCAGGGGTTGGACTAGAAGACCTCCGAGGTCTCTTCCAACTATTATGTTATTCTCCTCTTCTGTAAACATGGAGGTGCCTTTCCTAATTGCTCATCCAGTTTGTGTTTCACTGAGGAGGTGATATCCATCTGATTCTGTTTGGGCCCACACCTTTGGAAGTATGCCACTAAACCACATTTAAATCAAACCATGACTTATCATTAAAACTGTCACTCATCCACGTCCAATTGTTTGAGAGCTGGGAATCGTCAGAAATGACATGGAAACCCCCTTGTATAACTAACATTTCTCTTTAACAGGAATAACTCCCTGTCTTCTCTTTGGCCTTCAAAGAAAATGGCATCCGTAAAGCCCACTATCAACAAACTATATTTATTTCTGAGTATGCAAAGGTTAGCCCTGGATCTCTTCTTGCAGATTAAAAAAAAAAAACAAACCCAATTCCTTGGTGACCTTGGAGCTTCATTTCTGAAACATATAGAGAAATTCTGGAACCTGTTCATCTGTGGGCTTTCCTGCAATCCTGCAGAAGTTTGCAAGTATCTATTTACCAATTTCTCTGCATATTTGCAGATCGCCCTGTTCTACCGAGACTTTGAGTGCACTCCAAGGGGAAGCAAAACCAACAATCTGTGTAGTACATTTTTTTAGTGCAATAATACAATGAAGCCTAGCCACCACAGTTGCTGGGATAGAACAGTCTTATCTGAATTTATGAAAAGCAAGTACCCGTGTTTTCCCAAAAATAAGACCCTGTCTTATATTTTTTTTGCCACCAAAAAAGGCACCAGGTCTTATTTTTGGAGCACGTCATTCACTGACTAATGTCACTTGCATGCGTTGCTGTCAGAGGCCTTCAGGAACTTCTTCAGTGGCCCGCAAGGCTTTCCTGGAGGTCTCTGCATCCGATAACAGCCAATAACTCTGGATCAATCTGGAACTTCGTTATCAGCTACAGAGGCCTTCAGGAAAGCCTTGCCAGCCTTACCGGCTGCAGAAGAAATGGGCTGGCAAGGCAGGTGTCGGGGTGTGCAAGGCCTGGCTACAACTGTCCAAAGGTAAGTAGCAAGGCAGCTGCACAGTGGATGCAATGGATGGGATCTTAATTAGGGCTTATTTTGGGGGTAGGGCTTATATTAGGCTCACATGTAAAAATCAAGCTAGGACTTACCCTGTTTCTCCAACAACACGGCCTTCCCCAATAGGAAGTCCCAGCATGTTTTATAGGCATGAAATGAAATTAAGCCCCTCCCCCCAAATTAAGGCCTATATTAAAACATGTGAAATGGGGGGAAATGGGGGGGGGGCTTGCCGTTAGGAAGTACTTTTGTTGCACACCCGGATATGGTGCTGCCTGCATTGACCCCGATACTAAGTGCCTCACCAACGCCGAGGTCAACATCCAAGCCATCGCCACCTGCCTGCCCAAAGATGCAAGGGTGGGGGGAATTAAGTCACCCCTGAAAAGACAGCCTAGCCATTTTTTCGGGGCTCAAAAAAAAATAAGACCCAGCCTTATTATATGAGAAACACGGTATTTTCAAGGTAGGTCGTATTTTCAGGGAAACAGGGTAGGGTCAATTGTCCTTCTGGGAAATGCATTGCTAGGTGAAGCCCCAAAATGGAAAAAAAACCAAAAAACAAAATTGGTGAAAAATTGAGCCTTTGCACAAAAATCCAGAAATGGCTTCCCCAGAGTTGGAAGGCTGCTTACCAAAACTAAGATATTCGGCATCATGATGTAATCAGATTCCAATCCATTGGAGCGGTCCGGTTGGAATATAAACGAGCGGTAATTCAGAAAGGAGACGGTTTTGTTACTATGGAAAGTAATGTTCTTTTTCTCCCTATATTCCCTGCAAGAGAACACAGAGCACGACAAAACAAATCAGGTGTCAGCTTTGGAAGCCATATTAGCACCGGAAGCTTCCACGCCGCCACATTTCTTGAGTCTGGGAAAATGGGAGGGGGGGGGGAATTTCTTGGAGCGTATGTGGATAGACGTAATAGCCTTCTTCTTCTAAGTCAAGGTCATGTCGTTTCTGCACCTGGGTGAGAGGACATCTCAAGTTGGGATGGATAGAGATTGAGGCCTGTGATGCGATGATGGGTGCAGGGGGTGGATTTGTAGTTTTTTACTTATTGGAAGGAAACCCAGAACTTTCAGATTCGGGATTTCCCAGATGTGCAAGTTTACCACTCAAATAAAAAACTTTGAAGAGGATGATTGACTCAGAATTATTTGTTGGAGTGGAGGTTTTCTGGAATGCTGAAATTAGGAGTTAGAAAGGAATTTTTTTTTTTCATGATTTAAACCCCCGTTTAAGCAGGAAAGAGATGTCCTTCTAAATGGCAGGTAAACCCATAATTTTATTTTGGCTTCCGTCTAAATGAGGCCCAGGGTTGTCCATGGTTGCACGGGCTCCTCCAATTAAAATCAAACAAAGGGTGCTGCGTGCTTCCCAACAGTTTTATTTTACAAAATCCAAGCTGCGTTCGTCACAAACCGAGGCTGAACGGTTTGCGGTCGTTATTCTGTGCAAATTTAATGAATAGAACATCATATGTTTGGATGGATGGAGTGACGCTAAATGGAAAAGAAATAAAGAAGAAGATCCAGACAGTGGATTCAGTCTTGGAAAGAGACCAACCGCTTCCCTCGATCCAAACCGAAAAAGACAGGCTGAGACCAGCCTTGCATCCAAATTTAGCAGCTGCAAACAGTCTGCTCTTAAAAAGTTGAGGTTTTTCACTCGCAAGATGGTGTCAAGCCCTTTCTTTGTTTCTGTCTTTTCTGAAAACGTTACAGCCACGCACGAGTGAGTGGCTTCCCCTGACCCACACAGCCTGAGAAAAATTCCTTGCTTTGTGATAACTCCGCCCAGTTTTTTTATTTTCCTCCGTAGCAATCTTGAAATACGCTCAATTGTACGGACTTGTTTTTATCAGTGTTTCAATAGAAGGGAATCTCTGCCTAGCTCAGGACTGAGACTTGACGGTGCCTGAGCCTTGGCTGTTTTCTGGAAGACGTTTCATTACTAAGCTAGGCAACGCCATCCATGCTAGAATGGAGTGGGGTTTGTAGGGAGGAGGCGAAGGGAAGAGGAGGAGGATGATTGTGGGGTCCTTGGTGCTCTCTGAGCTTGGTGGTTTTCTTGCATTTCATTACCAAGCTAGGCAACATCATCAGTGCTAGAAAGGGGGTGGGGTTGTGAGAAGGAGAAGGAGGAGGAGGAGGAGGAGGAAGATTCTGGGTTCCTTGGTGCTTTCTGAGCTTGGTGATTTTCTTGCAGATGTTTCCTTTGTCAACCAGGTCACATCATCAGTGCGACGAAGTGTGGAGTTTCATTCCTGTTTATATACAGAAGACGATCCTGTCAGTGCCACAATTATGTGGTTTCGTCAATTCTGGATTAGGGAATTGTTTTCTGCCTGCTCTTTTATCTGGTGTTAATCTCTGCTTATCTGAGCTGCTTGGATTTAGACTTTCGGCATGCTTAAATTTTTCTACTGTCACATGTTCCTCACATGGATGATGATGATGTGGCAGGGTTGGGTAACGAAACACCTGGAAGCAAACAACCAACTGGGAGAACACCAAGGACTCCTCGCCCTGCGTGAAGAATTGCAAACTAAACCCATAGGAGTAAACAAGACAATAAAAATGAAGGGTTCATCCTTACACATTGTTCCTTCCATTGCTGGAAGGGAATTGCTTCAAAAACGACTTGGGCATTTATCTCAAGACTTTAATCCCTTGGCCTGGGAATAAATTCTGGGCATTATAATACAATTCTAAATTTATGCTTACTTAACAGGGAGTATAAAAACAGGGACACACATCGTGCCTTCACACTGGGATTTATTTTGTAATCTGCCCCACGTGAGGAGGCTAACAATCCGTATCTTGCTCCACCGAGGAGCCGGCTTATCTATTTATCTATCTATCTATCTATCTATCTATCTATCTATCTATCTATCTATCTATCTATCTATCTTTCTTTCTTTCTTTCTTCCTTTCTATCTATCTATCTAGTGATTATAAAATAACAGGTATAAGTATAAACATAGTCATGAATACATGAAACGTATATATATATATATAAGAAAAATAAAAAGAAATAGGGCAGGATTGGTAGGTACCTTGGTGCGCTTATGCACGACCCTACAGGCCTCTTAGGAAAGGGGTGAGGTCTATAGTAGATTGTCTAAGGTTAAAGTGTTTGGGGAAGAAACCACAGAGTCAGGTAGAATATTCCAGACACTGACTACTCTATTGCTGAAGTCGTATTTCCTGCAATCAAGTTTGGTGCGGTTAACCTTGAGTTTGTATCTATTGTGCGCTCTTGTGTTGTTATGGTTGAAGCCGAAGTATTCATTGACAGGTATTCATTGAATGAATGAATGAATGAATGAAGTATTCATTGACATTGCAATGTATGATTTTATATACTATACTTAGATCAGACCGAAGATGGCGTAATTCAAGGTTTTCTAAGTCTAGAATTTCACGTCTGGTGTCATAAGGTGTTCTGCAACGAGTAGAGGAGTGGAGAACTCTTCTTGTGAAATATTTCTGGACTTTCTCAACTGTATAAATATCAGATAATGCAAAGCAGGCAGAAATTACACCGGTTGCGCATAGATTGGGCCTTCCAAATGTGCCAGGTACAACTGTCCTCAGCTGTGTTGTGTAAAAGCCATGGAGCCAACCTCTGCTGTGTGATGGGAGGATAGTGCTGTGCACAGGAGGTCAGTTAAGCAACTGCTATGCTTTACAAACATTTGCCAAAAAGTGGAATTGGAGGCTTATCATAAATTCACAACTACTAATCATAATTTTCTTTCTTTCATTCTTTCTTTCTCTCTCTCTCTTTCTTTCTCTCTCTCTCCTTCCTTCCTTCCTTCCTTCCTTCCTTCTTTCCTTCTTCTTTCCTTCTCCTACCCTCCCCTTCTCCTCCTCCCTCTCTTCTTCTTTTCCTCCTCCCTTTCTTCTTCTTCTTCTTCTTCTTCTTCTTCTTCTTCTTCTTCTTCTT
>NW_020769392.1:73390-95670 GCF_900518735.1 Pseudonaja textilis
TCTTCTTCTTCTTCTTCTTCTTCTTCTTCTTCTTCTTCTTCTTCTTCCTCCTCCTCCTCCCCCTCCCCCTCCTCTTCTTCCTTCTTCTTCCTCTTCCTCTTTTTCTTCTTCAGTATCTTAGACTTCCATGTATTTGTTATTTAATACTGGAAGTATTCGGCATAAACTAGTTTAAGAAGAGATTCCTCGGTCATGCTAAAAGACTAATTGAAAAAAGAAAGGAAGGAAGAATACAGAAGTAGTGAGGCAGGGAGGAAGAATACAAAAGAAGGAAGAAAGGGAGGGAAGAAGGGAGAGAAGGAAGGAAGAATACAAAAGAAGAAAGAAAGGAAGGGAAGAAGGAAGAGAAGGAAGGAAGAATATAAAAGAAGGAAGGAAGGAAGGAAGAGAAGGAGGGAGAGGGAAGGAAGAATATAAAAGAAGGAAGAAAAGAAGGAAGAGAAGGAGGGAGAGGGAAGGAAGGAAGAAAACCAAAGAAGGAAGAAAGGGAGGGAGGGAGGGATTGAAACTAAGACCCTAATTTCATATCATCAGGAACAAAACTCTCCAGAAAGATCAACACATTAACAATGAAGGCAACCAATAACACATCACAATGAGATGGCTCTTCCTTTATTGGCTTAATCATCTTCCAGGAAAAGCTATAATTTAATTTACATCAAAATTGAACCAGAAAGGCAACCATCCCTCAATGCTTTGCAAATGATTGGATTAACATTCCTTCCTGGAAAATCTTCCTCGATGGGCTGAGTTTGATCATCCCGGTTAATTTGACTATGTATGATTCAATTAACCTGGTTTTGCCCATGATCAAAATTATAGCCTGGTTATGTAGATATGGTGCATGCAAAATAAACCAATTATATAAATATAAATAATATATAAATATTATATATAAATATATATAAATAAATAATATAAATAAATAAATGCTCTGTCTTACATATTGGCAAAAAAATCAGAAAATAAAATACAGGCTGAATAGTCAAGACCTTGTTGATGATCCAAACTCTGTCAAGGACCTTGGAGTACTCATCTCTAATGACCTAAGTGCTAGAGCCCACTGTAAGTACATAGCCAAAAAGGCATTAAGAGTTGTTAACCTAATCTTACGTAGCTTTTTCTCTGGTAATATTTCACTGATAACTAGAGCATACAAAACATTTGCTAGACCAATACTCGAATACAGCTCATCAGTCTGGAACCCACATTACATATCTGATATTAGCACAGTTGAGAAAGTCCAGAAATATTTCACAAGAAGGTTTCTCCACTCCTCTACTCGTTGCAGAATACCTTATGACACCAGACTCGAAATTCTAGACCTAGAAAACCTTGAACTACACCGCCTTCGGTCCGATCTAAGTATAGTATATAAAATCATACATTGCAATGTCCTACCTGTCAATGAATACTTCAGTTTCAACCATAACAACACAAGAGCACACAATAGATACAAACTCAAGGTTAACTGCACCAAACTTGATTGCAGGAAATACGACTTCAGCAATAGAGTAGTCAGTGTCTGGAATATTCTACCTGACTCTGGTTTCTTCCCCAAACCCCAAAAACTTTAACCTTAGACTGTCTACTATTGACCTCACCCCTTTCCTAAGAGGTCTGTGTGCATAAGCGCACCAACGTGCCTACCGTCCCTGTCCTATTGTTTCTTTTTATTTTTCTTATATATATATCCATTTCATGTATTCATAACTATGTTATACTTATACCTGTTATCTTATAATTGCTTGACAAAATAAAATAAATAAAAAATAAATAAAAATAAAGACAGGATTACAGCCAGCGACGGATTGTGTTGTTTCTCTTGGTTATTCAAACACACACCACATACTAAGGACTTATTCCAAATTGGCCTTCCTGATGAGATATGAACCAAGGCAATTAACACCTCAAGAATTCAACTTGGGTAGCATGAAAAACTGAGGCCACTTACTTTCCTTCTTTCTTTCTTTCTTTCCTTCCTTCCTTCCTTCCTTCCTTCCTTCCTTCCTTCCTTCCTTCCTTCCTTCCTTCCTTCCTTCCTTCCCTCCCTCTCTCCCTCGTCTCTCTCCCTTTCTTTTCCTTTCTTCATTCCATCTCCTTTCCTCCCCTCCCTTCCTTCCTTGTCTTCCCTCCTCCCCCCCCTCTCCCTTTCTGTTCCTTCCTTCTCTTTCTTCCCTCTCTCTATTATTCCCTTCCTTCCTTTTATTTCCTCCCCCACTCCCTTTCTTTTTCTCCCTTCCCTCCATTATTCCTTCCCTTCCTTCCCTTCTTCTATTTCTTTCCTTCCTTCCTTCCATCCCTTTTATTTATTTAGTTTAGTTTGTCAAGCATGTATGAGAAAACAAGTAGAGGTATGAACGTAACATACAAACATATAAGTACAAACAGGTATAAGTATACACATAATAAATTAGTATGAATAAATGGGGACAGTAGAAATTGCATGCTGATGCAATTATGCACGCCCCCCTTACAGACCTCTTAGGAATGGGGGTGAGATCCACGGTAGACAGTTTGAGGTTAAAGTTTTGGGGGTTTGAGGATGTATGCCCCCCCTGTCTCCCCGTCTCTCACCCACCCTCCTTCCCTTCCCTTTTTTCCCACCCTCCCTCCTTCTCCTTCCCCATTCGCTCTTTCTCCTTGGCCTGCCCTCCTGCCCAGTGCTGCCAAGGGCCACCCCGTGTGTTGAAGCCATACCTGTACACGTAAGGCCCCCGCTGCTGGACAATTGGCTTGGCACCTAGAAGGATGTCCTTGGAATTCATCACCTCCATAAAGTAGAAGGAAATGAAGAAGGGCACCGGGAGTTCTTTCCACAGGGTGAACATGGCACTCTTGGGATCGATTATGGTATTCTGCAATTGTAAACGGACAGGGGTCAGAACCGACAGCTAATCATTACCGACTGGTTAACAGATTAACAGAGTTGGAAGGGTTGGTCATCTAGTCCAAGCAGGAGACCTTGCTTCTGAAGGCAAGTCGTTCCGTTCGATATAGAATAATAGAGTTGGAAGGGACCTTGTAGGACATCTAGTCCAACCCCCCACGCACCCAAGCAGCAGACCCTACACCATTTCTAACAGATGGCAATCCGATCTCTTCTCGAAAGCCCCCAGTGATGAAGCTCCCACAACTTCTGAAGGCAACTTCTGTTCCATTGAATATAGAATAACAGTTGGAAGGGACCTTGTAGGACATCTAGTCTAACCTCTCCCCACCCAAGCAGCAGACCCTACACCATTTCTGACAGGTGGCAGTCTGGACTCTTCTTGAAAAGCTTCCAGGGATGAAGCTCCCACTACTTCTGAAAGCAAGTTGTTCCCTTCAATATAGAACACCAGAGTTGGAAGGGACCTTGTAGGTCATCTAGTCCAACCCTCACTTCCCAAGCCAGCAGACCCTACACCATTTCTGACAGATGGCAGTCCGGTCTGTTCTTGAAAAGCCTGCAGGGGTAAAGTTCTCACAACTGATTTGAAACCAAACCTGTGAGGAAACACGAGTTTACGCAGTACATTCATTCACTCCTTTTCACTGGAAAAACAGGCACACCTCTGATGTTTTTCTCCTTTCTTCATCATGCTACATTGCTCCCTGGTTAATATTCAAACTGCAGGTACTCCTTGACTTACGACCACAACCTGAGCCCGAATTTCCAAGTGAGGCTCTTGTTAAGTGGGTCACACCCGATTTCACCACCTTTTTTTGCCATGGTTGTTAAACAAAAAAACACTGTGGTTGTTAAGTGAATTATGTCATTAAGTGAATCTGGCTTCCCTCCCCATGGACTCTGCTGGTGGGAAGCCAGCTGGGTAGGTCACATATGGAGACGGGATGCTACAACTATTGTAATTGGTTGCCAAGCACCCAACTTTGGGGGATGTTCATAATAGATAACAGATATTCAGAGTTGGAATGGACACTTGTAGGTCATCTAGTCCAACCCCCTGCCCAAGGTGGTCATAAATATGAGGACCTGCTGTGAGTCACTTTTTTCCCCACAGTGCTGTTGCAAATTTGAACAGTCACTAAAGAAATAGCTTGTAAGTCAAGGGCTACCCATATTTACATCGGTTTTTTTGTTTTTAAAGCCAACACTTGGAAAAAAAAACCCAGAATTAACCTCCAGAGATGTCCGGTGTCACCGGCTTATCACCCGTGACCTCCATTGCTGCACGGATTTTGGCTCCTTGCTTCTGTTTCGTGCTTCTGGCTGTTAACATCAGTGTGATTCACACAGTCCTGAGAGGATTGTAATTTGACTAAGTGTTTTAATTATTAGTTAAGGCTTTTCCTAAGGGAGGGAATTCCCCCTTTCTCTTGAAACAGGCTGTTCATCTACTGCTTTGAAATCCTGCCCCGAGGGCATGCTTTTAAGTTAGGGGGAAAAGGCACCGATTTTACCGGGTTCAGCGCCTCGTGTGAAAAAGCCAATTATGGTGCATTATCCCAAATGATTCGATTCGCTCCCGCTGCGGTGCCAAAAGCCACCACAGTCACGTCATAAACGCTTACCGGTGCTGTGTTAGAATGTATGCAAGTAAATCTTGGAAGTGGAGGTTTAAAAAACTCCACATTTTCTCGTCTATGGAGATTCTCCGTCATCCAGAACATGGTTGTCCCAAAGGTGCTTTTTTTTTCAAGAGGCAATTGGACTTTCTGGTTTTTCTTTGAAGACATTTCACTTCTCATCCGAGAAACTACTTCTGCTCTTGCTAAAGAAGCTTCTCAGGTGAGAAGCGAAACGTCACAAAATACCCATCGAAAAATACACATCGAAAATACACATCGAATCAATTTATTTACACATCGGGTTCACCTTTCAGGAAGTTTCCCTGAAATCCACCACAAGTCTCAAAATGTTCTGAACTGTCCAGAAAGCAGAATTTGTCCCCAAACATGATGCTAAAATAGGCCAGACTGGTTTGTGGTTTGTGGTTTTGTGCTCGCTACAGACCCAAACCTGGAAGTGCGCTTAACCGTCTCTGATTCAAGGCAAGGAGAAACTGGGGATCTGCAAACAGATATGCTGGACTCCCTTATTTATCCATTTGCAGGGGTCACGGACCATTGGGTATTTGTGATGGTTGCAGGATCCCAGGATTATGGGATCCCCTCTTGCAACCAACGAGAAGGCCAGGTTCACTTAACAACCTCATTATGCCATTTTAACAACCACAACAATTTGCTTAACGGTGGCGAGAAAGAGGGGGGCTAATCTCCCTGAGCAAAGGCCTTGCTTAGCGACAACATTGGGCTCAAATTGTGGCCGTTAAGTCAAGGACTAGCTGTGCAAGCAACAAGTGCAAGGAGACCTGTCCTTACAACCCTCTTTACAGCCTGAAATGATGGTCATTAGAATAGAATTAGAATTAGAATTAGAAGAAGAAGAAGAAGAAGAAGAAGAAGAAGAAGAAGAAGAAGAAGAAGAAGAAGAAGAAGAAGAAGAAGAAGAAGAAGAAGAAGAAGAAGAAGAAGAAGAAGAAGAAGAAGAAGAATTAGGATTAGAATTATGAAGAATCGAATCTAACAGAAGAGAAGAGAAAAGATTAACAGAGCTGGAAGGGACCTTGTAGGTCATCTAGTCCAACCCCCCGCCCAAGCAGGAGACCCTACACCATTTCTGACAGGTGGTAATCCAGTCTCTTCTTGAAGGCTTCCAGTGATGAAACTCCCACAACTTCTGAAGGCAACTTCTGTTCTCTCACAGTTGATTGTTCTCACTATCAGAAAATTCCTCCTTATTTCCAGGTTGAATCTCTCCTTGTTCAGTTTCCATCCATTATTCCTTGTCTGGCCTTCGGGTGCCTTGGAAAATAGCTCAACCCCCTCCTCTCTGTGGCAGCCCCTCAAATATTCGAAGGCTGCTCTCCTGTCTCCCCTGGTCCTTCTCTTCCCTAGACTAGCCAGGCCCAGTTCCTGCAACAGTTCTTCATGTGTTTTAGCCTCCAATCCCCTCATCATCCTGGTTGCTCTTCTCTGCACTCTTTCTAGAGCCTCAACATAATTAAGTGGAAAGCGTGCGAGAACACGAGAAAGCAACTCAGCAACTTGACTTTTTTGGGCAGAAGATAAGAGGCTGAATCAGCCTACACATTCATGCCACTCTCTCTTAATCTTTAACGTCTCCAAGAGTCCTTGCCTTGCCTGTTCTTGCCTGTTCTCTTGGCCTATAGGCGGTTATCTCCGAGTTTGCTGGACAAATGGTCCACCCATAATCAAACCGCCAGAACCACAGGTTTAACCAAGTTCTGGATTACCCAATATCAGTTGCAATCCCTTAGCCTCAAGCAGGTTGCAACTTGAATTCTGCCAGTGGGTCATTATCAGAGTATATTCACGAACTGTAATAGAGCTTGGTGACAAGGTCAAGCCAAGGAGAGCTGAATTGAGGGTTGAAACTTAAAGAGAGAATCAGGCCGTGGTTTATCTCTGTTCTGTGCTCAGCTCTAAAGTGAAAGAGAAACTAACTTGCTTGCTTGCCGGCTGAACTAAAGTGAAACTGAGGTCCGTTCCTGAGCTCCTGAGTTGCTGTTCTCCTCTGAACCTGTAACATGTCTGCTTCTGTTTGAGTTTGCTCCATGTTGGAGAAATCTACAACTGGTAGTGTAAAATTTACTTTATATGATTATAAAGAAGTTAAATGAAGCCTCAGCCATCTGTGTTTACTCTTCTGGTACTGAATGTACGCTGCAATACTCCAAACAGTCATTGTGTTGCCAAACACCTTGCCCCAAATGTCCATTTCCTAGGGCGTTACAGGTAATATTTAGTTACTGTTTGAAGTTTCAACAGAACTGGGGGAAAAAATGACATGCGCAGATTAACCATGTTCTACACAGGCTGTTTTTCATCTCATTTGATACCAGAAAAGCAAGAGGAGGCCTCAGACGCAGCACCCAAAGCAAATATACGTGTTATATATATTATCCCTCGCAAGGAAGGCAAACCATCAATTTGACAAACCGCTTAAGATCGGCTTTTGATCTTTAAAAGATAGGAAATAAAACAAGACTATCACTCAGCTAGGCCAAAATCAGATATTTCCCTGTACAAGCAGTCCTTGACTTAATGACAATTCGTTTAGTGACCATTCAAAGTTACAACTGAAAAAAAGCGACTTATGGCCAGTGGTGGGATTCAAATAATGTAACAACCGGTTCTCCCCTAATGATTTCTTCCAACAACCAGTTCACCAAACTGCTCAGAAAGTTAACACCGGTTCTTCCGAACTGGTGTGAACTGGCTGAATCCCACCACTGCTTATGGCTGTTTTTCATACTTATTGCGACGACCCAAAGGGGCATGGCACAAGGGCAACACAATCAGATAATTAATAACAGTCCCTTTAGTAGCTCCAACTCTGCCCCCAATGTCCTGGTTACCTTCTGGCTGGAGAAAAACTCTCCCAGGAACAGCCTTTGGCTGCAGAGAATCAAGTCCAAAACATGGTCAACAAAAACTGTAACTATAAACCCAAACAAGGTAAAATGAGGCAAAATGAGGTAATTAGTCTGGCAGGGCAGGAGAAGGAATTCCAGATGTGAAGGCATGGTAATAACTCAACATAGTTGGGAGGATGCCAGGAACGCAGATAACCAAAGTCAAGATAAAATAAGCATGTTTGTTCCCAGCAGGCGCTGCACTCAACATGCATCTCTTTTAAACTCTCTTCCCAGATGTGGCTAATGTAGGGAATCAGGGCCCTTTCCTCCCTCGTAAATCATACAACCCACGTTGCTCCCTTCTCTGTTGCTCCCTTCTCTGTTCCTCCCTGCGTGCCCTAGGATGAAGAGGGGGTGGGCCTGGGTCTTCCTCTGAACTCCCTCTCCCTTGTTTACCTCTCCCCTGCTCTGCTCAGCTGGACTTTGCCCTTCCCCAGTTTCCTCTACAGCCAACGGAACCACACTCCCGCTCTGTCAGCTGTTCGTCTTCCCCCTCGGATTCAGACTATGACATGACACTTATAACCTTTGCAGCATCTCTATCGTGGTCATTGATTTGTCTTGGTGTACGTGGCAACTGATTCATATTTATGACGGTCACAATCTCCTGGAGTTATGCGATCCCCTTTTTCCAACCTTCTGACAAGCAAAATCCATAGGATTCGCTTAATGACCGTGTTATTAACTTAAATCTTAAAAGATTCACTTCACAACCATGGCACGTAAAGTCATAAATGTCAGCTTTGGAAGCCATATTAGCACCAGAAGCTTCCACCCTGCCACATTCTTGAGCCTGGGGAAGATGGGAGGGGTAAATGTCTTGGAGTGTATGTGGTTAGTATGTGGTTACATAATAGCATTCTTCTTCTAAGTCAAGGTCATGTCATTTCTGCACCTGGGTGAGAGGACGTCTCTAGTTGGGACGGATGGAGATTGGGGCAGGTGATGGGATGATGGGTGCAACGGGGTGAATTTGTAATTTTTTAGTTATTGGAGGGAAACCCGGAAATTTCAGATTTGGGGTTTCCTAGATTTGCCAGTATAACTACTCTAATAAAAGGAAACTTTAAGAACACGTCTATCTCAGAGCTATTTATTGGAGTTAAGGTTTTCTGGAACGCTGATAACAAAAAGGGACAAGCTCCCTTAACAAATGTTTTACTTAGCGAAATAAATGTTGGGCACAATTGTGACCATAACTCGAGGACTACCCGTCTTGCCATAAATTGCCAGCCCAACCAGGGAGACCAGACAAGAAACACAATCAGAAGAACTACCGGGAATTCTACTTTATTGCAAAGTTACATTTACAGAATCTCAGAAAACTGAAAACGTAATTCTCCCAACTGTCTCTTTTTATGAGAAACTGGGGAGAGTCTCTTTTCTTGCCCAGTCCATTATCCATCTGTGGGCTAAGCCACCTCTTATCTGATGTAACCCTTGGTAACATCCCTTGGCCTGGCCTCCCAGGTTTTTCCCACATAAATAGAAATGAAGACATGTTTGCGGGTGAGAAAAAAATTACTCTCTCGAAGATTAGTTGTTCCAATTATTTTCCATTGCGAAACTTAAAACATCTGATTAGGAGGCTAGAACATATGATGAAAGGTTGTGGGAACTAGGTGTATAATGAAGAGAATGACGAGAAGGACTGGGGGTGACATGATAACTATCTTTCAATATCTGAAATAAGAATTCCAAAGCACCTGAAGGCAGGACAAGAAGCAACAGATGGAAACTAACCAAGGAGAGAAGCAACCTGGCTAGCCCATAAAATAAAAAAAGAACAAGGAAAAAGAATGACTGTAGCTCTCCAAGACCAAGAAGGGAAAGTACGTACTCAGGCTAAGGAAAAGAAAGAAATTGCTAAGGATTTTCTTTTTTAAATGAATTTATACAATCAAGAAGAAGTACCAGAAGAACTCATTAATCAATATTTGAAGGGAAAAAAATTGCTGGAAATTACGGATGAAAAGAAATGTATTTTAAATAATAAAATATCGATAGAAGAAATTAGAAAGGCAATTGGAGCACAAAAGCCAAATAAATCCCCGGGCCCGGATGGAAATTCGTCTGAATTTTATAAGGAGTTTCAAGAGTTACTGGAGGAGTTAATGACAGACTTATATAATGAAGCCTTGGATAGTGCTAATATACCGAAATCATGGACTGAAGCGTATATAACCCTTATTCATAAAGAGCAATTAGATCCACAAAAAAATCAAAATTATAGGCCAATATCACTTTTAAATGTAGATTATAAAATTTTGGCCACAATATTGGCAGAAATATTAAAGAAAGTATTAAGCAGGATTATTCATACTGACTGCCCAGAATGGGTTTCTACCGTATAGACAAATGAAGACAAGTACAAGAATAATTATGGACGTTTTAGAATTCTATGAAGTACACACAACTAAATCAATGGCACTGATGTTTTTAGATGCCCAGAAGGCTTTTGACAACTTGAATTGGAATTTTCTTATCAAACAATTGACAGGCATGAAATTTGGCAAAAGAATTTTAGGATTCATTAAAACAATATATAATACCCAAACTGCAAAAATATTGATAAATGGGGAAAATACAGATAGTATAAGGATAAATATATATATATTAGCAGAAGAGACGCAATTAGCACAAATTCGACAAAATCAAGAGATCAGGGGATTAAAAGTTTAAAAAGAGGAGTACAAACTCCAAGCATTTGCTGATGATATGGCATTTATATTGGAAGACCCCCTAGAAACGACCCCCATTTTAATGAAAGAAATAGAACAACATGGAAAGGTGGCAGGGTTGAAAATTAACAAAGAAAAAAAAAAAGTGATAACAAAAAATCGTACAAATGAACAAAAGGAAGAACTAACAAACAGATTAGGGATACAGGTGGTAAACAAAGTAAAATATTTGGGGATATGGCTGACAGCCAGGTGCTCGTCAATTAAAAAAGATAATTATGATAAATTAACAATTCAAATATTTAAAGACTTAGTTAATTGGGCTAAATTACAAATATCTCTATTGGGTCGTATCGCAATAGTAAAAATGAATATTTTGCCAAAATTATTGCTTCTATTTCAGACAGTGCCAGTCAAGTTGGAAAAAAGGTTTTTTGAAGAATAAAATAAACATATATCTAAATTTATCTGTCGGGGGAAAAAACCAGAATAAAATATAAATTGTTACAGGACACAGAAAGAAAGGCAGCTTCGGTCTTCCAGATTTTGAAACATACTACCATGCCGCGATAGCAACTTGGTTCAAAGACTGGGTTAATTTGATAAATAAAAGGATCTTAACATTAGAGGGCTTTGATCTCCAACTTGGATGGCACGCATTTATGTGGGATGGAAAGAGTAAACACCACTCGTATTTTCAAAGGCATTATATAAGGAGTGTGTTATTAACTATTTGGGAAAAAATAAAAAATTACACTATTTTAAGGTCCCACTTTGGTTATCTACAATGGAGGCAGTTACACATCCAAATGTTTTAGATTTTGATAATATTGTAAGATATAAAGACCTACTACACGAAACCGGAGAGTTAAGGGGTAGGAATCAAATACAAGGAAAAGAGATAGCATGGTGGCCCTATGTACATGTATTATAAAAAAGATAAAGAACAATTTGGCTTTAATATGACCTACCAAGAATTAGACAAGATCTGGCATGGAGAGGAAAGGAAATTGATTAGTAAAATATATAAATATCTTTTGGATTACAAATTAAAAGAAGAAACAGTTAAGGAATGTATGATAATTTGGGCAAAAAATGTGGGCCACAGTATTGAACTAGACAAGTGGGAACATATTTGAGAAATAAATTACAAATTAACCATGTGAGTCTCGTACAAAGAGAATCTGTATAAAATGGTGTATCATTGGCATCTGCCACCTGTGAGACTGGCTAAGATGTTTCCGAATCTCTGGCCAAATTGTTGGAAGTGTAACTGTGTCCAGGGAACATACTTTTATTTGTGGTGGACGTGTCCATATGCCCAGAAGTTGTGGAGAAATATTAAAAATTGGATTCTAAACATAACTAAACAAGATGTAAAATTTGAACCAAAAACCTTCTTGCTGGGTATGATAGATTTAAAAATAGAAAAAAAATATCAATATTTAATCTTGCACATTGTAACGGTAGCCAGAATAAGCTATGCACAAAATTGGAAACTGTCTACTGTTCCTTCAGAGGCGATGGTCATTAAAAACATTCACGGGTGTGCAGAGATTGTTAGCCTAACTAAATTATTAAAAAAACAACAAAGATAGTGACTACTATAAAATTTGGAATTGTTGGTATGAATGGTTAAAGAAAAAGCAATATTTGACAACTAGATAAGCTATGAAACTATGGAAGACGTGCATTTAATCATAAAGTATTCTATGAAATTAAAACATTAAAAAAAACGAGGAAGTATTGTAACAAGGCAGATCACGTCAATGTTAGGGGGTGAAAAAAAAAGTGTAACCAATGCTCAATACCTCCTGCAAAATGTATATATGTATATATATGTGTGTTTATATGTTTGTTTGTTTTTTTAAAGTGTTTTAAATATATTAATCTTAAATAAACTTTATTTTAAAAATAAAAAAAAAATTTTTTGAATCTCACAACTGCCTCTAAAGTCCCTTGCAGCTCTGTTGTTCTGTAATTCCGTTCTGTAATTGCTGAGTTCTAGAACCACATAATTTTCACGCAAGCTTTTGGATAAAATATGCCCCAAATATGTTGGCAGAGTTCTTGAGGACTAGAGCAGCGGTCACCAACCGGTGGGCCATGAGAAAATTTTGGTGGGCTGCAGAGAAATCTCACCCCCAGAGCAACCCCCAAAGCAGGCTGTGCAGAAACACAAGACTGCGCCACCCACTTATTCCTTACCTGGTAAACTTGCCGGCTAAATTTCTGTTTTTCCTTTTTTCCGATCATCATCTGTTCTGCTGCACCGGGAGATTTAGGTTAGCTAGGAAGCAGAAAATGGTTGGATTTCTTGCTTTCCAGCTAGTCTTTAGATCTTCGGCTTTGCTTTTAAGTACAGCCGAACCTCCCTTAGGACTGGAGGTTTGCTTGCAAGCAAATTCAGTGCAGACTCACGGCAAGCAAATCTGAGAGACTGAGCTAGCCGATGGCAGATAGATAGATCACTGAATGACTCTGTGAGCAACTCCATCTGCCTGCTTTGCCTGATTTTGGGTAAAAGTTGCTCTTTTTTAATAAAAAATTCAATATTTATATAAATATTTATAATATTTACATACAAGCCATGCCCAGCCAGTCACATGCCCACCAAGCCACACCCACAAATTAGGCCACACCCACAGAAACAGTTAATGGTCCCTGGGATCTAAAATTATAAGTTTGGTAGTCCCTGAGGTCCAAAAGGTTGGCGACCCCTGGACTAGAGCCTTAATTAAATTGGTGTTTTTGAAACTTGGGATACGTGAAGATTCAGATTAACAGAGTTGGAAGGGACCTTGTAGGACATCTAGTCCAAACCCTGCCCAAGCAGGAGTCCGTACACCATGTATGGACTTCAACTCCCAGAATTCCCCCACCCCTCCAGCTAGTTATGCCTGGAGAATTAGTCTATGCATCTTGAAGTTGCCAGATTTTAAAAACATTGCTTTAAGCTCTTGGGTTATCTTTTCCTAAATAATTGGAATAAAGGATCTAATCCTCTTGGGTTAACTGTAATTAGCAGACAGGATAATCCATAGTTGTTCCTCTCCATTAGCAGATTAACCATGTTCTACACTTGCTCTTTATAATCTCTTTTGATACCAGAAAGACAAGAGAAGGTCTCCAACGCAGCACCCAAAGCAAATATATGTTCTATCCCACCCGCCCCCAGTCAGGCAAGCCTTAATTTGACAAACTGCTCAAGATCAGCTTCAAAGGACGGGGAATGAAACAATGAATGAAACTCAGGGTTGTACACTGCAGCCAGGGCCAAAATCAGATATTTCCCCGTACAAGCAGTCCTTGACTTAACAGGAGTTCATTTAGTGACGTTCAAAGCTACAAGGGCACTGAAAACAGCGACTGATGCCCAGGAGTGGGATTCAAAAATCCCAGCAACCGGTTTGCTGCCTGGTTGCTGGGTGGACATGGCCATGGTGGGAGTAGCCTAACCGGAACTTCCTGTTTCTGGCTTCTGGTGGGTCTCCAAAGCTGGGGGGAGGCTGTTTTTGCCCTCCCAAGGGTCCGCAGGCTTCCCCCAGGCCTCTGGGAGGGTGAAAACAGCCTCCCCTAGGCTCTGGAGACCCACCGGAAACCGAAAACAGGTCTGTTTCCAGACTTCCGGAAGGCCCATTTTTCTCCGTCCCAGAGCGTCTGCGCTTACCTGCACTTACCTGCATCAAAATGGGCTGCGTGGAGACTCCTGGGAGGGGTGGGGTGGTGGGAGGGGTGAGGTGGTAGGAGGGGTGGGGTGGTCAGGGCCTGCCGGTTGAAATAGCAATTCGGCGAACCAGATGTAACTTTAACATCCGGTTCACTTGAGCCGGTCCAAATTGGTAGAATCTCATCCCTGCTTATGCCGGTGGTGGGATTCAATATTTTTTTTACTACCGGTT
Source organism: Pseudonaja textilis (assembly GCF_900518735.1). The sequence continues at coordinate 87,422 of NW_020769392.1, forward strand.
CTGTGGCCGTGGCTTGGCTTGGCAGGCATGGCTTGGTGGGCATGGCTGGGAAAGGATATACTACAAAATCTCCATTCCCTCCCCACCCCACTGACCTGCTTTCCAGCTCCGTTCTCCTATGCAGGGCAACCAAAGAAGACCCAGCCGATCAGCTGGGACTCAATGGGAGGCGGAGAAGAGATGGGGGCTGGCGGGGCCAGTCAGAGGCGGGATTGGCTGGTCCTCCAAACTACTCAAAATTTCCGCTACCGGTTCTTCAGAACCGATCCGAACCAGCTGAATACCACCTTATGGCTGTTTTTCACACCACCTTTGCCGCATCCCCATGGGCAATGTAATTTGCATTTGTGTGCTTGGCCACTGGTTCATATTTATGGTGATTCCAGTCTCCGTGTGTGTGTGTGTGTGTGTGTGTCATGGGACCATGGGGAAGCCAGATTCGCTTAATGACCATGTTCATAAATTAACAACAATGCACAAACTCAGGCAAAGCGATTCACCGAACCGCTGTGGCAAGAAAAGTCATAAAAATGGGGCAAAGCTCAACAGATGGCTCCCCTTAAACAACAGAAATTTTGTGCTCAATCGTGGTTGTAAGTCGAGCGTTACCTGTATTTAATCACCGTCAAGTCGAGACATTCAGAAGCTAAGACATCCAAAGGACCCAATTTTGGGGGGAATCGGGGGAAAAAAGAAAAAGAAAAAAGACACTTTGCACAATCTGGCTTTTTGGGGGTTAACTCCATCCTGGTTCAGCAAAGTGACCCAGATGCTTAGCTGTGCGTTCCAAGAGAGCTAACCCTAATCCGATGTGACAAGCCGGATCTGAACGGAGGAGGAAAGAGGAGGAGGAAAGAGGCTGCTCTTTGAGTGTGCTGTACAAACAGAGGCAAGTGGAAAGAAAGAAACAAAAAAAAACCCACAATACAATCTCATAATAGTCATATTCTTAAAGCTATTCCCGTCCTTGTAATTATTTTTTGTTTTTGCTCAAATATATACGCCCACTTGGAGTGCCAGCCAGCTTAAAGAGCCACGGAAGACTGGCAGCTTTTGTTTCGTACTGCGAGTTATTTAAGACTTTTGAATATGCCTTTCTTTCTCTCTCTCTTTCTCTTCTCTCTCTTTCTCCTCTCTCCCTCGCTCTCTTCTCTTTTCTGTCTTTCTTCTCCTTCTCTCCTCTCTCTTGTCTCTTTCTCGTCTTTCTCTCTCTCTCTCTTCTCTCTCTCTCTTCTCTCTCTCTCTCACACTCTCTTCTGTCTATCTTCTCCTTCTCTGTCCTCTCTCTTTTGCCTCTTTCTCTTTTAATCTTTCTTCTCTTTCTCCTCTCTCTCTCTCATCTCTTCTGTCTCTCTTCTCCTCTCTTCCTCTTGTCTCTTTCTCTTCTCTCTTCTGTCACTGTCTGTCTGTCCTCTTTTCCTCTCTCTTGTTCTCTTTTGCAGGATGACACACCAGCCTGGTTTAATCCCTCACTTAAGATTCAATCTCTAATCAGATTCCTCTGACAGTTCCCAGCCACTTCACCATCAATCTCCTTTTCACTTCCAAGATAGAATTCAAACTGGCTCCTTTGGCTTTTTGAGTGTTGGCCAAGAAGAAGTGAAACCCGAAATTGAGGCATTTTAAGTCAGGCAGTTTCCCTAAGCATAAAAATTGATGCTTCTACCCTTCTTAATAAGATATGGGATCAGCAAAAAAAAAAATCCTCTGTTTCTTATATTAGGGTTTGAGAAGTTCCTTATTCTGGGGCAAAACAACATACACACGTGCACAGACACACAAAAAATAGAAATCGTAAACAGGAGTCTTTGCCCCCAAATCAGATTTACGGCACCAGAGAAACAGCGACTCATTCTGAGACATTAAAGGTTGCCATCCTGCAAAAGGTTGCCATTCCTGAGCTATGAAATTAAAATTATTCGGTCCTGTCGCCTTTCCAGTGCAACGTTTCTGTTTTTGGGGATACTGCTAAATACTTCAATTCTGACATTATCACTGACGCATCTTTCCTTAATCAGATGCTTTCCCGAGTTGCAAAATAATTGGTTGGTCTGGGTTTGAGACCAGAAAATTACCATCATTTTGGCACCAACTCTCGGCCACAGAACAGTTAGTTCCTCAAAAAAACCAACAACCCACAACTGTTGCATCAATAGAAAAGCGCTCTAAGGTGAATCAGTTCTGGATTCACAAGGCCAACCTCAACAATCGCCCTTGCAGTAGATTAGGATGATTCTTAATTTTGAGGGCCCTGCTAACGAATTAGGGGTACTTTAAATAGTTTCAGTTCACAACCACGGTTCTCTCCAGTGGAAGAACATTTTAGGAATTGCTTTGTTCCAAGTTTGAGTTGCAAGATCCTCGCAGGATAGGAGTCTTAAAACAAAACTGGGGGGTTAAGACGAAAGCTTAGAAAACTCTGGAAGAGCTGGTAAAATAAAGTCTGCAGGAAAACTGACAGAATTAAAAGATGTCCTCCTCCCCGAGGCTTTTTGTTAGAATTCATGCTCGGTTTGGCAAGTTTGCGCCACATTTTTTTTTCCCACTCTGGCTGCCTGTTTGCTTGCACCAACTCTGTCTAAATTATATCACGTAAGTTCAATGTTGACAATCTGGATCTTGTGTTTTTCACAGTGCTTCAACTCTCTTTTGCAAATAAGAATCGGATTCCCAATCCTTTCACTTGGAGAATTCAGATTAAAGGGGACGGCTGGGCAACTGGAGCCCACACATTTTTGGGAAAGAAAAAAAAATCTCCATTCTGCCTCATCCAAGTATCTGGAATTGCCCCATTACCAAGGAGAGATGGCAGAATTAACTATTTTGACGGGGGGAGGGGACTTTTCATCTAGGGAAATGATTTCATTCAGATAGTACCCCAGAACCAAAAATGAAATTCAATGTAGAGAAAAGCTTACACTCAGGCAAGAAAAACCAAAAGTACACATATAGACTGGGGGAAACCAGGCTTAATAGCAGGAACTGTGAGAGGGATCTTGGAGTCTTGGTAGACAACCAGTTAAATATGAGCCAGCAATGTGTGGCAGCAGCCAAAAAAGCCAATGCAATCCTAAAATGCATTAACAGAAGGATACAATCAAGATCAAGAGAGGTACTAATACTGCTCTGTAAAGCCTTAGTAAGGCCACACCAAGAGTACGGCATCCAGTTTTGGTCACCACACTATAAAAAAGATGTTGAGACTCTAGAAAGAGTGCAGAGAAGAGCAACCAGGATGATGAGGGGACTGGAGACTAAAACATATGATGAATGGTTGCAGGAACTGGGCCTGGCTAGTCTAATGAAGAGAAGGACCAGGGGAGACAAGACAACAGTCTGCCAATATTTGAGGGGCTGCCACAGAGAGGAGACGGTCGAGCTATTTTCCAAGGCACCCGGACAAGGAATAATGGATGGAAACTGATCAAGGAGAGATTTAACCTGGAAATAAGGAGAAACTTTCTGACCGTGAGAGTAATCAACCCATGGAACAGAAGTTGCCTTCGGAAATTGTGGGAGCTTCATCCCTGGAAGCTTTCAAGAAGAGACTGGACTGCCATTTGTCAGAAATGGTGTAGGGTCTGCTGGGCGAGGGATTGGACTAGATGACCTACAAGGTCCCTTCCAACTCAGCCAAAGGAGGCCGAAGGATTAAGTCCCCCAATGAACAGAAGCATGGGGGTGACCTCGAGAAAAAAGTTTCAACCATTGTTGGATAAACACCAGCTTAGGAAGAACAGGTGAGGAAGAAACTCAAGACTGATCTTCTTGGGTAGGCAGAGGGAATATCTTGGCTTCCTTTCAAGATTCTGTTATTATAACCTGCGACAAGAGTTCCAGGTAATCCTAGCGGTGACTTTTCCATGATCTGGCTTTCCTCGAAGGAGTGATATCAGAGAAAGATGTGCTGCTGTGGCCACTAAGGTCAACACCCTCCTGCTATTTGTACAGGTGTATTCCTTTCGGACAAAGGGACAGCCATACATGATAAGCATAGCACAAAGTCTGAGCAACTGAGTCTAGCTTTGTTGACAAAGGAGAAGAGTGATAAAGACCGTGACTGCTCATGAAAAACTCAGACGCCAAAGTTAAAGGATAACTTTTCCAACCACCAGAAGAAAAAAGCTGAACCAACTAACCAACCAACCAACCAACCAACCCATCAATGGAAGGCTTGCTTTCAAATGTTATGGGAGCTTCATCACTGGAAGCTTTCAAGATAGAGCGGACAAAAATAAATGATTAATTTAAAAAAACAACAATCAGATTTTTAAAATTTAAATTGAATTTTTTAAATTTAAATCAGATTTTTTTTTTAAATTTTATCCAATTAATTTTAATAAAATACTTTTGGAGTAAAAATCTATCTAAAGATAGTTTTCCATTTAAGATACACTCGTAATTTAGTTTATTCAGCATGAAAGGGAGCTTAGTTATGTGAGTGCATGTATTCTGCAATATTTACTTTTGGGGGGTGGGGGTAAACTCATTCCATGAATCCAAGCTCTGCAAGCTGAGATAACATGCCCTGCATGGACGCCTTCACGCAATTTCACAGTAACGCGAGATGAATCATAAAACACCGCTCAGGAATATTCCTTTATCCCCTTGTTTTGCAAATCTGTGTACACTGAAGAAAAATGCATCTGTGCCACCAGGCTCTAAGCGTGAGGAGGAGAAGCAAGCAGTAAAAAAACGAAAGGGAGGCCTTCTAAGGAACTTATAAATGTAATATTAAAGGGCACCTGTCATTTCAGATCCATCGTGGCAGCGCCTGTTAGTGGGCATCCACTCACCTGCTGCCTATCACGTCCCTCACCTTGTGTCCCTGGCGCATTACCAGCCATCCCATTAAAAGCAATGGGACTGTCGGTGAGTCAACAGCAGGTCAGAGGAGGAGCTGCTGCAGGACAGAGATGACAGTGGCTCTTTAAAAATTATAATTTAAATCGAGGGGATTTAAATCAAGTCTTTCTACTACTGATTTAAATCATGATTTAAATCATGTGTTAAATCATGATTTAAACCTACTGGATTTAAATCAAATCCGCCCTGTTTCAAGGACAGACTGGACTGCCATCTGTCAGGAATGGCCTTGGGGAGGCGTTGAGCAGGAGGGGTTGGACTAGATGACCTACAAAGTCCCACCCAATTCTGTTATTATTATTCTAACTATAAGCTGTCAAAATGCCTTAAAACCCAGGCTGCAGAGGAGGGAGGGAAAAACCTGGATTTATTCCCAAGGTTTCTTGAACTGTGTGCTTTAATGTTTGCAAATTATTCAATCGCTGCAGGTAACGTACACTTGAATGGCGGCAGGGGTTAAGAATCACAGCTCTTAGCTGAGAGAGGAATGGGATCAAAGGAGAAGGGTGGGGCGGTAAGTGCTTTAATTATACTTTCTTTTGTTATGGATTGTGTATTGCCAACTGGAACACTTCAGATTTTGTAAATTTAAGAGGAAGGTTGCATTGCCTGCAGAGGAAGACTTGCTTAATAAATGTTAAAGCACAGAAGCCTCATGAATGGGTTTGTCCTGCCTTTATTTATTCAATCTGTTGCTTGCTGTAGATGAAAACTGGTGTACATTAAATCCTTCCGTAACCTACAAAATCCAGCAGAGAGAAGAGACCAAAAAAATAAAATAATAAATCTTAGTTTAGAAGCCCTTGGAACGCGCGAGCAAGATTTCCTTCCTCTGTCTTGAAGTCTGAATTTAATTTTTTGGTTGCTCCAGCAACCCCCCCCCCCAAAACAACAACAACAAAGCACTGTAACAAACACACAGATATTGTGTTTCCAACAGGAATGACAAGAAACAGGGAGGGAGAACGGGAGAAAGTGGATTTCAAGAGAGCTGGGTGTGGAAAACAAAGTCCGACTCCTTTCCAATTCTGCCTGGAAAAACTAAACAACAGAACTTGGACAAAGCTTGCTATTTCTTGCATGCAATTCCATGGGGTTCAGCAATGATTCTGATGGGGAGGCTAGTCCTCAATTTAAGACTGTTTTGGAGACCACTTAAGTTACAGCGGCACTGGGGGAAAAAAAAGTGGCTGACGAATTGGTCCTCGCACTTATGACTGTAGCAGCATAACAGCTTCAGTAATTCATGGAACCACCAAGGCAAATAGGTTGTAAATTTGGGTGCCACACAATTGCAAAGGTGTTTTTTTTTCTTTTTTTTTCTTTTTTCTTTTCTTTCCCTTTGTCCACCTGCAGTCCTTATGCGTAAAATAATTGGTTATGGCCAATCTAGAGAAAAGAAGGACTGGCGGGGACATAATAACAGTGTTACAATATTTGAGGGGCTGCCCGAAAGAGGAGAGGGTCAAGCTATTTTCCAAAGCAAATTAAGGAGAGCAGCAACTTGGAATTAAGGAGGAATTTCCTGACAGTGAGAACAATAAACCAGTGGAACAACTTGCCTCTAGAAGTTGGGCTTCATCACTGGAGGTCTTGAAGAAGAGATTGGAGAACCATTTATCTGAAACGGTACAGGGTCTTCTGCTTGAACAGGGGGCCGGACTAGAAGACCTCCAAGGTCTCTTCCAGCTCTATTCTGATTTGTGCTGCTATGCATCCTGTCTCAGGCATGCCCACAAGTGCACAAAATAATATTTTCATCAATTAGAAGCGTAAGTTCCAACTGGAGAAAAGGTTTTGGGAGTGTCTGGTGTGTGTGGGTGCTTTTGTGGTTGTCTTGTCTCCATTTGAAGCCTCCAGACTCTGAACTGACTTTAAAAAAAAAAAAAAGAAATCCCTAAATTTAAGAAAGGAGGAGACTGAAAGAAAGAAAGAAAGCAAGCAGCTTAACTAGCTGGCCAAAGCACCAGCTTTACCCATCTTTGCAAAGACAGAAAAACAAACGTTTATTTAGCCAAGGATAAATCAAACTCAGATTGCAAAAGAGTCGCCCTAGCCTCACTAGCAGGACTGGCGGGACAAGAACTTAGAGGAAAGAACTAGGAGAAAAAAAGGGAGGGAGAGAGAGAGAGAAAGAAAAGGAGAGAAAGAAAAAAGGTGGAGAGAGAGACAGAGGCCAAAGAGAGAAAGAGAGAGAGAGAAAGAGACGGGAAAAGAAAGAGAGACAGAGAAAGAAATTGGGGGAGAGAAAGAGAGAGAGAGAGAGAGAGAGAGAGATTCACATTAACAAAGTTGGAAGGGATCTTGTAGGTCATCTAGTCAACCCCCACCCAAGGAGGGAGGGAGGGAGAGGGAGGGGGGGGAGGGGGAGGGGGGGGAAAGAAAGAAGGGAGGAAGAAAAGAAGGCTGGAAGGAAAGAAAGAAGGAAAGAAAGAAAGAAAGGAAGGAAGGAAGGAAGGAAAGAAAGAAAGAAGGAAAGAAAGAAAGAAAGGAAGGAAGGAAGGAAGGAAGGAAGGAAGGAAGGAAGGAAGGAAAGGGAAGATAAATAACGAACCGGACAGGAAGGGAAAAAAATTTGCAGCTCTTCAATCCCAATTAGGTTGTCTTTTTAAAAACAAAATTAGCGTTTTTTCAGAGCTCTTAACTGCAGGGAGCCCCTCTCCGAGCGAGCCCCGCTGCAGGCGGGGTCGAGCCTCCCCTCCTCGAGGCAGTCTGTCTGAGGTGGGGTGAGGGGGGTGGGGGGGAAAGGCACCCCCCCCCCCACCCTCGGCCCCCTTACCTTGGCCACCTGCTGCCTCAAGAGGGCCGGCACGGTCTGCAGCAGCAGCAGCCCGAAGCCCAGGCAGAGCAAGCCCAGCCCGGCCAGCCCGGCCACGGCCCCGCAGCGCTTCCCGCAGCCGCGCTTGGTGCTCTCGCCCCTCGCCATAGCCGGCCTTGCCAGTCCCGCCGCCGCCGCCGCAGCTCCGCGCTCCGTGCGATGCCCGCCGCGGGGGCTCTTGACGGGCGCCGCCGCCACTCCCCGCCCGGCGCGGCAGCCAACGACGGCCGGCAACGCCTCCAGAAGGAGGGGCCCGACGCGGGCGTCGCCCCCGGGGCTGGCCTGGAAGGCGGGAGGGCGGGAGGGTCTGCGCGAGGGAGGCTCTGGCCGGGGTCGGCCGGTCGGTCGGCTCCGCTGCCACGTCTCGCCTGGCACCTCGGAGGAGGGAGCGGGGAAGGGGGCTCTCGCGCTGGGGAGGAGTTGGAATGGGAGGGGAGGGGAGGAATGAGAAGGATGGAAGGGAGGAAAGAGAGGAGGAACGAGAAGGGAGTTGGGAATGGATGGGAGGGAGGGAGGGGGGGGAAGGTAGGAAAGAAAAGTGAATGGGGAGGAAGGAAGGAAGGAG
>NW_020769392.1:109904-132619 GCF_900518735.1 Pseudonaja textilis
TCTTCCCTTCCTTCCTTCCTCCCCCTTTCTACTTCCTCCCTCCCTTCCTATCTTCCCTTCTCTCCTCTTTCCTCCCCCCTCCCTTCCCTTTCTACTTCCTCCCTCCCTCCCTATCTTCCTCTCCCTCCCTCTTCCCTTCCTTCCTCCCCCCTCCCCCCTCCCTTTCTACTTCCTCCCTCCCTCCCTATCTTCCCTTCTCTCCTCTTTCCTCCCCCCTTCCTTCCTTTTCTAGTTCCTTCCTTCCTTCCTATCTTCCTCTCCCTTCCTTTCCCCTTCCCCCCACATCTGCCTTCCTTTCTAGTTCCTCCCTTCTTCCCTCCTTCTTCCCTTCCTTCCCTCCTCCCCCTCCCTCCCTCCATTCCTCCCTTGTCCCATCTCTCTCTTTCCTTCCTTCCTTCCCTCCCTCCCTCTTCTGTCTTTCCCATAAAACAAAAACCGACCAATCCAAAGGCCCAGCTGGCTTTGGGTGTCCTGCTGCTCTTCAAACTGGGTCCTTGCCCCTCCCGAAGTAGCCCCAAATTCTGGATTCCGCCGCCTCCCCCCCGATAGTTGCAGCTGTCCGTGATTAGCCTTCTCCTCCTCCCGAGCGGGAGGCGCTTCTGTCTGCACGGGAAAAAGTTGCACGTGAGAAGAAGGAGAAGAAGAAAAGAAAAGTTTTGGAAGGAGGGAGGAGGAAAAAAAAAAGGTAACAATGGAATAGCTTTGTATTTCCCGCTGGAAGGGTTTTGCCCGGGAAGGGGATGTAGCTCAGTGGTAGAGCGCATGCTTTGCATGTATGAGGCCCCGGGTTCAATCCCCGGCATCTCCACGTTTTTTTTTCTCTCCTCCCCCGTTCAGTTGTTTACGACCACAAGAGAGCGCCCCCCCACCTCAAATTTCTGTCGTTAAGTGAGGAGCTTGTTAACTTTGAGTTTTGGCCCCCATTTAAAGACTTTTCTTGCCTTGTTTGCTAAGGAAATCATTGCAGTTGATCAGTTCAGAACCCAGCAGTGAAGTGAACCTGGCTTCCCCATGGATATATTTACACTGCTCAAAAAAAATAAAGGGAACACAAAAATAAGACATCCTAAATCTGAATGAATGAAATATTCTCATTAAATACATTGTTCATTACATAGTTGAATGTGCTGACCACAAAATCACACAAAAATTATCAATGGAAATCAAATTGAGCAACCCACGGAGGTCTGGATGTGGAGTTACACTCAAAATTAAAGTGGGAAAAAAACACTACAGGCTGATCCAACTTTGATGTCATGTCCTTCAAACAAGTCAAACTGAGGCTCAGTAGTGTGTGTGGCCTCCATGCGCCTGTATGACCTCCCTACAACGCCTGGGCATGCTCCTGATGAGGTGGCGGATGGTCTCCTGAGGGATCTTCTCCCACACCTGGACTAAAGCATCCCCCAAATCCTGGACAGTCTGTGGTACAACCTGGTGTTGGTGGATGGAGCGAGACATGATGTCCCAGATGTGCTCAATTGGATTCAGGTCTGGGAAACAGGCGGGCCAGTCCATAGCATCAATGCCTTCGTCTTGCAGGAACTGCTGACACACTCCAGCCACATGAGGTCAAGCATTGTCTTGCATTAGGAGGAACCCAGGGCCAACCGCACCAGCATATAGTCTTACAAGGGGTCTGAGGATCTCATCTCGGTACCTAATGGCAGTCAGGCTACCTCTGGCGAGCACATGGAGGGCTGTGCGGCCCCCTAAAGAAATGTCACCCCACACCTACTGACCCACTGCCAAACTGGTCATGCTAGAGGATGTTGCAGGAAGCAGAGCGTTCTCCATGGCATCTCCAGACCCTGTCACGTCTGTCACATGTGCTCAATGTGAACCTGCTTTCATCTGTGAAGAGCACAGGGCACCAGTGGTGAATTTGCCAATCTTGGTGTTCTCTGGCAAATGCCAAACGTCCTGCATGGTGTTGGGCTGTAAGCACAACCCCCACCTGTGGATGTTGGGCCCTCATACCACCCTCATGGAATCTGTTTCTGACCATTTGAGCAGCCACATGCACATTTGTGGCCCGCTGGAGGTCATTTTGCAGGGCTCTGGCAGTGTTCCTCCTGTCCCTCTTTGCACAAAGATGGAGGTAGCGGTCCTGATGCTGGGTTGTTGCCCTCCTACGGCCTCCTCCATGTCTCCTGATGTACTGGCCTGTCTCCTTGTAGTGCCTCCATGCTCTGGACACTATGCTGACAGACACAGCAAACCTTCTTGCCACAGCTCGCATTGATGTGCCATCCTGGATGAGCTGCACTACCTGAGCCACTTGTGTGGGTTGTAGACTCCATCTCATGCTACCACTAGAGTGAAAGCACCGCCAGCATTCAAAAGTGACCAAAACATCAGCCAGAAAGCATAGGAACTGAGAAGTGGTCTGTGGTCACCACCTGCAGAACCACTCCTTTATTGGGGATGTCTTGCTACCTGCCTATGCTTTCCACCTCTTGTCTATTCCATTTGCACAACAGCATGTTGTTCAGTGTTGCTACCTAAGTGGACAGTTTGATTTCACAGAAGTGTGATTGACTTGGAGTTCCATTGTGTTGTTTAAGTGTTCCCTTTATTTTTTTGAGCAGTGTAGAATAACAAGGCCTGAAAGGGACCTTGGAGGTAATCTAGTCCAACCCACCGCCCAAGCAGGAGGCCTTACACCGTTTCTGGACTTTGTCAGAATGGCACAAAAGGGGACCCCGGGGACACAGCAACGGTCATAAAATGAATCGGCTGGCAAGCATCTGAATTTTGATCCGGTGAGTATGGGGATGGCACAAAGGTCGTAACTGTGAAAAATGGTTGTACATCATTTTTTTCCCAGTGCCATTGTAACTTTGAACCGTCACTAAATGAACTGTTTTTAAGTCAGGGACTACCTGTACAAACCATAGAATTCCAGGGCTGAAAGGAACCCTGGAGGTCATCTAGTCTGACTCCCTGCCCGAGGCAGGAGTTCTTACGCCATCTAAGGACAGATGGATGTCCAATATTCAGCCAACTGATCCAACTTCTTCTTTTGCATCCCATTATAGGTAGTTCTTGACTTAGCATTGGTTTAAGTGACTGCTCAAGTTACAACAGCGCTGGAAAAAGTGATTTAGGACCGGTCCTCGCACTTACGACCGTTGCAGCATTGCCCACATTTGTGGGCTCAAAATTTGGGCATTTGGCAACTGGGCATGTATTTACGATGGTGCAGCATGCCGGGGTCAAGGAATCTAGATACAGATTAACAGAGTTGGAATTGACCTTGGAGGTCATCTAGTCCACCCCCCCCCCCCCCAAGCAGGTGATGGCCAGCAACGTCAATGAAAGCAGGAGACCCTACACCATTTCTGACAGATGGCAGTCCAGTCTCTTCTTGAAAACTTCCAGGGATGAAGCTCCCACAACTTCTGAAGGCAACTTCTGTTCTGTTGAATATAGAATGCCAGACTTGGAAGGGAACTTGAAGGTCATCTAGTCCAACCCCCTGCCCCCCTCACCCAAGCAGGAGACCCTATACCATTTCTGACAGATGTCCAGGAAGCTGGGTCCTCTTAACGTGATTCTCTTTAACCACTGCTGTCAGATCCGTGTATCTGCCATTCTTCAATGGAAGAAGGGAGGCGGTTGGTACAAGTAATCCTTTTTTTTAATATAACCTGAATATCTTAATTCTCGTATTGAATCTGTATAACTTGCACATAATATACAACTGGGGACTGGAGCCCAGAGGCCTGGAAACTTGTCCCCTCTTGGAGAGACAGTGTGGTGGGATTCAAATATGTTCAAAAGTTCATTCTTATCGTTTGAAGGGGAGAGAGTTTGAGCCTTTACAACTGCAGTGCTCCACTGGACAATGGCGCCAAAGAAATAAAACTGGGCATGGCTTGCTTTGCATTGCTTAGCAACGGAAATTCTGCTATTTACAATGGTTGCAGAATCTGTTCCACTGAATATAGAATAACAAGAGTTGGAGGGGGACCTTGGAGGTCATCTAGTCTAACCCCCCCTCCCCCCAAGCAGGTGATTGCCAGCAACGTCAATGAATGAATATATAACGCCGTTATTGGCCAAGGAATGGCTGAACCAGTGGATTGGATGAAAACCAATTTATTTCAGAAAACCCTTCGGGGTAATATCCAAATACGGACAGGAAATGCTTCCGTTGCTTTTTTTAAATAATTACTATAGGGGATTTTTAAGGCCAGAAGAGGTATAGGAAAATTTAGGAGATTTCCCTCCCCAAGACATCCGTCTTCTTATATTTGTATTTTTTTTTTGTTTTTGCAAGAGGCACTGGATACCAAGTAAATCCATTCAATTTCATTCTTTCCAACTGGATGATCAAAAAACCCCCCCAAAACTGGAGTTGTTCCATGGACATTTTTACAACTGCAACTGGGATAGAAAGCAACCATATCTGGAAAGAAAAATCTGCTCATTGCAACCAGCCATAAGCATTCAGAATAAAACCTCTGGATTGTGTGCATGTCTAAACAAAGGAAAATAAATAACCAAACACCAACAGCAAATGTTCATTCAGCTATTATATTTACAAATAGCTGCGGCACCCTGTGGATACAAACTGAAAAATGCCATGATGAGTGTCTTTTAAACGTAAAGAAACAGGTAAAAAGATACTCAAAACTATAGGTTTTTTTCCAATATGAGGTGGCATATTAGAATATTCCTTCTTGACATTTATCTCTTACAAAACTTGGAATAGCTGTAGTTAGTTGCTCTACCCTGCTAAATCTTTATGTTTGTGGCTCAGGTTATTTGTGTGAACCAACCTATTGGGACGTATATTTAAGCCAGGTTTCTGGAGGAAAACATAATCACCGTGGCTTAGCCAGAAAACCATGTTTAAAGTAAATGCTGCTTAATGGAATGCAAGATCCTTGCCACTGAAATCCAGGGTTTTCCAAACTTTGCTAGCTGGGGGAATTCTGGGAATTGAAGTCCAAACTTCTTAAAATAGTGCTCAGGTTGAGAAATATTGGATGAGCAGCCATAGAGTCTGTTCTCAAGAGAAGCCTGGAGGATTCTGGGAGTTGAAGTCTTAAAAGTTCCCAAGGTTGGGAAACACTGAATTTCTTTTGTATGAAATGATGTGCACTGCTTTTGTTCACTGGACAGCTGCTGCATTCAGCACGGCTGAACATCTGCACGATTATTATTTTTTGCAGGTCGCAAATATCACGTGTTGTGCTCCTTGGCAGGTCACAAATTGCACACGTTGCCCCTTGGGATGACGAATAAAGAAAGATTTAATCTTTCTTCCCTTTCCTTGTGCAATTACGGATCTTGCTTTTCCCAGGAAAATCTTCATGGCCATTTCGGGAAGAACGCAAGCTGGAGAGTTCCTGGCTCAAACATTCACCGCATCAACGCACCGGAGGCCACATTTTAGCAATTTCCTCGTGAGTGACTTCTGGAACCCACTGGCAATATTCAGCCAATAAATCTGAAATGAGAAGATTAAAATTGGAGAAAGGAGTGAGCTGTCAGTCCGCTGTGATTAAAAGTTTCCATTCCTGAATTTAGTTTGCAATCGTGATTCACAATGACCACAAGTCTTTAGTGGCATAATAAATAATTTAAAAAAAAAAACCCTGAAAAAAAATATTTTTAATGCTTACATTTTGGATTTTTCTTCCAGGCTAGCTGTAAAGTGTCCCGGTTATCAGCATTTTCAGAAACGAGCGCTTGAAGTAAAGATTCTGTCCTGGGCTGAAGTCTATAAGGAAAATCAAGCAAAATATTGAATCCAAAGGGGCAAATAAAACCAACTTTTGATCAATCAGTGTGCGGCAGCAGCCAAAAATGCTAATACAGTCCTTGGTTGTATAAACAGAGGCATAGAATCAAAATCACGCGAAGTATTAGTGCTGCTTTATAAAGCCTTGATAAGGCCACACCTGGAAACATCCAGTTTTGGTCACCACATTTCAAAAAAAGATATTGAGACTCTAGAAAGAGTTGCAAAGAAGAGCAACTAAGATGATTAAAGGCCTGGAGGCTAAAACATAATAAGGAACAGTTGGAGGATTTGCGTCTGGCTAGTTTAGAGAAAAGAAGGACTGGGGGATATGACAGCGGTCTTCCAGTATTTGAGGGGCTGCCCCAAAGAAGAGGGGGTCAAATTATTACCCAAAAACCTGAAGGCAGGACAAGAAACAATGGATGGAACCTAATCAAAGAGAGAAGCAACCTGGAATTAAGGAGGAAGATCCTAACAGTGGAAACAATTAATCAGTGGAACAGCTCGCCACCAGAAGTCACGGGTGGTTTTTAAAAATAGTTTGGATAGCCATTTGTTTGGAATGGTATGCTTGAGCAGGGGGTTGGACTAGATGATCTCCCAGGACCTTCCAGCTCTATTCCGATTCTGATTCAATCAAAGGTAAGCATGGGAGCAAATGTAACAGGTCCCTGGCTCTCTGGGGTGGAAAGAGACAGATACACAATTTTCACACCCCGTACACAAGTAGAGGAGAGAAAGCCCACGACTTACTTGGACCAGGTCTTCAGCATCGTGACTGGGCTCGACAGCAGGCAACGGCGGTAAGCCGCCAACGATTTCACAACCTAGGAAAAAGAAAAGAGAGCCACTGGATTAATCTATGTATTTTATGAATTCGACACCCTGATGAATTTATTGAATTTGTTCGATGACTCGTCACCAACTTTTTAAGCTGCTGTATTCATATCCAAGTAAACGCAGTCTCCCCCCAAAAAAAATGATTTAAAAAAATGTAAAAGTAGGAAATTAATGGCCTTCTAGTTGTTGCTGGATCACAACTCCCGTGTGCAGCTAATTTGGCTACTGCTGGGTGGAGAACTTGGTGTTTGTAGTCGAATGCAATTAACGGGCGGGTCTAAGGTTGGGGAAAATGCTTAAAATTCAGTGAAAGTCTAAAACAGCAACGGATCACGGCAGAAGACGAGATACAGATACAGTCCTCGTCTTATGGCCATTGGTTCAGAGACCACTTCAAGTTACGATGGGGCTGAAAATGGACTTACGACCAATTCTCACTCTTATGACTGCACCTGACAGTTGCAGGGTCCTGGGGCCACATGATCGCCATTCCCAGGTTCGCTTAATGACCACAGCAGAAAGGCCATAAAACTGGGTGCAATCGTATTGACAACTCGCTTTAAGGTTGTGTCGCTTTAGTGCTCTAAGTTCCGGTCCCAACTGTGGTCGTTAAGTTGAGGACTGGCTGTAAAAGCGAGGCTGGCACTCACCTTTCCTTCCAGGAGAAACCTGGCAAAATGTTTGAAACGATCAAGGCCTTCGGGATAATCAACCTCCACCGCAGGAAGCGGCCAACCGACCCGATCTGTAGGAAGAGAAGAGAGCTGAACGAATATACAGGTATGTTGTGGCCCGCCGGTGGCTGGTGGAGCCGGCAGCAGACTCGGATGGTAGTGAGGAGGATGGGCAGGTCCTGGAGGCTGAGGAAGGCTCGGACAAGGGCTCTGCATCAGAGGCAGAGATGGGGCCAGGGCAGGCTGGCAGTCATCAGTTGCCTTCGGGCTCAGACAGCATTGAGGCGGAGGAGCAGCTGGAGCCAGTTCCCAGCCTGCGCATGCACAGAGCTGCCAAAAGGAAGGCACAATTATGAACTCAGGGTCGACATGGGAGTAAGGCCACAGGTGGACTATTTTGTGATGCATTTTTGAATGTTCAGGTGCCTGAATTGCATGTTTAATGAATAAAAGAGCTAATAATAATATCAGTGATATTTGTGATACATTGTTGAATGTTCAGTTGACTGTGTTTCATGTTTAATGAATAAAGTTAAGATAAGAACAACAACAACAATAATAATAATAATAAAATTTGGTTCATTGACATTGTAATATCTGGTGATGCACGAATTGTAGACACGCAGCAAGAAAAAAATCACAAAGTATCGGGACTTACAAATTGAAGTTGAGCAACTTTGGAAAAAGAAATTGTGTGTTATCCCAATTGTAATTGGAGCCCTTGGAGCAATATCTAAAGGGCTACCTCACTATTTGGAAATTCTGAATGTATCAGACTTGAATACCCTGATTCTACAAAAAACCACCCTACTTGGAACAGCTTATATCCTCCAACGCTACCTAAACAGTTCCTAGCTCCTTGGTTAGGACTTCACAGTCGAAGGCTATGAATCTCACTAAAGATTTAATTATAATAATAACAATAACAATAATAAACTGACTACAAGCATCAGCATGACAAAGCCACAACAATGGTACATTGGAAGATCTGCAAGAAATATCATTTGCTCGTAAGCAAGAACTGGTGGGACCATAAAATAGAAAAAAGTCATAGAACATGAATAAGTGAAATTGCTCTGGGACTTCAGAATCCAGACAGACAAGCACCCACCATATAACACTCCGGACTTAACCGTTGTCGATAAGAACGACAAAAAAGTCTAGATAGTGGATGTGGCAGCGCCTGGAGACAGCAGAACAGAAAAGAAAGAACTGCAGAAGATAACAAAATGCAAAGATCTACAAATAAAAATAGAACGTCTGTGGCAAAGGCAAGCAAGGGTAGTACCAATAGTACTTGGGTGGGTGCTGTTCCAAAACAACTGGCGCATCACTTGAACACCATCAATGGCATTGACTAATTTGCCATCGGTCAATTGCAGAAGGCAGCTTTCCTTGGAACAGTTTCCATCCAGCGGCGAGATTTGTAAACGCCATTAAACTTCCATATTCGCTTATCCCAGGTCCTGGGTAAGGACTCGATAGGTAGACAAAAATGCCAAACCCAGTCTGAACATCTGGCTGACTGTGCGATGAATAATAATAATAATAATAATAATAATAACAATAATAATAATAATAACAACAACATCTTAATTGCTACAGGGATTCGCTTAACAAGTCATACCCCGGGGCAAAATTCATTTAACAACTGTCTTGCTGAGCAATGCAAATTTTGGCCTGACTTGCAGTCATAAGTCAAGGACCACTTGCACAATAATATAGAAAGTGGTTCTGAGGCACACAAGCAGGATTTGCCTAAAGGTAGCAGAATCACAACTGAACTTCTGTTTCTTTTGTGGTGGACTGGTAAGGAGAAAAGAAAGATAATTTAATTTCCTGGGGAAAAACAGACTTACAGAAGACGCTGGGCCTGTGGCAACGGACATGGCCAGTTTCGGGACAGAAAAATGGAGGCGGCTCTTCCAGGGGCTTTTCAAAATGGCAGTAGGGGGGCAGGAGAAGAGGGATCCACTCAGGTTCAATTGCCGAAACCCCTTCAGAAGGGAGAGAAGCCAGAAAAAAAAATTGGGAGAAAGCAGGAGTTTAGATCGGCTAAAAAGTGACACAATACAAATGATAATTTCCTAAGCTAATATGGTTGCAATATATTATTTTCGGATTATTTGGAGGTGTCTTTTCCAGAGTTGGGCTGCTGCCGGTTCGCACCGGTTTAGGCAGACCGGTAGTAAGGATTCGGCACAGTTCAGCGAACTGGCAAATCCCACCCCTGGCTGGCCCCACCCCCACCCATTTTGGGGCCAAAACCGACCTGAAAACGGCCCGAAAAACAGCCTGAGAAATGGCCCCAAACCCAGGCCATATTGGGGGAATTTTGGGGCCATTTTTCAACTGTTTTTTGGGCCAAAAACGCCCCCCCAAACACCCTGAAAATGGCCTGGGTTTGGGGCCGTTTTCAGACTGTTTATCAGGTCATTTTCAAGCTATTTTCTGGGATAAATACAGCCTGGGAAAACTGCCTGAAATTGGCCCCAAAACACTCTGGTTTTTGAGTCGTTTTCATGCAGTTTCTTGGGCTGTTTTCGGGTAAAATGACCTGAAAATGACCTGAAAATAGCCCCCCAAACAGTCTGAGAACAGTTTGAAAAAAACGGCTGAAAACAGCCCCCAAACTGGCCAAAAGATCAGGTGGGAGCGGGGCCATCCAGCGGCGGGATTAGCCCCAACTGGCTGAATCCCACCTCTTCCTTTGCGGCGAGCGGCTGGGAGGCGGGGCTGGGTGTGATGAGTGATGTCACCCACCCAGTCACATGACCAATTGGCCACGCCTACCGGTTGTTAAAATATTTGCAGCTCAATGCTGGTCTTTTCTCTCTCCTCCGGTGTAGATTCTTTTCTTAAAGGAATATTAACACACACACACACACACACACACACACACACACACACACACACAGACAGACAGAAGTCAAGGAAAGGAAAAGAGGCGCCCGCTCACCTTTCATGTACATCTTGGTGGTTTCAACGATTTCCTGATACACCACAAACTCCGGGAGCTGCTTAAACAGGATGGAATTGGGGTGGATGAAGACCGGATCATCCAGCAGTGGCGTCTAATTTGGGGGCGGGGGGAGGAGGGAAGGAGGGAGGGCAGAAATAGGAAAAGAAAGAATTAAAAAATTCCCATCTAGCACAAACCAACAGCAACCTCATCTATGCAGCTAAAAGTCCTCTGTAAAGATTATGTGACATTTTATAACAATACTACCTACTTATCATATTATATTACTTTATTATATCTATTAGTAAACCAGCAACTATTAAGTATAACATACGAGGAACGTTTTTCTTCCTCTCTCTATTCCTTTATTCCTTTCTTTTTCCCTTCTTTCCTTCCCTCCCTCTCCTATTCCTCCTTCCCTCTATTCCTTTCTTCCTTCCCTCCCCTATTCCTTTCTCCCTATATTTTCTTTCATTCATCCTTTTTCCTCCCTCCTTTTTCTTCCTTCCTTCCCTCCCTTATTCCTCTCTATTCTTTTTTTTTCCTTCCTTTCTCCCCTCATCTATTTCTTCCTCTCTATTCTTTCATTCTTTTCCCTCCCTCCCTCTTCCTTCCTTCCTTCCTTCCTTCCTTCCTTCCTTCCTAGTTTCTTAATTTGTTTCCTCTATTTTTAGAGATGGCTTCAATTACATCTGTCTGTGTTTCAATACACTGCGTTGTTCTGTCTACCTTTTTTCTTCCAATTTGTACATAACATTGATTAAATGAATTCCAGAAGCAAACTGCTGGCACTTAAAAAGGAGTCTGAGAGGCAGACCTTGTAGCCGTTTTTCCACTTCTCATCAAGGAGTTCATCCGCCTGGATCCTTCGGGCAACGTGATCTCCCAATCCGGCCAGGACGATCTGCCTCAAGAAAGTGGCCTGTTCTTCTGTGGGGGGCTTCATTTGGGGGTCAACGAAGAGCTCTGAACCCGGGCAAACGGCATTCACTTGGGAAGGAACATACACACACATCAGAGGTGGCATTCAGCCGGTTCTGACCGGTTGTGGAGAACCGGTAGCGGAAATGTAGAGTAGTTTGGAGGACCGGCCAATCCCGTCTCTGACTGGCCCCGCCAACCCCATCTATTCTCTGCCTCCTATTGAGTCCTAGTCAATCGGCTGAGTCTCCTTTGGTTGCCCTGCACAGGAGAACGGAGCTGGAAAGCAGGTTAGTGGGGTGGGGAGGGAATGGGGATTTTGCAGTATCCTTTCCATGCCACGCCCACAGGACCAGCAGTTAAAAAAACCTGTTTGAATCCTCATCACTGGTACACGTACACATACCAAGATTGTGAGAGTCAAGGGACGGACGGAGGTGGCCCCACCTGAATGATGCTCCCAAGACAAGGAAGAGCAGGTCCCAAGGACGACAGCAGGTGTGGAGTCTTACCTGCCGTGGTGAGCTGCCCGCGCAGCCGCCGGATTTCCACCATGGCCTTGTAGCGCAGGCCATTGGAGCTACAGAAATGAGGAGTGCATCCTGCATACTCACAAGCCCCCACGGCTCCTGGAGTAACGGAATAACAGCGTCTCACTGTCAGGAAATTCCTCCCTAGTTCTAGGCTGCTTCTGTCCTTGTTTAATTTCCATCCGTTGCTTCTTGTCTTGCCTTCAGGTGCTTAGGAAAATAGCTTGACCCCTTCTTCTTTGGGGCAGCCCCTCAAATATTGGAACACTGCTCTCATGTCACCCTTAATCCTTCTTTCCATTAAACCTGAATCCAACTCCAGCCACTGGTCTTCATACGTTTTAGCCTCCAGTTCCCTAATCCTCTTGGTTGCTCTTCCCTGCACTCTTACTAGAGTCTCAGCATCTTTTTAATCGTGTGGTGACCAAAATTATAAAGTGGTACTAACACTTCAAGTGAGCATGGGGGGGGGGGGGGGGGCTTTTTTTTTTTGTTGAAACCCCTCCACCCATTGAAAGTTTACATCCCCCCAACCCAATCGACAAGTAGATAGGTCAGTTTTACCAAGCATCACCATGAGATCTCCCAGCTTCTGGGAAGGTCCTTGGCCAGCCCAAATCCTTTGCATCTGTGCCATACGGGCTCTCTTCCCTTTCAGATTCTCATGATCTTCTTCATTCAGGGCAGGCCTGCATTTAAAAAAAGAAAAAAAAAAAGAATAAATGAAGGATTCAATGAAACAATCGTTCCATCATGCAGGCCACAGAAATGTCCCTAGTTACTGATTTGGGGTGGAAAACGAATGTTTTAGAGGAGGGGAGAGTGAAATGTGGAAGGAATACGCGATAATGGGAGGAATCTTAAGTGTCAAGTTCTCAGTTAGCTTTATCAAACTTTCCAAAAGAAAAAAAAACACCTGATGTTTCTTTCTACCACATTACTAAATTTGCAGATGATACAACAGTGGTGGGACTCACCTCCAGGGTGGATGAATCTGCCTACTGAGATGAGGTGGACCAATGGTTGCTTTTGTGGTGTGGAGACAATACCTTGGTCCTCAACCCCAATAAGACCAAGGAGCTTATAGTGGACTATAGAAGGAACAGATCAGACATCCAGCTCTGGCTTATCCATGGAGACCGAGTGGAGCAAGTGGCCAGTTTTAAGTTTCTGGATGTTACCCTAAAAGAGGACCTGACCTGGGTTCCTCACATTGCAGCCCTGGTCAAAAGGGCCCAGCAGAGATTAGACTACCTGAGACTTCTCAGAAAACAACTGAAATGAAAAACTGCTGGTGACCTTCTTCCGCTGCATCAGAGAGAGTATCTTAATTTACTGCACCTCTGTATGGTTTGCCAATTGCACAGTGGCAGATAGGACAGCACTCCAGAGGGTTAACGTCATTGCCCAGAGGATCCTGGGTTGTCCTCTCCCCTCTTTGGAAGAGCTTTATAGCTCCCCTGCCTTAAGAAAGGTTCAAAACATTCTCAAAGATCCATCTCATCCTGGGCACCCTTTTTTTGAACTATTACCATCTGGCAGACGGTACAGAATATTCAAAACAAGGACAAAAAGGCTGAAAAACAGCTTCTATCCCATAGTGCAATATTAATGCGATATCAGGGGTTTTCAATTCAATGTGTGGAGTGTGAGAAGGTGTGTTTGTGCTTATTTTCATAGTCATAAATTTCACACTGAAGATGGTGCAATGACTAAAATGACTAAACTCTTCCAAATCCATGGACAAATCGGTGCCATTTTGAAGAGTGTTTTTTTAAATCCTCAAACCAGGTTGGAGCCCATAAAAACCACTGAGTTTCTCGGTAGCCCCGCCGTGGCTTTACCTGTTGAATTCTTCAAACAGCTCCCTCACCGTCAAGGCCGAGACTAAGGCGATGGTGTAGGGCAGGCAGTGATGCTGTTGGCTCAAGGCCAGCATCTTGGCGTAGCGTGGGGCTACCGGGAAGGAGGCCATGAGGACGCCCAAAGGGCTGATGGGACAGCTGAACTTGGCTTCCTGCAGCTTTCCCAACCTGGAAGAAGGGAAGAAGAAGAAGAAGGGCATTTGGAAGAGAGGGAAGGAAGGAAGGTGGTTAAACAAATGAAAGGCAAGTCAAGGATTATCTTTCGAACAAGTACTAAAAAAAATGGACTCCATCCCACCTGCTCGATGTTCAATCCTTTCTTTTGAAGAACTAAAATTCTTCAAATTTTAACTCTAAATTAAAGCTAATACAATCCTGGGTTGTATAAACAGAGGCATAGAATCAAGATCAGGTGAAGTATTACTAGCAGTTCGAAAGCATGTAAATGCAAGTAGAAAAATAGGGACCACGTTGGTGGGAAGGTAACAGCGTTCCTCCATACACCTTCGGCGTTTAGTCCTTCTGGCCACATGACCATGGAGACGTCTTCGGACAGTGCTAGCTCTTCAGCTTTGTAACAGAGATGAGCACTGGCCCCTAGAGCCAGAAACGACTAGCATGTGTTATGTGCGAGGGGAACCTTTACCTTTGCCATTGGTGCAGCCCACACAAAATACAGAATACATCTCAATAATGAGAGACACAGACTTCAGGGGATAAATAGGACTGCAGAAAAAAACAATTACTATCAACCTGCCTTCCATTGAGGACCTGTATGCTGCACAAGTCAAAAAGAGGGCTGTGAAAATATTTATATCATGGACATAAACTCTTTCAACTCCTTCCCTCAAAACAACTCTACAGAGCCCTGCACACCAGAACAACTAGACACAAGGACAGTTTTCTCCCCGAAAGCCATCACTCTGCTAAACAACTAATTCCCTCAACGCTGTCCAACTATTTACACAGTCTGCACTACTACTCTTCTCTACTCTTCTCATCACTCCTTATCATCCATCCCCTCCCACTTGTGACTGTATGACTGTAACTTTGTCACTTGTATCCTTACGATTTATATTGACTGTCTCCTAGTATGATTGGATTGCTTATCATATCCTATGGCTATCATTAAGTGTTGCACCTTATGATTCTTGACTCTTGACGAATGTACCTTTTATGTACACTGAGAGCATTTGCACCAAGACAAATTCCTTGTGTGTCCAATCACACTTGGCCAATCAAGAATCCTATCCTATCCTATCCTATCCTATCCTATCCTATCCTATCCTATCCTATCCTATCCTATCCTATCCTCTATTCTATTCTAATTCCATTCCATATTTTCTATTCTCTTCTATTCTCTTCTATTCTCTTCTCTTCTCTTCTATTCTATTCTATTCTATTCTATTTCAATTCTATTCTTAACTCTTGACTAATTTATCTTTTCTTTTATGCACACTGAGAGCATTTGCACCAAGACAAATTCCTTGTGTGTCCAATCACACTTGGCCAATCAAGAATTCTATTCTATTCTATTCTGTTCTATTCTATTCTGAAAGAAAATTCTTAAACCCAAGTAAGTAATAGAACTAGGCACACATTTCCACATACATACATACAAAAGTACTACATCAGTATAGACATGTTACCTGTTACATTGGCACTGTAAGTCTGTCCTATTAAATCTGATTGTGGTGTTGCGTTTCGTTTAAAAGTCTAACAGCCCACGGATAAAAGCTATTTGGCAGCCTATTTGTCTGGCTAGCTATGCTTCTGTATCTCCTGCCCGATGGGAGGAGAATAAAGAAATGATGTCCAGGGTGTGAATCATCCCTCAGGATCCTTCCTCACTCTGCTGGGACAGCGGGACCTGGCGATATCATCCAGTGTGGCTAGGGGGCAACCCTGGCAGCCCATATCCTGATGGATTCAACAAGAAATTTCAACTGCCATCTGTCAGAAACGGTGTAGGGTCTCCTGCTTGGGCAGGAGTGTGTACGTGTTGGACTAGATGACCTACAAAGTCCCTTCCGACTCTTGTTAATCTATCTAAGGTCAGCTACTCCACACCAGGACACGTCCGAGAGGGACGTCTCCAATGGATCGGATGCTGCATTACGCAAAGGTAGACTCGGAATTGTACCCAACTGCGTTTGTTCTAAGTTCTTCTAGTTCAGCGTTGGCGAATCTTTGGGGCACCGAGTGCCGAAATGGGAGCGCACACTGGGGAGGGACCACCACAAACCGGAAGAACACTGGGAAGCTGAACTTCCAGTTTCTGCATGCACGCCGGCCACCCGGTCGGTCTTCCAGTTTCTGGCAAGCATGCACGCGCGAAGAGGCAACAGGCAACGGCTGGCAAGCCCTAGGTCCGCCATTTCCAGCATGCGAGCCGTAGGTTTGCCATCCCGGTTCTGGTCCCTTTCCGTCTTTCGTACCTTCCAGACGTGGCGGGAGCCTTCAAGGCACCAAGGGCGATCAGCAATTCCTCCGCGGCCTTCAGGGCATCGGAGGACGGAGGGGTAGGAAATGGGAAGTTGATTACCTGCAGAGAGGAAAGAGACGACCGGTGAGATGGAGAGGTTACGTGCGGTATAGTCCTGGGGTGGTAGGAGGGAAGGACCTTGGCGGATGGAAGGAAGAGGGGCTTCCCTAGCGAACAATCTCAGCCTTACAAGAAATAATTCAACTTTCACCCCCCCGCCAAAAAAAATGAAAAAAAAGAACAAACAAAAGCTAGGAAGGAGATTGACCAAACTCTGAATGCCTTGACCTCATGACTACAACTGGGACTGGAATTAACATCGCTAAGCGAGGTAATCGTTTAAGTGAGCCATGCTTGATTTTATGACCATTTTTTTTTGCCATGGTTGTTAAGCAAATCAGAACAGAATAGAACAGAGTTGGAAGGGACCCAAGCAGAAGACCCTTATATCCCATTTCAGACAAGTGGCTGTCCAGTCTCTTCTTAAAAACCTCCTTCAGTGATGAAGGATCTACAACTTCTGGTGGCCAGCTGTTCCACTGGTTCACTGTCCTCCCTGTTAGGAAGTTTCTCCTTAATTCCAGGTTGCTCCTCTCCTTGGTTAGTTTCCACCCATTGCTTCTTGTCCTGCCTTTCTGGTGCTTCCTTTTTTGGGGGGAAGCCCCTCAAGTAAATCCAACTTTTCCTATCGGCTTCCAGTTCCGGAAAAGCTGGCAAACAGGAACTACCCTGTTATTTTGATCCAATGACCACAGGGATGCTGCAACGGTTGTAAGTGCGAGGACAGTCACAAGTTCCCCCATTTCCCACCCCCAGGGACGTTGTAACTTCAAAATGAACGAACGGTTGTAAGTTGAGGAACACCTATCAAGGAAGCGCCTAAAAATATGGGACTCCCACCTTCTCGATGTTCAACGCTTTCATTTGCAGGATTAAATCGTCCACGGGTCGCCTGGTGATCTCGGGAGCAGAGAATGGCTCAAAATCGCTGAACACAGCTGAAGAATAGAGCCTGGATATAGAGACACACACAATAGAGACACACACAAAAGTGAACAACGGAGATCAAAGCAATCCTTGGAAAACAACAACAGCAACGAGTGGCTAACAAACATCTGTTTTTAAAGAACCGTGCTAATCCCCTTGTTGTGTTAAAAAAAATAATCCAAGATGATTTAGGACTGGGATGGTGACAGAAAGGGGTTTTAAAAAGGAAACCGAAGTGTGTGGGCAAATATTGTCCATATGTACACTCAAACACACACCATGCACACACTAAGGCTCTGCCTTTCCAAGGAGCCAGCTGCCCAAATCAGAAATTGCTATCTTCACTCAGTGGGTACCAATTGCTGATCCTCAGAGCTAGGGAATTAAAGACGTTTTCCCGAAAATTTGGGCATTGGTAGAAGAGAATATTTGTAGTTCAGGATTGAACTGGGAGGTCCTTGGTGCTCTCTGAGCTGGGTGGGGTTTTTTTTGCAGACGTTTCATGACCCGACTAGGTAACATCATCAGTGCTGGAAGGGAGTGGAGATTGGGAGGAGGTGAGGAAGAGGAGGAGGAGGAGGATTATTGTGGGGTCCTTGGTGCTCTCTGAGCTGGGTGGTTTTCTTGCAGACGTTTCATGATCCAATGAAGTAATATCATCAGTGCTAGAAGGGAGCGGGGTTTTCCCTCTGTTTATAGCAATATCAATATCCCTTAGACTTATATACCTCTTCATAATGCTTTCCAGCCCCCTCTAAGCGGTTTACAGAGTCAGCCTCTGGCCCCCCAACTATCTGGGTCCTCATTTTACCCACCTCAGAAGGACGGAAGGCTGAGCCAACCTTAACCCTGGTGAGATTCGAACTGCCAAATTGCAGGCAGTCAGCAGAAATAGCTTGTAGTCCTGCACTCTTAACCACTGTGCCACCGCGGCTCATCATACGAGGTATTCTGACTTACAACGGTTCATTTCGTGACCATTCAAACTTACAGCGGCACTGAGAAAAGTGACTTACAACCTTTTTTCACGCTTACAACCCTGGTAGCATCCCCGTGACCAAAATTCAGACGCTTGGCCAACTGGTTCCTACTTACGACCGTTGCTGTGTCCCTAGGTCAGGTGATTTCCCCCTTTTGCGACTTTCTGAAAAGCAAACTCAAGGGGGAAGCCACATTCTCATGGAAGCCGCGTTCCTACCTTATCAACTGCGGCGATTCACTTAACAACTGTGGCAACTATGGTCGTAAAATGGGGCAAAACTCTCTTAACAAAGGTCTCCCTTAATAGCATACATTTGGGGACTCAATTGTGGCTGTAAATCGAGGACTGCCTGTATACAAATACCAGACCAACAACGAAGCAACAAAAACAGGCTAGTATAAAGGACACACTGGGAGGGCAAACCGTTAGTATATAAAAATAAGGGGAAACTCCACTTCCTTTCAGCACTGATTATGTTACCTAGTTGGGTCATGAAATGTCCACAAGAAAACCACCAAGCTCAGAGAGCACCCAGGATCCCACAGTCCTTCTCCTCCTCTTCCTTCTCCTCCACTCTGCAAACCCTTGCTCCCTCCTAACACTGATGATGTTATCTAGTCGGGTCATGAAACGTCTGCAAGAAAATCACCCAGCTCAGAGACCACCAAGGAACCTGCAGCCCCCGCTCCTCCTCCTGATTTCTCATCCACTCCACAAACTCCATTCAGTTCTAGCACTGATGAAGTTCCCTAGTTGGGTCATGAAACATCTGCAAGAAAACAAGCCAGCTCAGAGAGCACCAAGGACCATAGAGTGGTCCCTCATCTTCTTCTCCACTCTACAAACCCTTCTAGCATAGATGATGTTCCCCAGTTGGGTCATGGAACACCTGCAAGAAAGCCACCAAGAACCCTGTCATTATCCTCCTCCTCCTCCTCCTTTGTCTCCTCCTCCACAAACCCCACTCCCTTCTAGCACGGATGATGTTACCTAGTTGGGTTATGAAACGTCTACAAGAACACAACTGAGCTCAGACAGCACCAAAAGCCCCACAGTCCATGGTCAAAAAGGGCATTTAGCTGACCTGTAACAGTGTCCTGGCTCTGTTCGGCCAGCTCGGCCCGCCCGCTGGTTGGCCGAAGCCTGTGACGTCCACATAACCTTGAAGGACGAAATGCCGGTGACTTTGTCGTAGAACCGTTTCTTGACCTTCCCGCAATCAACCACGTATCTGACGCCCGGGATGGTGAGTGATGTCTCTGCCACGTTGGTAGCCACGACGCACAGCCTGGTCCCAGGGGGAGGCGGCCTGAAAACCTGAGAAGGGGGCAGGTTTCAACAGAGAACCATCTCACCAAAGACAAGAGAATGAAGTCTACTAGTCACTCCTACAAGGAGCAACTGCAGTGATGTTCTCCACACTGGAGAGCTCCAGGCTTCCCACCAGCCCATGCCCCATTTGTAAAGACTCCTGTCAACTAAAAAAACACTTCTTTGGCCTTTTTAGTTGTCAGCAGAAAGGGACGGGGGAAAGCAGTGCATTCCTTAAATGCTTCAGATAATTGCTTTGGCAACCGAAGCTTCTGGCATGCAAGATTATTATTGGAGCGCATGATTGATGACTCTTGGCTATGGATGTGTCTCATTGGAGAATATACATCCAGGGGGTGGGTGGAAGACCAGGGTCAAGGATGAAATGAATGATGTGTCTTAGAGTCGGCTGTAACTGGGACAAGCCAACATGTAAACTCCTAATAAATCGATCTTTTTTACTTCGAGAGATGCAGCTGGAGACTTATGATTTGAATGCATGTCGGAGTCCTGACAACTCCATTTACTGGGGTGGAATGTGGTCTGGATTCCCCCTTGCCTTTGCTTGTCAGAAGGTCCGCAAAAGGAAAACACGTGACCTTGGGACACTGCAATTTTTAACAGAGGCACGACTGAGAGCGTTTTTGCACAAACTGCATCCCTGTTTGGTTTGGTGGCTGCAGTGCCTCCAATAGAAAGTCCCTACAGAGAGTGGTGAGGACAGCGGAGAAGATTTTAGGAAGCTCACTTCTCTTTATTCAGGATACTGCTTATAAGCGCTATGGGCTTAGAGTTCAAATCATTGTTAGAGACCCCACATGCCCACTTTAGGGTCTGTTTCTGTTGCTCCCGTCTGGGAGGAGTTTTTGGAGTATTTCTAGCAGGACTTCCAGATTCTGTAAGTTTTGTTCCCTACGCCGCCACCCGTCTGCTAAACTCACAAGTTTAGTTTCTCTCACCATAAACATCTATACATCTGAACTAGACAGTGTTGTATCTCTGTGTCATAGAATATATGTGGGTATAAGCATAATTTTGTATTTATATACTTTGTCATATTTACATAAGGTGTAACGACGCTATAGAGCCGTGCACACCAGAATAACTACACACGATAGTTTTTCCCCAAACGCCCTCACTCTGCTAAACAAATAATTCCCTCAACACTGTCCAACGATTTACAAAGTCTGCACTGCTATTACTGTTAATTTTCTCATCACTCCTTATCACCCATCCCCTCCCACTTGTGACTGCATGGCTGTAACTTTGTCACTTGTATCCTTACGATTTTTATTGACTGTTTCCTAGTATGATATGATTGCCTATTGTACCCTATGACTATTATTAAGTGTTGTACCTGAGGATTCCTGATGAACGTATCTTTTATGTACACTGAGAGCATCTGCACTGAAGACAAATTCCTTGTGTGTCCAATCACACTTGGCCAATGAAGAATTCTATTCTATTCTATTCTATTCTGTTCTGTTCTGTTGTTCTATTCTATTCTATTCTATTCTATTCTATTCTATTCTATTCTATTCTATTCTATTCTATTCTGAGTGGTGACCCTTTGAGAGCTGTATGCAATGGAATTTCATTTTAATGTATGCCAATTAATGTATGTTCAAACTGACAAGCAAGTTATTCTAAGTCTACAAATGTTCATAAGTACACACAGCTTTTCTGAATGTACCTCAATATTCCTACAGGGGTGTTTAGTCTTACCTTGGCTTGCTTTTCAGGAGCCAACAAAGAGTAGAGAGGAAGAACGTAAAGTGGGTGGGAAGAATCTGGTTTTTCACCTGCATTCAAATTATAAATAGGAAAATATATATATAAGTGCTGAAAAGATTAGCCTTTTAGGTTATTAGTACTATAATCTGCCTTTTCAAGGCACAGTAAGACCTGTGCTATTTTTTTTTAACCATTTGATGATTAACCTTACGTGTTTTTGTTTTAATTGCTCAACCCTATGAATTCTTGGGAAATAAGGCAGTATAAAAATATAACCAATAAATAAATAAATATGTTTCAGTATGTTTTTCAAAATCAGAGCTAAGGGGTTAGGGAAGAAGAAAAGCAACGTGTATTTTTTTTCCTGGCAGCTTCATAAGAATTAGCCTCTTTGTGATTTTATTTCCTAAATCTATTGATCTATTGAGCATAAATCTAACAGAGCGGTCACTCTAACAACAGGGATAGTCGACCTTAAAAAAAGCTCTCCTGCATTTAAAGAAAGACCATCTTTGAGGAGGTGATCTAATAAGGTGCTAACTTAACATTTGTGATTTGTTGAATAAGCCAGGTTTCGTTTTCCTACGTTAATATCAGAGGTCCCCAAACTTGGCAACTTTAAGATTTGTGGACTTCAACTCCCAGAATTCTCCAGCCAGCTATGTTGAAGTCCACAAGTCTTAAAGTTGCCAATTTTGGTTAATACGAAGGCAAGATCTGTCCCTAAAATAGGGGGGGAAACGAGGCTGAATCAGACGACGTCTCATCTTATCAATACAATGTTTGTTACTCAGGCTAATGTGATTTGATCGGCTAACCATGATTAAAATTCTCTTTGGCCTTCTGAAAACTCAGCCAACTTTCAAAGGCCCGGAAAGGACAAACCTTCTTGCAGGCAATTTTCACCCAGATCAAGATCAAGATCCGAACCAGCCGAGTTCGCTTCTTCGTCGTCTTCCGCGGCTTCTCGATCTTCATCCCCTTCGTCAATCGGCAGAATGGAATAATTATCCAGATTAATTTTGGGCAGGGACTAGAAAGAAAGAGAAAAAAAAACCCTAACAACTTCAAAGTCTCAACATCCTTCTAGATTTAAAATTTAGAAGGCATTTGGGAGAATCTTAAAACCTGTTTGGAAAGTAGGAACATATCCAATCATTCTAAAGCAAGAAGATAAATCAGATTCTTATCATTTAGTAGATAGAGGGTACTTAGAGGAGATGAATGTGCAAAACTAAGGTATTTGGGGGGAGTTTTTTTTTTTAAAGAAGGAGCAGACATAGGTTGTCCTTGACTTAAAACCATTTAATGACCAAAGTTACAACAGCACTGAAAAAAAAGTGACTTACAACTGGTTTTTGCAGCTGTAATTTTTGCAGTGTATAAATGGTCACATGATCAAAATTTGGGCACTTGGCAACCAAGCCTGTCATTTGTGACAGTTGCAGGAAAATATTGCTTACTTGAAGAGCGTGTTTCTTTTTCTGCCTGGATTTCTTAAACTTTCTGACGGCTTCTACGGAATCGTCCTCAAATTCAAAGCCTACAAAGAGCAAAGCCACACTTTTCTCAATCAGGACTATAAAATGTTAGTAGAACTCTCAGAATTCCCCAGCCGGCATGGATGGACTTCAACTCCCAGAATTCCCCATCCAATATGGACCTC
>NW_020769392.1:132629-144525 GCF_900518735.1 Pseudonaja textilis
TGGACCTCATCACCTAGAATTCTCCAGGCAACATGGATGGACTTCAATTCACAGAATTCCCATCCAATATGGTCTTCAATTCCCAGAATTTCCCAGCCAACATGGACAGATTTCGACTCCCGTAATTCCCCAGCCAGCAGGTGTGGACCAACTCCCAAATTTTTCCACTCAGCACAGATGAACTAACTCCCAGAATTCCCGGGCAAGTCCATCCATTCTTGCTGGGGAATTATGGGAGGTGAAGCCCTCTCCTCTTAAAGTGGCCAGAGAAATACAATTCCAGAGTGAATAATTCAAAAAGCCAATTTAAGACAGTGATGAAAAGGGCCAGAACTTCCTGGTGGGGTTCACTTATCATCAGGGCCATCTCAAAGAGGTGAAAGAGTGGAGAAAATCAATTTTTCAGTGTTCCAGAAAACCCGAACTCCAATTAAAAACTCAGAGACAAGCATCTTCTCAAAGGTTCCTTTTATTCGAGTAGTAAACTGGCCCATCTGGGAAATTCCGAATCTGAAAGTTCTGGGTTTCCTTCCAATAAGTAAAAAACTACAAATCCACCCCCTGCACCCATCATCGCATCACATGCCCCAATCTCCATCTGTCCCAACTTGAGACATCCTCTCACCCAGGTGCAGAAATGACATGACCTTGGCTTAAAAGAAGAATGTTATTATGTCCAACCACATACACTCTAAGAAATTTATCCCTCCCACCTTCCCAGGCTCAAGAATGTGGCAGCGTGGAAGCTTCTGGTGCTAATATGGCTTCCAAAGCTGACACAATTTCTTCAAGACTACAACTAGTCCCTGACTTACAACAGTTCATTTAGCGACGCTCAAAGTGACGACGTTGTTGAAAAAAGTGACTTGCGAGCGTTTTCACTCTGATGATTGTGGCAGCATCAGATGCTTGGCAACTCGTATTTGTGTTGGTCGCATATTTATGACTCGCATGTATAACTGCCTATTTATGACTCACAGTGTCCAGGGGGTCCGGTGATCCCATTTTGTGACTGTCTGACCAGCAAAGTTAATGTGGAAGCCAGATTCGCTTAGCCAACTGAGTGATTAAGTTAACCATTGCAGGGATTCACTTAACAACAGAAGCAAGAAAGATTGTAATATGGGCAAAATTCACTTAACAATTGCCTCACTTAATAACAGAAATATTGAGCTTTGTAAGTCGAGGACTACCTGTATTATATTTTCTGCTGTTAGCAAAGGAAAAAAGAAAAAAGCTATGTATCATCCCTAAAGAGTTCAACCAGGTCACCTACCAAGAAATGTAGAACACAGGTACAGCTGTGTGAAAAAGTCCTGCACGCTTTATCATTTGTGACATTTTTTGGATAGACCACTGATTTTATGATATTTTATACTAACTGCTATGCAAATATATTGTTATATATTTCCCGCTAGATTGGCAAAAATGTTTAAACTCAGACCCAAATTGTTGGAAAGGTGGAAAAGAAAAAGGCACTTATTTTCATACCTGGTGGACATGCCAGGAAGTGAAAAAATATTGGAATACAATTAGACAATGGATAGAAGAAATCACGAATCAGAAAACTGAATTTAATCTGGAAACTTTTTTATTAGGTATAACAACACAAAAACACAATAAAACAGATAGATCATATTATGTTATATATATTAACAGCTGCAAGGATTTCGTATGCACAACTCTGGAAGGAAAAAAGGGTTCCACCGGAAGGCATGGTGATTAAAAAAATAATAGATTGTATAGAGATGGACAGGCTAACGATGAAAATAAAAGACAGAGAAGATTCAATTTATTATAGGGCCTGGGATGAATGGTTTAGAAATAAAAAGAAAATAAAATGGCAATTAGGAAAAGAATGAGGGAATATGTAAATAGACCATGGAGAAGATTGAGATGTAAGGATAAAAGATATTGATTTATAGTAAGAGTAAGATGTAATGGTAAAGGAATAAGTAAATACATATACTGAAAAATGTGAGGACATGCAAAAGATGTCTTGATGTTGATAACAATGTATAAAGTTTTATTTTATGTTTTTAAAAGTTGGAAACTTAATAAAATTTATTTAAATAAATAAATAAATTCGAGTTGTGTTTGTTTTGGCACATAAACTCACTCAAAACCTTAAAAAGACTTTGGTGATATTAATAAAAATTATGCATCTCAATTTGTATCAAAGCACTAATTTTGTGTGGTTTCTATGAGTTGAAAAGTTGATTAAACGTATCAATACAGCTTAAAACTGAACGCATGCAGGACTTTTCCACACAGCTGTAAATAGATGCTTGGATTTACCCCTCCCACAATCCCTTGGCCAGGTTAACACCCCCAAAAACCTCTGGATGGCCCCTGGTTGCCCCCTCCCAGAGCAGAGAAGAAACGGCTGTGTTTCACCCTTTTTCCGTGTTGCTGCCTGAAAAAGCCTTAAATCGGAGGACAACAGGGGTAAATTTCAAAAAGTGCAAAACTTACCCGCGGTTGCATTTTTGCAAAATGGAAAGGACTTCCTTAGCCTCCGACACAGGGAATGGACTTCGGCCTGTCCGGTTAAGAACACCAAAATACCCCCTGCAAAAGGAAAGGAAGGGCAGCATTTTAAACTGGACCATTGGAGAGAAAGTTGCAAAGAGCACAAAGAGATTCTCAGTCATCCAAGTCATGGTGCTTTTTTTTTTTTCAGGAGGTAACTGGACTTTCTTGGTTCTTTTTTTTTTTTTCATTTGAAGACATTTCACTTCTCCTCCAAGAAGCTTCTTCAGCTCTGAATGGACGGTGGGGCATGGAAGGATTTATATTCCTTGCAGACAGCTGGTCATTTGCATCCTTTGAGAGGGTCGTTGAGGCCACTTGGAGGTTTATCTGTGTCCTCAAGGTCACCTGAATGGGGCTGCTGCTTTTTTGTAGCCTGCAATTTTTCCTCTGGAAATATATTCCTATTCCCACTTCATCCAAAGGGTGTTCGTCCCAAATTGGACTTTTTTTTCTTTTGAAGACGTTTCGCTTCTCCTCCAAGAAGCTTCTTCAGCTCTGATGGTAGAGAATGGAAGGATTTATACTCCTCGAAGACAGCTGGTCATTTGCATCCTTTTACAGAGCCATTGAAGTCACTCCTGGTTCCTGCTATTTTTCCCTCTGGAAATCCATTCCTACTTCCACACCATTCAAAGGGGGTTCATCCCAAATTGTATAGCTAAAAAGTTGGCAGAGATTCTCCAGGCCTTGGTTGGCCCAAAGGTCCTTTTTTTTCAGGAGGCGACTGGATTTTCTTCTTTTTTTCTTCTGAAGATGTTTCACTTCTCATCCAAGAAGCTTCTTCAGGTCTGACCCCTGGAGGAACGCTGCTACAATCATCAGTGTGAACACACTTGCTAAGTCCCTTTTTTCAGTGACGTCAAACAGTCACTCAATGAACATTTGTAAATCAAGAACTACCTGTAGTCTTGGGGCAGTTGGTTTTCTTCACTCTTTCACCTCTCTTAGATGAGCCCTTCCATGCCTCACTTTCCTGTCAGAGCTAAAGAAGCTTCTTGGATGAGAAGCGAAACGTCTTCAAAAGAAAAAAACAAGGAGGCGTAGAACATCTGTCTATGCAAAAAAAATATATATATGAAAACCTCCCGTTTCCCTTTGCAGAATATCAAAATGTTTAAATGCCAAAACACCTGGCTGGGGATGATGGGGGTAGATATCCAGCTGGGTGGTCCTGCTTTGGGGAAGAAGCAGAGAGATCTATGGGTAGTCAGAACTTTAAAGGGAATATTTGTAGCTCAGGGCTGAAGTGAGCAGTCCTTGGGGCTCTCTGAGCTTGGCGGTTTTCTTGCAGATGTTTCATGACTTAACTAGGTAGCATCATCAGTGCTAGAAGGGAGTGGGGTGTATGGAGAGCGGGGAGGAGGAGGAGGAGGAGGAGGAAGAGGAGAAGGAGGAGGAGGAGGAAAAAGAAGAGGAAGAATATGGGGTCCTTCATGCTCTCTGAGCTTGGTGGTTTTCTTGCAGACGTTTCAAGATCCAACTAGGCAACATCATCAGTGATAGCAGGTTGAAAACCTCACATTTAGCACTGATGTTCCCTAGCTGGGTAATGAAACGTCTATAAGAAAATAACCAAGCTCAGAGAGCACCAAGGACCCCTCCAGTTGGAACTTTATTGCAACTCCCTCAGGGAATTGCGTGCTGCTGCTGCTGCTGCTACTACTTGAATGCTTTGCAAAGACAAAATTAAATTGCAGAGGTATCTCTTCAGGCCACTGAGTGGTGTGGTGGCCTAGAAGGTGGAGCTCTCGCCTCACAATCAGGAGGCTGGGAGTTCGATCCGAGGTAGAGGCAGATATTTCTCTCTCTCTGGGCACGATGAGAATATCTCCGCCGAACAAAAAACTCTGCACTGGCAACAGGAAGGGCATCCGGCCAGTAAAAGCTCTGCTGGCTCCATTCAGTTGCCCGCATGGATTATGGGGGTTACAAGATGATGAAGATCTCTTCAGGCAACTGTTCTGTTTTGTTTTAAATAGCCCTCTGACCTGGAGGAAGCATTCGGTGAATTTTGCAAACTTTCCGGAAACATTCCCCGCGGTAATCTTCCAACGGGGTCCTCTTGTTGAAATGGACAGTGACTGGAAACTGCCTCGCATCCACCTGATACAGAAAAGACCACAGGCAAATAAATAAGTAAGTAAGTAAGTAAATAAGTAAGTAAAAAGTGCCAAACTGCAAGAAGACACCCAAAAAATATGGTCTGAACCCGGATTTAATCGACATTATCAGAAGGTTGTGGATTAAATTACTGTCCCCGTTCCTTCAGGTTTTTTTCCCAGAATAAAGGCCTGTCATTTATTTTACGGTTCACATAAATACGATCTATAATTATAATACAGGCAGTCCTTGGCTTATGACCACAACCGAGCCCAGCGGATAAGCAAGACAGCTAAAAGTGAGGTTCGGCCCATTTTAGTGCTTTTTCCTGCCACAGTCGTTAAGTGAATCACTGCAGTTGTTCACGCCCGTTGGAGTCTGAATCCGAGGAGGAAGACGAACAGCTGACAGGGAGTGGGAGTGTGCGGCTCCATTGGCTGTGGAGGAAACTGGGGGAGGGCAAAGTCCGGCTGGGCAGAGCAGGGGAGAGGTAGAACAAGGGAGAGGGAGTTCAGAGGAAGACTCAGGCCCACCCCCTCTTCGTCCTGGGACATGCAGGGAGGAACGACGAGGAGTCTGCTTCGTGAGGCTTGTATCGAAGCAGAGATTGGAAAGGAAGCCCGAGCAAAATGTTCAAAAATCTCATTTATTTTTTCCTATCCCTCCAACCCTTCCCCGACTCCCTTTTCACCTGGATAACCGGAGGAGGAACAGGAAAGAGTTTCTGGTTGGCGGTGAAATCCTCGACCCGCAGCGTTGCAGACATGATGATCAGTTTCAGCAGCTGCCCTTTCTGAAAACAAAAGAGAAACACAACGCTCAACGGCTGGGTTTTCCTGGAAAAATTAAAGATTACGTTTTTTGGGGGGCTGTGGGGAGTAAGACAAGAGGAGGAAGGCAGGGTGTTTGTGTGGAAGAAGCTTTCTCTTAAATCTGGCAAACGGTTTTAGCTGGCTTTTATCTTGCTTAAAGGTAGGCGATTATTTTTAGAACAACAGAGTTGGAAGGGACCTTGTAGGTCATCTAATCTGACCCCCCCCGCCCAAGCAGGAGACCCTACACCTATGGCAGTCCAATCTCCCCTTGAAAGCTTCCAGTGATGGAGCTCCCACAACTTATGAAGGCAACTTTTGTTCCACTGGTTGATTGTTCCCACCGTCAGAAAATGTTTCCTTGTTTCTAGGTTGAATCTCTCCTTGATCAGTTTCCATCCATTATTCCTTGTCTGGCCTTTGGGGGGTTTGGAAAATAGCTTGACCCCTTCCTCTCTGTGGCAGCCCCTTAGATTGGAACCCTGGTCCTTCTCGTCACTAGACTAGCCAGGCCCAGTTCCTGCAACCGTTCATTGTATGTTTTAGCCTCCAGTCCCCTCATCATCCTGGTTGCTCTTCTCTGCATTCTTTCTAGAGTCTCAATGTCTTTTTTATAGTGTGGTGACCAGAACTGGGTGCAGTATTCTAGGTGTGGTCTTACTAAGACTTCATAGAGTGCTATTAGTACTTTACTTGATTTTTATTGTATCCTCTGTTAATGCAATTTAGGATTGCATTGTTTTTTTGTATGTTTTAGCCTCCAGTCCCCTAATCCTCTTGGCTGCTCTTCTCTGCGCTTTTTCTAGAGTATCAGCATATTTTTTATAGTGTGGTGACCAAAAGTGGACACAGAATTCTGAAGTAAGACACTTTTTGATTAAACGGAGCCCAGCGTGGAAACACTGCATACGTTGCATGAATGAATCT
The DNA here is from genome assembly GCF_900518735.1 of Pseudonaja textilis. Next base: position 139,004 of record NW_020769392.1, read on the forward strand.
CTTCTTTTCTGCTTTACCTTGGCTCGAAGAGGCACGATGCGAGATAAAAGACCGATTAAGATGTCGGTATAGACGCTCCTCTCGTGGGCTTCATCCAGAATGATGACGTGATACTTGGACAACAAAAAATCCTGGAAAAAATTAAGAAGTGAAAGAATTAGGCAATAAAAACCAAAAGTACACATATAGACTGGGTAAAACCAGACCTAATAGCAATAGTAACTGTGAGAGAAGCCTTGGATTTCTAAAAATTGAGCCAGCAATGTGTGGTGGCAGCCCAAAAAGCCAATGCAATCTTAAGTTGCATTAACAGAGAGATACAATCAAGATCAAGGGAGACAGACAAACTATGGGCTAACAATGTTGGTCTGTTACAAAGAGAACTTATATAAAATGTTTCATTGCTGGCACTTACTGCCACCGAGGTTAGCCAAAATGTTCCCTAACGTGACACTCAACTGTTGGAAATGTAATTATAATCAGGGAACATATTTCCACATGTGGTGGACATGCCCTCATGCACAAAAATATTGGAAAAAAATAGAATATGGGTAGAGGAAATAACAAAACAGAAAATAAAATTCAAACCAGATTTTTTTTTATTGGGCATGTTAGAACCAAATATGAATAAGAAGCACTAATACTTGACTTTGCACATCACAACAGCAGCTAGAATAAGTTTTGCTCAAAACTGGAAATTGGCTATGACTCCTTCAGAAAATATGATAATCAATAAGATACATGAATGTGCCAAGATGGATAGACTAACCAAATTGTTAAAAGACAACCAAGACAGTGAATATTATAAAATATGGGATATCTGTTACGACTGGCTAAAGAAAAGGTTATATCTGATGACCTGGTAACATTTTGGGAAATAAGGGTGACGTGTAAATAAATGTAAATAAACTATATGTATGCATATATGGAATTTAAAATGACGAAGCAGTTATTATGACAATGTATAGCACGCTATCAGAAGGAAAGTACAAGTGTATCTACTGCTCAAACAACGCTGTAAAATGTATATATGTTTTTAATTTCATAAACATTGAATAAGTATATATTAAGAAAAAAAAGATCAAGGGACGCACTAATCCCACTCTACAAAGCCTTAGTAAGACCACACCTAGAGTACTGCATCCAGTTTTGGTCACCACACTATTAAAAAGATGTTGAGACGAGCCAAGTCAATGAGCGAAGCTGTATTTGCTTAATGACTGTATGTTTCAATTAACAACTGCACTCATCTGTTTAACAATCATACTAAAAAAAATGAAAAGGATGCAAAATTGGGTGTGACTTGTTTAAAAACTTCCTGGCTTAGCAATAGAAATTCTGGCCCCAATGGTGGCCGTAAGTTGAAGACTACTTGCAATACTCTTGGAAATTTCAAAGCGTTTTAAGGAAGAATAAAAAGAAATCAATCTTCCCTGCTCTTTTGTTTCATTACTGGGGAGGAAGCAGAGATTATCTGACTCCCCAAATCCCTTCTCAAACCGGCTAAAGCAGGCATCTCCAACCTTGGTAATTTTAAGACAACTCCCAGAATTCCTGGCTGAGGAATTCTGGGAGTTGGTCTACACGTTTTAAACTGGCTTGGGGAATTCTGGGAGTTGAAGTCGACAAGTCTTAAGCTGTCTGAGGAATTCTGGGAGTCCACAAGCCTTAAAAGTTGCCAAGGTTAGAGAGCCCTGTGCTAAAGTACAAGAAAATGCTCCGCGCGTATGCGCGTTCTTCTAAAAATCAATTTCCACCCCACATTTCCAAAGAGGAAACTATAAAAAGTCCTCACCTTCTGGATTTCTTTCAACAGGACACCATCTGTCATGAACTTGATTTTCGTCTCCTTGGTCACATTCCCCTCATAACGGATTTGGTAGGAAATCACACTGGGACAGAGAATGTGAAAACACAAAACTGAGATGACATCATTTCAACCCGTCTCGCTGGATGTATTTAGGGCAAACGGAAACGGCAAATAAATGCTTAAAGAACGTTAGGCTCACGACCTCCAAACACTGAGAACGCATTTGATTGGATCGAGTTAGTCAGAATAATAACAATAGCAATAGCACTTAGACTTATATACTGTTTCACAGTGCTTTTACAGCAGTTTACAGAGTCAGCCTCTTGCCCCCAACAATTTGGATTCTCATTTTACCCACCTCGGAAGGAGGGAAGGCTGAGTCAACCTTGAGCCAGTCAGAATCGAACTGCTGACAGTAGGCAGAATTTGCCTGCAATAGTGCATTCTAACCACTGTGCACCATGGATGGATGGGTGGATGGAAGGAAGCGCAATAGCAATAGGACTTATATACCGCTTCACGGTGTTTTACAGCCCTCTCTAAGTGGTTTACAGAGTCAGCCTCTTGCCCCCAACAATCTGGGTCCTCATTTTAACCACCTCGGAAGGAGGGAAGGCTGAGTCAACCTTGAGCCAGTCAAAATGAAACTGGTGACAGGGGGCAGAGTTTGCCTGCAATAGTGCACCATCTAACCACTGTGCACCATGGGTGGATGGGTGGATGGAAGGAAGGAAGGAAGGAAGCGCAATAGTATTTATATACCATTTCACAGTGTTTTACAGCCCTCTCTAAGCGGTTTACAGAGTCAGCCTGTTGCCCCCAACAATCTGGGTCCTCATTTTACCAACCTCAGAAGGACAAAAGGCGGAGTCAACCTTGAACCTGGTGAGATTTGAACTGCCGAACCGCAAGCAGCCAGCAGTCAGCAGAAGTAGCCCTGCAGTACTGCATTCTAGATGCCAGAACTTGCAATGTTTCTATTTCAACGGAATTCCCCGCCCTCACCCCGAATAATATCTGAAACCAGTATTGGAAAGAGGCCATCCTTACTGTTGGGATAAGTTCATTTCTGCTGCAACTCGCTGAGACATAGAGATCGCTGCTACACGCCGAGGTTCTGTGATCCCGATGATGCCACCGGTGCTACAAACAGAATTGAGGTGAGACTTTAGTGAATTAGTTAAGAGAACGGCAACTTTGCGATGTGTGGACTTCAACTCCCAGAATTCCCTAGCCGCCTGAGTAGGCTTCACTTTGCAGAATTCCATAGGCAGCACGGATGGACTTCAACTCCCAAGATTCTGGCTGAGGAATTCTGGGAGCTGAAGAAATCCATGCCTGTTTAAAGTTGGTAAGCTTAAGAAAAAGACTGGTTTAAAATAATTATTTGTACCAGAGCTTTACGGAAATGAAGGCTTAAAGCCAAAGTATGTGTGAGCTATTGTTAATTGACGGTTGGAAACTAATCAAGGAGAGAAGCAACCTGGAATTAAGGAGGAACTTCCTCACAGGGAGGACAATTAACCAGTGGAACAGCTGGCCACCAGAAATTGTGGGCGCTCCATCACTGGAGATTTCTAAGAAGAGACTGGATAGCCATTTGTCTGAAATGGTATAATGTCCAGCTGGTCCCTTCCATCTCTATTCTAATTCTGATTTTATTCTAGCAAGCTCAGACAGGTAATCCCTGATTTATGGCAACTGAGCCCAAAATTTCTAAGTGAGACATTGGTTAAGTGAACTTTGCCCCATTTTACAAACTTTCTTGCCCCGGTTGTTAAGTGAAACACTGCAGCTGTTAAATTAGTAAAACAGTTGTTGAGTGTCAGAAGGTCGCAAAAGGCGTTCACGTGATCCTGGGACAGTCATAAATATGAACCAGTTGCCAAGCATCCAAATTTTGATCACATGGCCAATGGGGAATGCTGCCACGGTCATAAGTGTGAAAAATGGTCCTTGTGATGACCCAAAGGGGCGTGGCACAAAGGCAACACAGTCAAATAATCAAGAAGAGTCCCTTTATTATCTCCAACTTTGCCCCTAATGTTGAGGTTAGGTTCTGGCTGGAGAAAAACTCTCCCAGGAGCAGCCTTTGACTGCAGAAAATTAAGTCCAAAACAGAGTAAACAAACAAACTGTAACTTAAAAGTCCAAACAAGCCAAACTTAAGTAATCAGTTTGGCAGGGCAGGAACAAGAATTTCAAACTTGAAAGCACGGCAAAACTCAGAAGATGCCAGGAACACAGATAAGCCATGACGATACAAGATAAATTCACGTTTGTTCCCAGCAGCTGCTGCACTCAGCATGCATTTCTTATAAACTTTCTTCCCAGGTGTGGCTAATGAAGGGAATCAGGGCCCTTTCCTCCCCCGTAAGCCACGCAACCCACATTGCTCCCTTCTCCATTCCTCCCTGTATGCCCTAGGATGAAGAGGGGGTGGGCCTGGATCTTCCTCTGAACTCCCTCTCCCTTGTTCTACCTCTTCCCTGCTCTGCCCAGCTGGACTTTGACCTTCCCCAGTTTCCTCCACAGCCAACAGAGCCACACTCTGACTCCCTGTCATTTGATTGGCTTCCTCCTCCGAGTCAGACTCTGACAGGGGCATGACACTCTAAGTTACTTTTTCCGGTGCGGTCACTAAATGAACTGTTATAAGTTGAGGACTTCCTGTCCAAGGGGCTGCCTTAGAAGCCCCCATATTTATACCTCGCGTAGCCTGCTTCATAGAGGAACTGAGGCACTTGTGTAGTTTTCCCGCAACCTGTTTCCCCGCATATGATGACGATGGGATTCTCCCGCACAGCTTCCATTACAACCTGCTCTTCTCCAAGAATTGGGAGTTTCAACCTGGCTTCCTTTGACAAACAAAGACAAAGAGAATATTCACAAAAACAAAATATGTTAGGATTTGGGCTATAATGTGACGCTTGAGCAATGGAGAAAATAGATGGACGAAGAGTTTAAAATTATAACCTAAAAGAAAACTTCTGTAAGATGAGGTATCGCTGGTATTTTAACACCACCTAAATTACCTAAGGTGCATGAAGGTATGTCAAAGAAATGTTAGAAGTGTAAAAGCAAAGAAGGGACTTTTTATCAGCTGTGGTGGACATGTGATAAAGCCAAAAAAAAAAAGGAGTACGATTCATATTTTAATACAGAAAATTTTGAAAATGATTGGACACACAAGGAATTTGTCTTCGGTGCATGTGCTCTCAGTGTACATAAAAGAAACATTCCTCAAGAATCATAAGGTACTCCTACCCTCAAAATGACGCCATAGAGCCCTGCACACCAGAACAACTAGTTTTTTTCCCCAAATGCCATCACTCTGCTAAGCAACTAATTCCCTCAACACTGTCCAACTATTTACTAAGTCTGCACTACTCTATTAATCTTCCCATCACTCCTGATCACCCTTCTCCTCCCACTTGTGACTGTATGACTGTAACTTTGTCGCTTGTATGCTTACGATTTATATTGACTGTTTCCCAGTATGATTTGATTGCTTCTTGTACCCTGTGACTATTATTAAGGGTTGCACCTGATGATTCTTGACTCTTGATGATTTTATGTACACTGAGAGCTTCTGCACCAAGAGAAATTCCTTGTGTGTCCAATCGCACTTGGCCAATAAATAATTCTATTCTATTCTATTCTATTCTATTCTATTCTATTCTATTCTATTCTATTCTATTCTATTCTATTC
>NW_020769392.1:192346-208003 GCF_900518735.1 Pseudonaja textilis
TTCTTCTTCTTCTTCTTCTTCTTCTTCTTCTTCTTCTTCTTCTTCTTCTTATTATTATTATTATTATTATTATTATTATTTGTCATCCCTGCAGGGGACTTTGATTCAGCACCTGAAAGAACATATCCTTCACGGGAACATGAGCAGTAATGACGTCATCATATACTATACCACGGCAAGTGATTTTTTCTTTTCTTTAATAAAGGAGAATATTCATAGCTTGGGGGCTGACATGAGGAGGTCCTTGGTGCTCTCTGAGCTTGCTTGTTGTCTTGCAGACCTTTCATGACCCTACTAGGTAACATCATCCGTGCTAGAAGGCATGGGTTTTGTTGAGAGGAAGAGGACTTGGTGTTTTTCTTGCAGACATTTCATTACTCTACTAGGTAACATCATCAGTGCTAGGAGGGAATGGGGTCTGTGGAGTGGCGGAGAAGGAAAAGAAGAGAAGGAGGACTATAAGATTCGCGGTACTCTCAGCTTGCTTGTTTTCTTGCAGATGTTTCATGACCCAACTAGGTAACATCATCAGTGTTAGTAAGGAGTGCTGTTTGCTGTCAGTTTATATTCTAGTGCAGAGGCCTCCAAACTTGACAACTTTAAGAATTCTGGGAGTTGAAGTCCACAAGTCTTAAAGTTGCCACGTTTGGGGGCCCCTGTTCTAGTGGCTTGCCCCATGAAGGTGGGTGATCTTAAAGATTCTTTGGTTGGGCTGTTTGCTGTTGTCTATTTTGACAGGAGGATTGTTTCCTTGATTGTTGGTCTGAAGTTAACCTTGGAGTTAATCTATGCTTGATCTGGGATGCTGACTGCTGGCGGAGAAGCGCTGGAGTCTTTTTATTCTCTTTTTGGGCTGGTTGATTGTCTCTTTTGCCTCATCTGCAGATGGTTGTTTATGTTGCCTTTTTCTTTCGGTAAAAACAAATATTAAATTGTTGAAAGTCTTCAAACAGGGCATCCTTTTGAGATGCACTATCTGTGCACGTTCCTATCTTCAAGGGAATCCTCCCTCACCCTCCAAGGAGACCAGACTGGATTAGCCCAAGATTAAATGCAGATTAAAATCAATTTACTGCATATACTTGCGGATAAGCCCCTCTGCGGATAAATAAGCCCAATCTTGGAAATGTTTTCGCGTTGTTGTGGTTTTATTTTCCCAATTGGCTTACCTGCAGGTGGCAGAAGCTTCACAGTGTTTTTGGTTTAAAGTGGCAGAGTTTGTTTATCGGTGGACGGTCTTAAAAGTGAGTATTCTATGAGTGAATATACAATGCAATAGAATAGAGCTGGAAGGGGCCTTAGAGGTCTTCTAGTCCAGCTCCCTGCTCAAGCAGGAGAGCCTATACAATCTCAGACAAGTGACTGTCCAGTAGTGAGTCAGTCTGTCTGTCTGATCATCTTCGTTGCTCTTCTCTGAACTTTTTCCAAAGTCTTAACCTCTTTTTTTAGTATGGTGACCAAACTAGCAGTATTCCAGGTGTGGCCTTACTAGCATTTTATAAAGCACTTATGAACACAGGACTGGAATGTCTGACACTGAGTCGTGCTCAATTGTATGATTTTTTTTTTGCCACAGTCATTAAGTGAATCACAGTGGTATTAAGCGAATCATTCTGTTGTTAAGCAAATCCCCTTGACTTTGTTGGTAGCTCAGAGGGTGATCATGTGACTTCTGGATGTTGCGACAGTCGTAAATATGTGACAGTTGCCAAATGCCTGGATTTTTTGGTCATGTGACTGCAGGGACACTTGAATTGTCGTAAGGGCGAGGACCGGTTGTAAATCCCTTTTTTCTGCACACATCATGTAAAATGGTCACTAAATGAACTGGTCATAAGTTCAAGACTGCATGTGGATACTTTAAAAAAAGGACAAGAGTTCTCGACATAAGAGCTGTTCATTAGTTATAACAGGATGAAAAAGGTGACGTACGAATTGTTTTTACACTTGGAGCCTTCCTGCGGTCAGGTGATCAAAATGCTTGGCAACTGGCATGTACTTTTGACAGTGGCAGTGATCCCCTTTTTGCGACCTTCTGACAAGCAAAGTCAACAAGGAAAGCCTGATTCACTCAATGATTCTGTTACTAACAACTGCAGTGGTTCGTTGAACAACGGTGGCAAGAAAGGTTGTGGAAAGCTCATTTCACCAAGGTCTCACTTAGCAACAAAAATTTGGGGCTCAGTGGCGGTTGTAAGTCAAGGTCAGCTTTGGAAGCCATATTAGCACCTGGCGCTTCCACGCTGCCACATTCTTGAGCCTGGGAAAATGGGAGGGGGAAGAATTTCTTGGAACGTATGTGGTTAGACCTAATAGCATTCTTCTTCGAAGTCAAGGTCATGTCATTTCTGCACCTGGGTGAGAGGACGTCTCAAGTTGGGACAGATGGAGATTGGGACATGGGATGCGATGATGGGTGCAGGGGGTGGATTTGTAGTTTTTTACTTATTGCGGGGAAACCCAGAACTTTCAGATTCGGGATTTCCCAGAAGGGCCAGTTTACTACTCTAATAAAAGGAACCTTTGAGAAGATGCTTGTCTCTGAGTTTTTAATTGGAGTTGGGGTTTTCTGGAACGTTGACCCAAGGACTACCAGTAATGACTGTCTCCCCTCACTGATAAGCTTGATCTGAGTTTTCCAAGTACATTTTAACACCTAAAATTCTCAGCTTATCAGTGGTGGGATTCAACATTTTTTACTACAGGTTCTGTGGGCCTGGCTTGGTGGGCGTGGCCAGGAGGAAGGATACTGCAAAATCCCATTCCCTCCCCACCCCACTAACCTGCTTTCCAGCTCTGTTCTCCTGGGCAGGGCAACCAAAGAAGACCCAGCCAATCAGCTGGGACTCAGGAGGCAGAGAATAGATGGGGGTGGGGCCAGCCAGAAGTGGGATTTGCCGGTTCTCTGAACTACTCAAAATTTCCGCTTCCGGTTCTCCAGAACCTCTGATTCCTTCCCTTTGTTCCTCTCTTCCTTCCTTTCCTTCTTCCCCTTTTGTTCCTCTCTTCCTTCTCCTTTCGTTCCTGTCTTCCTTCCAGTGGTGGGATTCCAATTGTTTTACTACCAGTTCTGTGGGCGTGGCTTGGTGGGCGTGGCAGGAGAAGGTTACTGCAAAATCCCCACTTCCTCCCCACCCCATTGACCTGCTTTCCAGTTCCATTCTCCTGTGCAGGGCAACCAAAGGAGACCCAGCCGATCAGCTGGGATTTAACGGGAGGCAGAGAATAGATGGGGTTGGTGGGGCCAGTCAGAGGTGGCATCTGGTTTTCCGAACTATTCAACATTTCCACTACCGGTTCTCCACAACCTGTCAGAACCGGCTGAATACCACCTCTGGAACTCACCTGCCTGTATAGAGAATAGCATGGAAGCTTTCCAGAGGATATTTTCTGGAATATTCTGGAAAGGCTGGTTCTTGGGCCTGGGGGCGGAAGCGGGGAGGAGGGGGCACCGCTTTGCAAGTGACTTGAGAAATGACATCATGCGGAGCCTATGAGCCGTAGGTTGTGCTCGGCTGATGGCACCTTGCTTTGCGTGGGGGTGTCTCAGAGATGTGCAAAAAAAAAACAACCCCCACGTTTCTTTGCAGGTCTAAAAACAGACGAAAAATCAACAGCTTTTTTGACCTAATCTACTGTCAGCGTTCCAACTAACCAGCTCCAACCCCAAGAAAGTTCTGCCAGCAAGCCGCCTGGGGAACCCAGAGCGGGATGGAGCCCATCAAATGGCTCGTGTGATATGCTGTTGTCAGGGCAGGGGGTGGGAATTGGGGGATAATTTATTTATTTATGTATTTTTTTCAGGTTTTGTTCTATTGTACTTTATTAATTTATTTGATTCGTTTTTATTATTGTTTTTTTAAAATTTTGAATATGGTTTTACATTCTGTAAGCTGCTTCGAGTCGCCAGGGGCGAATAGGCGGCAATATAAATTAAATAAATAAGCGAACTCCGAGACAAGCATTTCCTCAAAGTTCCACTTTATTAGAGTTGTCATATTGGCACATCTGGGAAAACCTCAATCGGAGAGTTCCGGATTTTCCCTTCCCAAAAGAGAAATCCAAGATCCATCCCCTGCGCCTGTCAATCCATCACATGGTCCGATCAAATCCTCATCCCAACTGGAGACATCCCTCCAGCCACCCCCCTTCAGGTGCAGGGCAGCATGCCCTTGACTCTCTGAGAAAGAACGTTGTTGTGTCTAATCTTCTACCTCTCTGTGAAATCCCCCACTCCCCCCAGGGATGGGATCCTAACATTTCGGTCCGGTTCTATAGAACTAGTAGCTCCAAAGAGCAGCAGACATTGAACTGGTTTGTGGGACGAGGTTTTGGTCTGCTGTTTGGCCCTCCCACCCAGGCTCTATAAATTAAATAAATAAACAGAGAACTTGCAATGAATACCAGACACAAGGAGAGAGAAAATGCCCTCTAATGGCTGCCTTTATATAGACACCTGTTAAAGAGGTAAATACATCTGTGGACCCACTCTTAGTCTTAAAAGGGCAATACCCATGCTGATTCATTCCTTTAGCGGCCCGCGTTTTCCTCCTCAGCTGCTTTGTGCAGCACAGCCGAGTGCCAGTTGTCAGTTGGAGAAGGTAAATGCTTGCCGGAGCTGATAGTGCGCATGTTCGTGCGGTGCACGTTTGACATGCATGTGCGCGCTCCCCCAAACCAGTTGTTACGCCAGTCGGATCCCACCCCTACCCCCTCCCCAATTCCCAGGCACTGAATGTGGCAGCCTCGAAGCTTCCAAGTAAAAAATGGCATCCAAGGCTGACATCTACATTTGGATGCTTGGCATGTACTTATGTCAGCTGAGGTGTCCCAGGGTCACATGATCCCCTTTTGTGACCTTCTTGACAAACAGATCTACGTAAGTTAATTGTCCTCTTTCCACCCTAGACCGGTTGGATGATGTGGAACTGGCTGGTGTCTGCTCTCGCGGTGGGAGCCTCTGTGGTCCTGTACGACGGCTCCCCCCTGGTTCCTTCGCCCAATGTCTTGTGGGACTTGGTGGATCGATTAGGGTACGTAAACCATCAGCCCCACCTTGGCCAAGTGTCTTATGGTGGACCCTGGTGTGTTTTCAGAGGGTTTGGTCTCTCAAGGTATTGATAAACAAAGTTGATGAGGCTTCAGAAGATGACAAGGAACTTGTAAGAGTGTTTGCAGTGTGACTACTATTACGAGAAAATCCAGGAGCCATACACAGCACACAGAGGTTTAGTCATTTAACAGTGTTTTATATACAAGACATATACAGAAATATTTGTGGTAGGCAAAATACCTGACAAGCAATCAATCTTAACTCTACACAGAGAACTTGCAATGATTACCAGACACAAGGAGAGAGAAAATGCCCTCTAATGGCTGCCTTTATATAGACACCTATTAAAGAGGTAAATACATCTGTGGACCCACTCTTAGTCTTAAAAGGGCAATACCCATGTTGATTCATCTTCATTGCATCAGCCTTATATTGCATCAGCTTTACATCTAGTCAGCTCTTAAATCCCAATACCTTAACCTCCTATTGAGGAAGTCCTCCTAGATAATGAGAAGATCTCTTGCTCAGCTGGAGTTTTGAGAAGTAGCTTTGAGAAGCAGAATCAGGCTTGCTTTGTGAGGGAGGCGAACCTTCCTTGATTTGTTGCAAATTTTTTTACATGGTGGTCACGTGTCCTGATCTACCCCTTGTATAGGAAACTACATGAAGTTTTCTTTCTCCGTGTAGCTTGTAGATGTTTGGAAAAAGTTAACTGGGATCTTGGGACGAGCTTGGTGGGACATCTTGATGGGAGAAAACCAGGCTGTGTGTGTGTGTGTGTGTGTGTGTAAGCTTTTCAAACTTTTTTAAAAAGTTTGTGTTCCCCTCTGCAAATCCTTCACTTGGCAGTAGAAATTAATTTCCTGAGATTCCTTGAAGAAACTCATGGCTGAGATTAGCAACCATAAACAAGGATTGTTTTTCTCTGGCCACAGGATTACCATCCTTGGGACGGGTGCCAAGTGGTTGGCAGTGCTTGAAGAGAAGAATCTGAAGCCATGTAAGTATTAAGACACCTGTTGGGGTTTTGCATCAGACAAAACTGTGGTTTGTTCAACCATGGTTTGGCTTAATTCACACGTGGTCCATAACCACCCAGATAACCACCATGTTATGGCCAAAGTGACTGAACCTGGTCACCCTTTTCTTGTTTCCCTTCAATTTTGGAGCCTAGTTCCTTCCTGCCCATCTCTCATTCCATCCCATAATATTTCCAAGGAGTTGCTACCTCATCGCAAGCCAAGATCTTAGCTGCATGAATAGAACACCAATCCGCAAGTCTCAAGATAATGAGACATGCACTTAAACATGAGCTCTGGCTTTGGCATGGCTTGAAGCTGGGCTTGACATGGTGGAATGTCATGGCGACGTTCTCACCATCTTGTAAGCCACGGATTGAAACATTTGTGGACCCCTTGAAGAGGTGGTGAGACATTTTGAGTAAAGTGGGCACCATGTGAGCTTCTTTTGAAATGTTTCGGGCATGAGACCTCTCGTGTTCCTTTAGTCTACTGGCCTGAGTTTAGAATTTCCCCATGGTGGTTGATTCTACTTGGCCTGGTTGAATCTGGGAGTCCATCAGAAGTTGTTGACTTCAACACTTGGAAGCCCCAGCTGTGATCAGCCCCACCACAACTGGTTCTATGGTGTTGTGGTTTGCTGACGACTAGCGGAGCTGGCAGCAGATAGTGAGGAGGTTGGGGAGGAACATGGAGGCTGAGGAAGGCTCGGAGCAGGGCTCTGCTTCAGAGGCAGAGATGGGGCCAGGGCAGGCTGGCAGTCATCAGCTGCCCTTGGGCTCGGACAGCATTGAGGCGGAGGAGCTTCTGGAGCCGGTTCCTAGCCTGCGCATGCGCAGAGCTGGCAAAAAGAAAAGAACCATTACGAACTCAGGGTCGACGTGGGAGTAAGGCCACAGGTAGACAGTGAATGGCCCCTCCCATAGGGATTAAAAGAGGAGCAAAAGGGGAGGGGGCTTTTGCTGGAAACAGTTCGTTCATTGCAGCGGTGTGAAGATCTGCCTGTGCATCTCAGCGTCTCTGTGCCGAGTCCTTCCTTGTCAGCACTGGGTTTGGAAATAGTTACTTGGCAGCTCTCCAGGCTAGATAAGGTCTGTGCTCCTAATCGCACCCTTGAAAGACTGTTTGCCAGGCCTTTGGCTGAAGGTGAATGCAAGAAATTCACCTTCGTTTAATAAAAGGGGTTTTGCCAGGAGAAAGAGTCTGCTTAATGCTTTTGGGGGAAGCCTCGATCAGAACAGATAGTGTGCTGTTCTCCAAGCCTCACAACACTGTTGTAATGGGGGGAGGGAGGATGAACCTGGATTTACGCCGTTGGTGTTTTCTCCTCAAGGTGAAACCCACAATCTTCAAACCCTCCACACCATCTTGTCCACCGGGTCGCCTCTCAAGCCTCAAAGTTATGAGTATGTCTACAAGCACATCAAGAGCACTGTCCTCCTGGGCTCCATTTCAGGTACCAGAAAGCCATGTGCGAGACTTGTGCAGGTACAAGCAGGGTGGATTTGATTTAAATCAAGTCAGTTTAAATCACGATTTAAATCACGAGTCAAAAGGCTTGATTTAAACCCACTTGATTTAAATTGTAATTTTTAAAGAGCCACTGTGATGACCCAGGATGGTATACAAAACAAACACAGTCACAGAAAAAAGGTGAAGCCCCTTTTATTCCTTCACGTTGCTTCCAAGTTCCAAATATCCTTGACGGAAGACAAAAAAAACTCCCACACAAACAGTTAACAAGAAGGAAAAAAGCAACACAACCAGGCAAGATAAGGGCTGGAGGACGTCCACAGGTAACAGAACACACACTGGGAAGGACGCCAAACTCAGAGAGGAACCACAAACTAGAGATATTTCCACGCTTTGTTTCCAGCACTGGCCCGTACGCATGTCCGTCCTCTTATTCAGTTGTCACAGCTGCAGCCCATGAAGAGGATCAAGGCCCTCTCCTCCCCAGTAGACCACGTCTCTCCCTTATCCTCTCCTCCCTGCGTGCCCTAGGATGGAGAGGGGATGGGCCTGGGTCCTCCTCTGACTGCTCAGCCGGCCTCTGCCCTTCCCCAGCCTCCTCCACAACCTCCGGAGCCACACGTCCCCTCCCTGTCGGCTGTTTCTCCTCTCCCTCGGAGTCCGTCTCCGCCAGGGTCATGACAGCCACTGTCATCTCTGTCCTGCAGCAGCTCCTCCTCTGACCCGCTGTTGACTCACCGACAGTCCCATTGCTTTTAATGGGATGGCTGGTGATGCGCCAGGGACACAAGGTGAGGGACGTGGCAGGCAGCAGGTGAGTGGATGCCCACTAACAGGCGCTGCCACGATGGATCTGAAATGACAGGTGCCCTTTAATATTACATTTATAAGTTCCTTAGAAGGCCTCCCTTTCGTTTTTTTACTGCTTGCTTCTCCTCCTCACGCTTAGAGCCTGGTGGCACAGATGCATTTCTCTTCAGCGTGCACAGATTTGCAAAACAAGGGGATAAAGGAATATTCCTGAGCGGTGTTTTATGATTCATCTCGCGTTACTGTGAAATGGCGTGAAGGCGTCCATGCAGGGCATGTTATCTCAGCTTGCAGAGCTTGGATTCATGGAATGAGTTTACCCGCCCGCCCCCCTTAAAAGTAAATATTGCAGAATACATGCACTCACATAACTAAGCTCCCTTTCATGCTGAATAAACTAAATTACGAGTGTATCTTAAATAGAAAACTAAAAAATAGATTTTTTTTACTCCATAAGCATTTTAATAAAATACATTGGATAAAAAAAGTCCTCACAGTCTAATTTTTTTTCTAATTATACACAAAATTTGCTTATTGGACGTAGGAATCTTGATCTTTTGGTGAACTGTCCTGACAAAATTTGCTCTCTCTTTCTCTCTCTCCCTTTCCCCCTTTCTTTTCTTTATCTCTCTCTCTCTCTCCCCCTCTTTCTCTCTCCATCCCTCTCTTTCTCTCCCTCTTTCTCTCTCTTTTTCTTTATTTCTCCCTCTCTCTTTCTCTCTCTGACCCCTCTCATTTTAGGAGGCACCGATATAATTTCGTGTTTTATGGGTCATAATGTGACCATCCCAGTTTACAAAGGCGAGATCCAGGCACGGAATCTTGCAATGGCGGTAGAAGCATGGAATGAACAAGGTAGGTCTGTTAGACCCAACTCACCTTCCTGGACTTCTCTCGGATGGTTTCTTCCAAATCGGAGCAGTGAAAAGTGGAACAAATTATTTGGAACATCTGAAGGTCGTTTCTCAAAGTGGGAATTTTCTCCTGTCCTGATGGAGAAGGTTTGTCCGCAGGAGCGGGACCTGTTTGGTGGCCTTCACTTCTTCTCTTCCTCTGTTTTCTTGCAGACGTTTCATGACCCAGGCAGGCGACATCATCAGTGCTAGAAGGGAGTGGGATTTGCTCTCTGCTTTATACCCCAGTACAATACCGCCAATCAAGCAACTACCAACTCGGTCAACCAAAGCGTAATCAAGTGACCACCAAGTAGAAAACAACAGCCCCATCAATACTAACAGGACAAGCCAGTTGTCTATATATAAATAGAGAGCAAACCTTTCTAGCACTGATGATGTTATGTACTTGGGTCATGAAACATCGGCAAGAAAAACACCAAACTCAGGATCCAACAGTCCTCCTCCTCCTCCTCCTCCTCCTCCTCCTCCTCCTCCTCCTCCTCCTCCCTTTTCTCCATTCCAGAAACCCTATTTCCTTCTAGCACTGATGATGTTACGTAGTTGGGTCATGAAACGTCTGCAAGAAAACCACCAAACTCAGAGAGCACCAAAGACCCCACAGTTCAACCCTGAGCTACAAATATTCCCTTCTATTGGTCACCTAAATTGGTAAATTGGATTGAGGAGGGGCAGGACTACCCACGTCGAGGAAGTAACCTCTGCCCATTGTCAGCCGAGAAACGGAATCAGGTGTCCAATCAGCAGAGCTGACACTAAGCTTTCACTGTGTAAACAGTGAAACAATACTTGAACCAGGAGGAGGGGGCAATAACCCTTTTATTTGATTGTATTTTTTTTTTCAACCAGGGGAACCTGTTTGGGGAGAAAGCGGTGAGCTGGTTTGCACCAAACCTATGCCTTGCCAACCCACACATTTTTGGAACGATGAAAACGGCAACAAATACCGAAAGGCGTATTTTTCCAGATTTTCAGGTATGTGGTGAGACACCTGTACCCTTCAAACTGAGACTCCCAGAGGTGCTTTTTTTTTCCCCAGGGGGCACCTGGATTTTCTTGTTTTTCTTGAAAGACGTTTCGCTTCTCCTCCAAGAAGCTTCTTCAGCTCTGACAGGATGGTGGGGAACGGAAGGATTGATGCTCCTTGCAGACAGCTGGTCATTTGCATCCTTCTAGAGAGACGTTGAGGCCACTTGGAGGTGTGTCTGGGTCCTCAGAGTCACCTGAGTGGTGCAAATGAGTGTGGAGCCTTCTGACTGGATGGTGAGGAACGGAAGGATTGATACTCCTTGCAGACAGCTAGTCATTTGCATCCTTTTAAGGGTCGTTGAGGCCACTCAGAGGTTTAGCGCTAGTAGGAATAGATTTCCAGAGAAAAACAACAACAACAAAAATATTGCAGACTACAGGAACCAGGAGCACCACTCCGGTGACCCAGAGGACACAGATAAACCTCCAAGTGGCCTCAACAACCCTCTAAAAAGGATGCAAATGACCAGCAAATAAATCCTTCCATTTTCTTCCACCATCCTGTTAGAGCCGAAGAAGCTTCTTGGATGTGAAGCGAAACATCTTCAAAAGAAGACAAAAAGAAGTCCAGTTGTCTCCTGAAAAAAAGGAACTTCAGGACAACCATGACTTGGATGACGGAGAATCTCGACAAGACCTTCAAACTGGGACTGTGTGTGTGTGTGTGTGTGTGTGTGTGTGTATATGTGTGTGTTCGCTTTCCAGCCTTCCTAGCGCCTTTACAGTAAACTAATATTTGAACACACGCACCCAGAATTGCCGTGAGGACCAATATTTGCTTAGGGATTTGCCAATCTAATAGGTCCGGCCTCTGGATCCTTGCCTCGATTTGACTTTCTGATTTCCTTTTGCTCTGCCAGCAAAAGAGGACAGTATTTTGGGTGTCATTCTTTCCCCTCTTTCAACACCTTTCCTGGCTTCTGGTTTCCAACTGGGTTTTAGTTTGCAATGCAAAAAAAAAAAGAGAGAGAGAAAGAGAGGCCGGCAGCTGCCGAGGCTCCGGTGGTGCCGCCCGTCAGATATCACAACTCTCCTCGTTAGTCTCTTCCGACACGCACAACCTGAGCTGCGACGGTGTCGCCCCCGTTCGCAAACCTCTAAAGGGCAAAGGTGGGGGAAGTCTCGTGTGTGTGTGTGTGTGTGTCTGGGGAGGGCAGATTTTTCTGACAACATTGTCAGCATCGTCTTCTTTAGTCTCTTCCGACATAAGAATAGAATAGAATAACAGAGTTGGAAGGGACATTGGAGGTCTTCTAGTCCAGCCCCTGCTTAGGAAGGAAACCCTATACCATTTAAGACAGGAAGGAAGAAAGAAAAGGAAGGAAGGAAGGAAGGAAGAAAGAAGAAGGAAGGAAGGAAGGAAGGAAGGAAGGAAGAAAGAAAAGGAAGGAAGGAAGGAAGAAAGAAAAGGAAGGAAGAAAAGGAAGGAAGGAAGGAAGGAAGGAAGGAAGGAAGGAAGGAAGGAAGGAAGGAAAGGAAGGAAGGAAGGAAGGAAGGAGTTGGAAGGGACCTTGGAGGTCTTCTAGTCCAGCCCCCTGCTCAAGCAGGAGATCCTATGTCATTTCAGACAAATAGTTATCCAATCTCTTCTTAAAAACGTCCAACGTTGAAGCATTCACGGCCTCTGGAGGGATGTTGTTCCACCGATTAATTCTTCTCACCGCCAGGAAATTCCAGGTTGCTTCTCTCCTGGATTAGTTTCCACCCATTGCTTCTTGTCCTGCCATCAGGGGCTTTGGAGGATAGCTACACTCCCTCATCTTCGGGGCGGCCCCTGAGATACCGGAAGACTGCTATCATGTCTCCCCCAGTCCTTCTTTTAATCTAGACTAGACAATGCACAACCCGAGTTGTGCAATTCTTCCAAAGGCTGCAAGATTGCGACACGGTGGCGCTTTAAAAAACAAATAATGGTTTTTTTTTGTGAAGATTTGAATGACCTCTTTGTGGGTTTTTCCTGGACAGGTGTTTGGGCCCACGGAGACTACTGCAAGATTAACCCCCAGACGGGTGGGATCGTCATGTTAGGCCGCAGGTGAGCTTGTTACTAAGAGGTGTGGTCACCCATTGGAAAAACGCCTGTCTGGGTCCCGATTGGCTGAAGGAAGGATGAAAAGGATCAAGGGATCCGTTGTAGAGCAGAGACGGGAGTCCTTCTTTACCCGCAGAAAGTTCCAGGTTTAATTCCTGGCAGTTTGGGGTTGGCGGGGGGAGTCTGATTTGCAATTTGGGACATTGTGGCCAGAGGAGATCTATCGATCCTTCTCTTTCTTTGATCAGCTTTCCGTTTTTGTAATGAAACTCGGAATATCTAGAGCCGTGGTGGCGAACCTATGGCACATGTGCCACAGGTGGCACGCAGAGGCATTTGTGCTGGCACGCAAGTGCAGGCAAACTTACCTCACTGCACATGTGCACTATGCCTCACAGCTGATTTTTGGCAGGTTTGAGGCCTTTTTCGGCCTCCCAGAGGCTTGAGGAAGGCTTCTGCAGGCTTCTGCAGGCCGAAAACTAACCCCGTTTCATCACTTCCGGTATTTTCGGAAAAACGGGAAGTGATGAAACGAGGCTAGTTTTCGGCCTGCAGAAACCTGCAGAAGCCTTCCTCAAGCCTTTATGAGGCCGAAAAAGGCCTCAAATCAGCCAAAAATCAGCTGTGAGGCATAGTGCAGGTAAAGGGGCGGCGGTAGGTGAGTGGGTGGGTGGGGATTGCACCCACATGTGTCGGGGCATGAGGGGCACGCATTGTCTTCTGGGTGCTGGCATACGAGTGCGAGCGTGCAAGCATGCACAATTTTTGGCACAGGAGCCCAAAAAGGTTAGCCACCACTGATCAAGAGAATATCTAGAGAAGGCTGCTGACTAGGAGCTTGCTTCTGGTGGAAACCTGTACAGGTAGCCTTCGACTTACAACAGTTTGTTTGAATTTACAATGGCATTGAAAAAACAGACTTAGGATACATTTTCACAGTTAACAACCCTATGGTCACAATTTATATCAAAATTCAGATGCTTGAAAACTGACTCATATTTGCGACGGTTTGCAGAGTCCCAGGGTCCTGCGATTACTTTTTGTGACCCAACAAACGGGGTTGCCAGATTCACTTAACAAACGTGTTAACTAACCACTGCAGGGATTCGCTTAACCACGATGGCAAGAAAGGTCATAAAATGGGGGCAAAACTCATTTAACAAATGCCTCACTTAACAAACCACACATTTTGGGCTCAGTTGTGGTCGGACGTCGAGGAGTGCCTGTATAAACCAGAGGTCTAAGGGTGGTCAACCTGAAAAAAATACAGGTATTCCTCGACTTACAAACGGCTGCTTAATGACCTTTTGGAGTTATGTAGATCTCAGAAAGGCTGCCTTGTGGCCCGTAAAGCAGGGGTCTCCAAGCTTGGCAACTTTAAGTCTGGAGAACTTCAACTCCCAGAATTCCCCAGCCAGTTTAAAGTTGCTAAGGTGTTGGAGCCTCCTGCCCTAAAGCCCTTCTGACCATCGTAAAATGTCACCTCCCCTGGTCACACGATCACGTTTTTGGCCCTTTGGCAAAAGGCTCACATTTATGACCGGTGGCAAAGTCCTGTGACCCCATGACTGGTTTGTGATATATTTTCCCCACCCCCCAGGATAATGGATTTCGACTTTGGCCCCAATTGTGGTCGTAAGTCAAAAGGCAATGAAATCTTTATATTGTGGGTTTGAGCTCCGAGCTTGGTGATTCGGTTGCAAACGTGTCCTCCCCATTCAAGGAGACGCTATCGGTCCAAAACAGTCCAAAATCAAACCATGACTCAGAAATACCCAAAGAACATGCAAGCTAGTTTGCGTCTCATAAAAAGGGATTGTCATGCCCTGTCGGAGTCTGAATCCAAGGAGAAAGACGAATAGCTGACAGGGAGTGGGAGCGTGGCTCCGTTGGCTGTGGAGGAAACGGGGGAAGGGCAAAGTCCAGCTGGGCAGAGCAGGGAAGAGGTAGAACAAGGGAGAGGAAGTCCAGAGGAAGACCCAGGCCCGCTCCCTCTTCATCCTAGGGCATGCAGGGAGGAACAGAGGAGAGAGCAACGTGGGTTGCATGGCTTACGGGGGAGGAAAGGGCCCTGATTCCCTTCATTAGCCAGCTGGGAATGAAAGTTTATCAAAACTGAATGCTGAGTGCGGCAGCTGCTGGGAACAAACATGAGTTTATCTTGTGTTGACCTTGCTTATCTGTGTTCCTGGCGTCTTCCCAAGCATGTTGAGTTATTGCCGTGCCTTCATGTCTAGAATTCTTGCTCCTGCCCTGCCAGCCTGATTACCTCATTTTGCCTTGATTGGACTTATAGTTACAGTTTTTGTTGACCATGTTTTGGACTTGATTCTCTGCAGCCAAAGGCTGATCCTAGGAGAGTTTTTCTCCAGCCAGAAGGTAATCAGGACATTGGGAGTAAAATTGGAGCTAATAAAATGACTCCTACTGATTATCTGACTGTGTTGCCTTTGTGCCACGCCTCTTTGGGTCACCACAGGGATTTAAAGGACTGTGCTCTGACAGATGAGCACAACTCAAGCCGCACAGATGACATCTCGTACGGGGCGACACGTTTGCAACCATATTGCTGAAGCTCGGAGCTCAAAACCGAGAATATAACTACGAACCCGAGCTACTGATATTCCAAAGACATTTCGATGAAATCCTTCCCTAAGGATTGGGGGCTTGGGGTGGGGGCACATTTAACCCGATGAGCATGTTGGCAAAGCAAGAAGGATGGTATCCAGCATTGCCATTTTGAGATACTTTAATGATTTCTTTTCTGCTCATCTCTGTTTTTCCAGTGACGGCACGCTGAATCCGAGCGGAGTGCGGTTTGGCAGTTCAGAGATCTATAACATTGGTAAGCGGAATTTGATTTCTGTCAGCCCTTCAAGGTTAGGAAACAGGATTGTTTATTTATATCTGGGGTCTTCCAACTTGACAGCTTGAAGACTTGTGGACTTCAACTCCCAGAATTCCTCCTCCAGTCAGGTTAGGTCTTGGCTGAGGGTGCTGTGGGCATGGACTTAAAATAGCAATAGCACTTAGACTTATAAACTGCTTCACAGTACTTTGCAGCCCTCTCTAAGCGGTTTACAGAGTCACCCCAATAATCTAGGTCCCCATTTTACCCACCTCGGAAGGTTGGAAGGCTGAGTCAACCTTGAGCCGGTCAGGATTGAATTGTTGGCAGCGGGCAGAGTTTGCCCGATGCATTCTAACTACTGCACCCCATAGAAGGAAAGGAGAAGGGAAGGGAAGGGAAGGGAAGGGAAGGGAAGGGAGGAAGGAAGGAAGGAAGGAAGGAAGGAAGGAAGGAAGGAAGGAAGGAAGGAAGGAAGG
>NW_020769392.1:244021-262401 GCF_900518735.1 Pseudonaja textilis
TCCTTCCTTGCTTCCTCCTCCCTCCCCTCTCTCCTTCCTTCCTTCCTTCCTCCTGCTCCTCCTCCTCCCTCCCTTCCCTTCCTTTTTTCCCTTCCTTGCCTTCCTCCTCTTCCTTCCTTCCATCCTCCTCCTCCTCTTGTCCTCTAGTCAAAAGTGTTCTTTCCTTGAGACTGGATTCCTGTGGCTGTAATAATTCTAGGCGAAGTGATATTTGATATCCCACCATGGCGTAGTTGCAAAGGACAGGAACTTTAAATTAGCCAGGCTTCTTCCCTGTCTTCGCCAGGAGCGATGATGGTCGCGATCCCGGAGCTCGATCCTTATCTCCCTCAAGGCTTCTGCTTGATTGGTAGGGTAGCAGTTCACCAGGTGAAGCACTCTCCAGTCCCCTCGCCTGTTGTCCTGGTTGGCAAGCTGGGCGTGGTGGGGGAGGATGTCTGTTTTTGAGTTTGGTCGCTGGCCATGTTTTTTTTTTTTAAAAAAAGCAATCCTTTAAAGTTGTATTCTTTTCATGTTGAGGAATTCACAGCATGAAAAGAATTGCAGAAAGAAGGGAACATCAGAAATGGTGTAGGGTCTCCTGCTTGGGGGTGCGGGGGTTGGACTAGATGACCTACAAAGTTCCTTCCAACTCTTTTCATCTGTAATGTGTATCTGTAATGTGTGGGCATAGAAGAAGGCATAACACAGTGTCATTGGTTGGCTTCTGCAATCCCAAGGGCATTCTGGTCTGCCTTTGTTGGCTTGGGCTGCAAGCCCAGTCGGTTTCAACAGTGCGCTCTGCCAAGCCTGCACCCATTTTGCAGAAGGGAAAAACCGAGGCCAAGCAGCAGCGTCCCAGACTAGGCTGTTTAGGCGGCTCGATCCGGTCAAGAATAAGGTGCCACTACAATGACCCAGATAAAAGGCAGCCCCCAACTTACAACAGTTCATTTAGTGACCAAAGGTACGACGGTGCAGAAAAAAGCAACTTATGACCTTTTCTCACATTTACAACCATTGCGGCATCCCCCCAAATTCAGACATTCAGCAATTGACTCATATTTATGATGGTTGGATTGTCCTGGGGCCTTGGAGTCTCCTTTTGCAACCTGACGAACAAAGTCCACGGAGAAGCCAAGATTCACTGAACAAACCGTGTTATTAATTTAACAGAATAACAGAGCTGGAAGGGACCTTGTAGGTCATCTAGTCCAACCCGCCCCTGCCCAAGCAGGAGACCCTACACCGTTTCTGACAGATGGCGGTCCAGTCTCTTCATGCTATCAGTGATGAAGCTCCCACAGCTTCCGAAGAGAACTTCTGTTCCATGGGTTGATTGTTCTTGCGGAACAATTCCAGCAATTTGCTTAACAACAGTGCCCAAAAAGGGTAGTAAAATGAGGCAACGTTCATTTGATAGATGTTTCGCTTAGCAGCAGAAAACTTTGGGCTCCGTTGTGGTTGTAAGCCAAGGAGTGCCGGTGTATTCTTCAGCACGTGTGTGTTAAGATATTCCTTCATCCGTGGTGCTTGAAGCTGAATAGAAATAAATCTCGTGCCGTAACCACGATGGAATGTCGTGAGAAAAAGCGGACCTCCAAAGGGTTTTTACAGACATGATGGAGGACTCAGAAACGTATTTCGGGAGGAGGTATGAAGCTACCGATGTGATGGCTTGTCTTCCCGAGTTGCTGTCGATCTCTGCATCTCCCTGAACATTTCTTGGCTAGAACATCGCTAAGATCTGCTCAATTCTTCCCTGGGCCTTGGCATCTTTGCTCTCCTGGCAGCCAAATAAGGTTCTTAGATTTTGGCTTCCGAGGTGGTAGAAGATGCAAACTGAATTGTTCCTGGATGGAAGTTGGAATCGGGATAAGAAGCTAGCTTTGGAGTTGTGAGAGCCTGCGCCAATTCTGTTATTATTTGTTTAACTAATTGCATCTTTACGGCCTGGCTTAAAGAAAAGCCCTCAAACCTCCCCCATCTGTCTGTTTTGGAATTACTGATATGTTTTGACCAGTCGTAGCTCAGTTCTTCTTCAAGGCTGTGAGAGCAATCAACCCGTGGAACAGAAGTTGCCTTTGGAAGTTGTGGGAGCTTCATCACTGGAGGCTTTCAAGGAGAGACCGGACTGCCACCTGTCAAAAATGGTGTAGGGTCTTTTGCTTGGGCGGGGGGGGGGGGGCAGGGTTGGACTAGATGACCTACAAGGTCCCTTCCAACTCTGTTAATCTGTAAAGGCAGAATTCAAGAATGGCTTCTGAGAGAACATGGAAAAGTTTCTCCATTCAGTCCTTCGGTTGTAGAGGATGTGAAACACCCAGGATGGCATTGGCCGTCTGAAAACACCTAGATGAAGAGAAGTGTGACTTGATAAGCAGGAAGGTTATCCTTCCTTCTTATCAGGAAGAAAGGAGGTTTTTTGGGGGGGGCTGGCTCCCCCCTCCCTGTGGGAGACTCGGGGTCATGGCTACATCTCACCTATCCAAACTTCATGAGCTGACAGCCTGACATCAGCATGGGTCAGGACCTGAAGGGGGGGACGGTGGGCTGAGTGTCGAACAATTATTCCAGGCGTACAAGGCCTCCCCCTCCCCCCCTCTATAGGGAAGTCTAAGATCTCCTGCTTGAGCAAAGGGTTGGCCTAGAAGACCTTTGAAGTCCCCTCAAGCTCTATTCTGATCGGTTGATTGAAGGCCAAGTGTGACTACTGGTCATTGTCGTGTCCTTGGCTGTAATATGTAAATCGTTCTCAGTTGGCCTTCTTCCCAATTTCCACGAGACCTCCTTGTATGGTGTCCCAGACATGGAGTAACCAGGTGTTTGCAGGATCAGCCAAGATCAGCTAAGTGTGGCTGGCAGAACCAATCACACCCTTAGGTGCATTTGGGAACTGTGGCCTGAAAGGTCAATGCATCTGGAAAGAAGGTTGATCTAGAACAGGGCAACGCTGAAGCTTCTAGATGGTTTTTGACGTCCTGCGGAAGTCTGTTGCGTGGGTTTCCTCTCCTCCGGGGTGTCCAAGGAGCTGGGGTCCTGACTCTAGAGCAGGGGGTCTTCAAACTTGACAGCTTTAAGAACTTGTGGACCTCAACTCCCAGAATTCCTCCTCCGGTCATGTTAGCTTGGGAATTCTGGGAGTTGAAGTCCCCAAGTCTTCAAGTTGCCAAGTTTGGAGACCTTTGCTCTACAGCAAGGGTCTTCAATCTTAGCAAGTTTAAGACTTGGGGACTTCAACTCCCAGAGTTCCCGAGCTAACATGACCGGAGGAGGAATTCTGGGAGTTGAGGTCCATAATCTTAAACCTGCCAAGTTTGAAGACCCTTGGTCTAGAGCCTCATTGGAGAACCCTTCTGCAATTCTCCACTGGAGTAAACCCAATGCTTTTGAGCGATGCTGAACGCACGGCAGCGGTGGAATCATCTCCTGGTTGTTAAGGAGTCTCTGGCCTGGCCTTGTTTGTTTCCAGATTCATGCAGAAGGGTAGCAGGATCTCCAGATATCATCTTGAGATCCTAAAAGCAACTGATTTCATGTAGTGAAGTAAAGGCCCTTCCTTCTATTTTAGGGTTGGTCAACGTGGAACCCTTTTCCTGTCCTTTTTCTCTTTATCGGAGTTCAGGGTTCAATCTGCTCGCATTTTCATCATCTGTCATCATTTAGGGAAGGATGCTGTTTGTGTTTCTGGATGCTTAAGCTTTTATTTATGAATATATTTGCAACATTTTTACACCCCCTCACGGGTGTCTCTAAGCAATCTGCAGCTTCCCAGCTTACAACCACATAAGCCGCCGTTGGTTTCACAAAAGCAATTGAATAGTCTTCATTAGTGCAGAAAGGTTCATTAGATTGCAAAATGGGACTTTTATTTTTAGGATCTGTTCTAAAAGAGAGGTGAGGAAAAAAATTGTTGCTTCATTGCTTGGCAAGATGCTACAGGAGAGGGATATATGTATATATATTTTACTGAGCTGGAGTTCTATCTCTGGAGAAAAAAAAAATTGCTGGATTTTGGAGAGCCGAGCAAAGCGATTTTTCTAGATTTTGGGGGTGTGGGGAGGGAGGAAAGAGAAACCCAGACCTAGATTCTTGGAAAAATGTAGATGGATCTGTATTTCAGATCAAGGAGAGCCTGCTTTAGTTGCAAACTCAGCAAGTGGCTTTGCTTCAGTACCGTCTCTTTAGCCTACCTTACGGGGTTTTTATGTGGGTAAATAAGATTGAAGCTGGTTTAATTACAGAGGGGAGAGCGATAGTTAATTCAATCCTATAAACAGAGGTGTTGTTAGCTTGTTCAGAGCCTTAGTCTGTTGGACCAGCCCACCCCCTGGTATCCATCCAGCTATTTGGGGATGGTCGGAACTTGGGGTGAAACCAGCCAACTGGGCTTATTTAATAAGCCACGATTAAGCCAACTAGATCAATAGGCTGGGCTCTGAAGGTAAGAATTTCAGTCTGTGCCTTAGTATAGGTGAACGGTCCTTTTATGTCCAGTTTTTTTACTCCACCAATTGACCGCCTCTGGATCTCCCCTTCTGCGTTGGTTTTACATGGAGTAGAAGTCAACATGAATAAAAACGTTTTTGTTTTTTTTTTTAAAAAAATTGATCTTCTTTGGTGCTGGATAATATTTTAACCGAATTCTTCGCTTTTGTGAAGGCTTCTTGCCTAATTTCTGGGTGGAGTTGAAGAGCTCGGCTAAGCTCAGCAGGCTGGCTCTCTTTCTCCTTCTCCTCCTCCTCCTCCCCTCTTTCCTTCTTTCTTTTCTTTCTTTTTCCGGTAAGGAATTTCCATAGCCAAACTCCCTTGATCAATGTTGACAATTTTCTCGTCTCTGTCTTTAAAGTAATGAAAATAGCGGAAGGCCACATTGGCTGGTGAGTGAGCATTTTGCTACTTTAATCAAATTCTTTTAAGGGCTAATGGCTTTTTCTCCGTAGGAAAAAAACAAAAACAAAAATCAAAAACTCAACAGGGTAGGCCCTTCCAAGGGAAACCAAGTGAGAAACTGGTTCTCTGATAGCAGCAGCTTCTTCCTTTGCTGGTGGGTGGGGGGAGGGGCGGGAATCCGCTGTGGATTTATTTCCCTGGTGGCTCGTTTAAACTGCTTTTGGTTCTGCATCGAGGCCATATTGCTTAAGTCCTGCGACGGACCAAGGATGGCAAAAACCGCTTGTCAGGAAAAGGGATTTGTTTCCTGTGTACCTGCATCCCAAGTGAGCAAGTCCGTGATGTTTATTTGGGGAGGCTTCGTGCGATGTTTCAGTGCAGCAATTCTGGATGGGTTGGGGTGCGATACCATGTGTGAATCTGGACCTTTTGCAACAAATCATGGTTAAGTCAAGTGACGGTTTAGTAAGATGCGTTAACAAGCGTAAGCCTTTCTCTGGCTTTCTCAAACGTAGATGCCCCACCCTTCCCGTAGGGATTTATTTATTCTTAAAAGTAAAACGACACTCTTCCAAAGACTCTCTTGGCTTAACGTGATAAAATCATGTCTCTCTCTGTGTTACTGGCTCTTTTGCACATACAGAAAGAGAAGTAATAGGAGTGTCACACGAGGAACTGTCCTAATCGTCAAATATTGCGGCAAAATTCGTAGATGCACGAGCCACAAATTACATTTTTCTCTTTCTCGAGAGAGAGCGGGTGGGTTTTAATCAAACTCTCCCTGGGTAACGGAGCAAAGGGAATGTGGCCACTTACTCGCTTATCATCTTAGCCAGGTGGGAGGCCAGGGATGATGGGGAAGGAGGCCCCTCTGAGAGGTTAAGTGCATAAGTCTTAATTTTCATCGTAAGCATGAGATAACTCTTCTTAAAGAGGGAGGAAAAACTCAAGAGAACTTAGAATACAGAGCGTCTTTGATTTATGGCACAAATGGGATCAAGATTTCTGTTGTTAAGCTAGGCAATGAAGTGAGTTGCACCTGATTTATACAATGGGAGGGGCCAACATGAGGGAGGAGGTGGCTGGGAGACGGTATCCGTCTTAAACCAGGAATGTGTTGATGCCAACAAAAGAGAATATTTGCAGCTCGGGGTTGGATTGAGTGGTCCTCGGTGCTCTCTGAGCTTGGTGGTTTTCTTGCAGACATTTCGTTACCCAACTAGGTAACCCCATCAGTACTAGAAGGGAGTGGGGATTGTGGAATGGAGGAGGAGGAGGAGAAGGAAGAGGAGGAGAAGGACTGTGGGGTCCTCGGTGCTCTCTGAGCTTGGTGGTTTTCTTGCAGACATTTCGATACCCAACTAGGTAACCCCATCAGTACTAGAAGGGAGTGGGGATTGTGGAATGGAGGAGGAGAAGGAAGAGGAGGAGAAGGACTGTGGGGTCCTCGGTGCTCTCTGAGCTTGGTGGTTTTCTTGCAGACATTTTGTTACCCAACTAGGTAACATCATCAGTGCTACAGTACTAGGACTGATGATGTTACCTACTGTTGTTGGGTTATCTGATGTCTGCAAAAAATCCCACCAAGCTCAGAGAGCAACGAGGATTCTGCCAAGGGTTGATGGAAGCCTCCATCCAACTGCGAAGTTTTGCAGGACCATCGTAGGCCAAACTCTGATTCGACTATCCTATAAGAGTAGTTGTGAGTCTTGCCTGCTTGCTCCCTTCCTTGGAGATTTGTCAGTCCGATCTCCTGGGATAGGATCAAAGCCTGAAGGGGCCAATCTTTTCCAGCTTGGCCAAGCCTCTCTTGAAAGGGGTCCTCAAGGGCCGTCCTTCTTAGCCCTTCCTTCCTTCCTTCCTTCCTTCCTTCCTTCCTTCCTTCCTTCCTTCCTTCCATCCATCCTTCCCTCCCTCCCTCCCTCAGTGCCCCATTTTCCAACCCACAACAGTCATTCTTCCTCTGACCATTGCTTTTCGCCTCCTCGGATGTGGGTAGCTGCTACCATGGTGAAAAAAAAGAAGAAGTCGTGGTGGGCGTTGTTCTTTGCCTGCTCACAGGGACGAAAATATTCCCTGTGTCTTTCTGTTGTGTGGCTTGGCCATTGCCAAGTGGCGTCATCAGCTGTTTTTGCGTGGGGTCTTTGGAAGTTAGATGTTCTACATGAGTGGTATTTCCAAGAGACACACCCTGCACACTCTTGCTTTATAGAGCAGGCTCTCTCAACCATGGCAGCTTGAAGATGGGTGGGCTTCAATTCCCAGAATTCCCCAGCCAGCTAAGGAATTCTGGGAGTTGAAGTCTACCCATCTTAAAGTTGTCACGACTGAGAAATACTACTTTTAAAGGCTGGCCATCAAACATCTGAGGACATGGGAGAACTCTATTGGTAATCCATGG
Organism: Pseudonaja textilis; assembly: GCF_900518735.1. Next base: position 251,295 of record NW_020769392.1, read on the forward strand.
GGCAAATTTCACGTTTTCTTTTTATAAACAGATCTAGTTCTGCCAGTTTCTAGAAACCGGGGGGAGGGAAGGGGGGGAAGGGGGAGAGAGAGACAATCCACTTCATCAGGGCATTTCATTTTCTTTCTTTTTAATTATCATCTTCAATTTGTCACGCTTGGTCTCCGAGCACAGTTGGCTCACATGTGACTCTTGCTGATCGATATCCCTTCACCAGGTCCAAATAGTTTTGTGTGTGCATATATGTATATAAAAATCAATGGGGCTCAAATTGGATTTGATATATTTCATGATTGGGAGATGATAGAATTGGGAAAGAGCAGTTTTGCTTAAAAAAAAAAAATTGCTGCCTGGGTGATAAAAGCATTGAGAGAGAGCTGCAGGTGTCTGGATTCGCCCCAAGAAAAAGAAAACCAAAGACCCCCCCCCCAAAAAAGAGCCACACTTGCCCCTTGGAGAACAAACAGGCAAATCCCTCCTGCAAGGAGCTGAGTGCTGGAGTCAGATTTAAACACTGTTTAAACACCGAATCCTGGTCTGTTACCCCACTTCTGAGCAGAGTGCCCCTGATGCCCGTGGCTGTGAATTCAGAGTTAATAGTGAGATAATTAGAGCAAGAAAGGCTAATTGATTTCCTATCTCTAATTCTGTACCACTTAGTACTTAACGTGAGTAAATTTATCCTCCTTTTAAAAAGGAGGAAAAACCCTGGGTAGAGTGACAAGGGTGTCGTTGAGGAAAAGGGATCTATCTGCAAGATTAAGGAGGTCGTTAGGAAGAGGTGGCAGGTGGGGAAAGAAAGAAAGAAAGAAAGAAAGAAAGAAAGAAAGAAAGAAAGGAAGGAAGGAAGGAAGGAAGGAAGAAAGAAAGAAAGAAAGAAAGGAAGGAAGGAAGAAAGGCAGTGGGAGGAAGGGAGGAAGAGAGAGAGAAAGAAAGGAAAAGAGGAAGGAAGGAGGGAGGGTAATGAGGGCGAAAGGAAGGAGAGATAGGTTGGAAAAAAGTAAGAGTGGAGGAATGGAGGGAGGGAGGAAGGAGAGATGTGTTAGAAAAAAGGAAGAGAAACGAGAGAGAGGAATGGAAGAGGGAGGAAGGGCAATGAGGGAGGAAGGAAGGAGAGATAGGTTGGAAAAAAGAAAGAAGAGAAACGAGGGGGAGGGAGGAGGGAAGGAAGGTTAGTCTGCACGCTTGATGGAACCATAAGAGTGGAGATTTTTTCTCTGTCAGCATCTTGTGATCAGGGGCCTCGGGGGCAAAAAAGTCAACACAACAACCACAACCATCCAATCAAAGCCCTACCCTTTCTCTCTACCCCACATAAATACAGTACTTTGATTGGTTACTGTACCCTATGACTGTTATTTAGTGATGTACCTTATGATTCTTGATTCTTGACAATTGTATCTTTTCTTTTACGTACACTGAGAGCCTTTGCACCAGGATAAATTCCTTCTGTGTCCAGTCGCACTTGGCCAATAAAGAATTCTATTCTATTCTATTCTATTCTATTCTATTCTATTCTATTCTATTCTATTCTATTCTATTCTACTCTACTCTACTCTACTCTACTCTACTCTAATCTTCTATTCTATTCTATTCTATTCTACTCTATTCTACTCTACTCTACTCTACTCTACTCTACTCTACTCTACTCTACTCTACTCTAATCTAATCTCTATTCTATTCTATTCTATTCTATTCTATTCTATTCTATTCTATTCTACTCTACTCTACTCTAATCTCTATTCTATTCTATTCTATTCTACTCTACTCTAATCTAATCTAATCTCTATTCTATTCTATTCTATTCCTATTCTATTCTATTCTATTCTACTCTACTCTACTCTACTCTACCCTACCCTACCCTACCCTACCCTACCCTACCCTACCCTACCCTACCCTACCCTACCCTACCCTACCCTACTCTATTCTATTCTATTCTATTCTATTCTATTCTATTCTATTCTATTCTATGGCTTTGATCACATGGTTATGACTCCTTCCTAACCCCCACATGGACACCCCTGTTGCCATGTTGCCTTGCCCTCTCCCCCCATCTTTTCCAGCTGCACCACGAGTCTCCACCTGGCATCCATCTAGAACTCTCACACAGTGGTATGAAGGTGTTGAGCTGGTTGGGCCTTGAGATAAGTTAGCCACCCTTGGATGAAAGGGACGCCTGGTGCAAACCAATTTCCAACAGCCCTTCTCTACACATGAAGAGACCTTCAGCTCTCAGGCTTATTTTCGCCCCTTGCTGCCTCTTACCTATATTTCTTCCTCTACCTCCTTGACAGAAGGTTAAACAAAGGTTGATTGGCTTGCAATTTCACAGAGATATTTCTCTATCTTTCTCCCACCTCCTCCTTTTTTTTAAAAAAAATATATATATTCCCAATTCTGTCTTGTGGAAAGGGCATCTCTACTGTCCTTTCAACGGTTGGGCTGTTCTGGAGCACAAGACGACGTAATTACAGCCCAATTTTACCTGTGATGTGAGTTGGCTTTAACCAATATTTATGTCTCCTTCCAAAACCCCAGACCACGTTACTCAGTGCAACCTCAGTTTGTCTGTCACTTTAAATAGCGTTGATTAAACTTTCGTCTCTCACTTGGAGATGAGTGAGTCAGGATTTTACCCCTCTCTCCGTTCTTTCAAAATATTCTTGGCTTGCCTACAGTTTTTTTTTTAAAGAAATATTATTAATTTTGGTCAAAGTTGGCTTTTCCATTTAAAGGTCTGACATCTTGTTTCCCTCCTAATCCCTTACGGCAAGGTATTATTCCTCCTAATGAAATAATGAGGGTACATTATCTGTTAACACTGGTAATTATTGAATAAGCTAATTATAATGCTAATTGCCTGCATTTAATATAATTTATATGTTTGGGAGGAACACTTTCAAGGGCTGGTGGTGGCAAGTCATCCAGGACACTGTATAGGATAGGGCCGTCATGGATGTGGAACATAAATAATGTTAATGATACATGCGGAATTTCTGCTCTGTGAATCTTCTTCCCCAGGCTTTGCAAAATTCCCTATGGATTATTTTTCTGCTGATTTTCTATACCGAGGTGGGTATATTGGTATTCAGGGAAGGAGAGGCCACATTTCTTGATGCCATGCCTTGTTGGAACCATAGAAAAGAACTTAAAAGAAATATGCACCGATAAAAGAGAATATTTGTAGCTCAGGGTTAAACTGTGGGGGCTTTGTTGCTCTCTGAGCTTGGTGGTTTCTTGCAGATGTCTCAAGATCCAACTAGGGAACATTATCAGTAACAGAAGGGAGTGTGGTTTCTGGAGAGGAGGAGGAAGAGGAGGAGGAAGAGGAGGAGGAGGAGGAGGAAGATTGTGGGTTCCTTCTTGCTCTCTGAGCTGGTTGGTTTTCTTGCAGATGTTATAAGACCCAACTAGGGAACATTATCGGTACTAGAAGGGAGTAAAGTTTGTGGAGAGGAGGAGGAAGAGGAGGGGTATGATTTTAATTGTGGGGTCCTTGTTGCTCTCTGAGCTTCGTGGTTTCCTCGCACATTTCATTACCCAACTAGTTGAGCTGGTTGGGTCATGAAATACCTGCAGGAAACCACCAAGTTCAGAGAGCAACAAGGATCCCCAAAGAAACACGAAGGCTCATAACTATCAGAGAAAAAAGAAAAACAGGCCACACAGTCCCTTAAGTCTTCTCAACTAGCTTTGATCCAGGCGGTTCTGCTTCAAAGGTATCTCCAATCCTTTTTCTTAGGCTTCCTTGGACCCATTCCAATTTGTCTGAACATGGCGTGGCTCTCAAAACTGGACCCAGATATCATGGGGGTGTCTCTGACTCTACAGTCCCACAAGTCCCAGTGATGGGCTGGAAGACATCTGGGCCACCATCTACCTAAATGTATTTGCTCAGCAGCTGTTGAAGAACATACTCCTGCCACCACCTCTCTTTTTCACCACCTTAAAACGTTTTCACGCCATAAATAACATCTGGCTCTCTTTCCAATCAAGGGAGAGGAAGGGCTTAAATCCTTGCTGATGGGTTTATTACTATGTCCATAAAACAATGAGGACCTGTGACCAACCCTTGGCACTTAAAACGGACCATAAATCTTGGTTCTCTCTTGAGAGAAGGGTTAAAAAAAAAAAATCCAGGACAACCATGCAGATGTTGGCGAGTGATTTCATGGCAAGGTAACATCTGCTTGAGCCCAAGTCTAAACATTCTGTCAGGGATCCAAGTAGGGGTGGGCTTCAGAAATTTTTAGCAATGGGTTATCTGCCCGGTTGCTGGGTGGGCGTGGCCTAGTTGGCCTCCTCTACCATAGTTGTGGTGGGGGCACGATTTTGCCCTCCCCGCACTCCGGAGGCTTTCCTCGAGCCTCCAGAAGGGCGAAAATTGCCTCCCCGGGCTCCGGAGGCTCTCTGGAAGCCGGAAACGGGCCCATTTCAGGCCTTCCTGAACTTGGGATTTGGGGTTCTCCCAAACCGCACAGAATCTTAGTGAGGGGGCTGTCCTGAACCCCTGCGAACCCCCAGCAGGGTTCCAAGTAACAGATGTGATGCAACCGAAACTCCGAGGCTAAGGCTTTCCTCAAAGTCCAAATGTCTTAGGCACATCATATGGGCACGTCCGGTTGAAAACCCTGATTCTGAAGACCTGAGGTTTTCCCCACCCAAAGTAGAAATCTTCTGCCCCGGTTGACAAGCCCAACCAGGTCTCAGTCCCAACTCCAGCTGGCTTCAGTCCACGGCCCTCCAGCACCTGGCGGGAACGTCCTTGGTTCCCAGGACAAAGAATTTCATTTTGGCTACAAGTCCCCGGCTACCCCTGTTCCCCGCTCCCATTCCTGCTCCCAAAGGGCTTCAGGGTTGACCCCCTTCCGCACCCCTTCAGGTGCCAATTCAGAGTTCCATTGTTGCCACAGCTGCCTTGACTGCAAGTTGCGGGGAGAACTGATGGTGACGCAAATGCTATAATTCCAGAGAGTCCTCGACCTGCGACTGCTCATTTAACAGCTGTTCAAAGATACAACGGCCCTTTGCAAGGGATTGAAATGAGAAAAGTTCCCCAATAAGGCAGAGTGAGGAGCTGTCATGCCCCTGGTGGAGACTGACTCTGAGGGACAGGAGGAACGGCCAACAGGACAGGGAGTGTGGCTCCGGAGGTTGTGGAGGAGGCTGGGGAAGGGCAGAGGCCGGCTGAGCAGTTAGAGGAGGACCCAGGCCCATCCCCTCTCCATCCTAGGGCACGCAGGGAGGAGAGGGTAAGGGAGAGATGTGGTCTACTGGGGAGGAGAGGGCCTTGATCCTCTTCATGGGCTGCAGCTGTGACAACTGAATAAGAGGACTGACGTGTGTATGGGCAAACGCTGGAAACAAAGCATGGAAATATCTCTAGTTTATGGTTCCTCTCTGAGTTTGGCATCATTCCCAGTGTGTGTTCTGTTATCTGTGGACGTCCTCCAGCCCTCATCTTGCTTGGTTTGTGTTGCTTTTTTCCTTCTTCTTGTAACTGTTTGTGTGGGAGTATTTTTGTCTTCTGTCAAGGATATTCGGAGCTTGGAAGCAAAATGAAGGAATAAAAAGAGCTTCACCTGTTTTCTGTGACTGTGTTTGTTTTGTATCCCACCCTGGGTCCTCACAGGAGCTGAGGACAAGCTGCTTGTGCTGTGTATATTGTTTATTTCATGAAATGTGTATGCAAACTGAATATCTCCGAATGGAAGAGTTTAGATTTGCAACTTCTCTTGGGATGATGGGGAAAACCGTTAAATTACTGGGTAGATCTTGATATTTTTTAATTACTTTACTTTGAGTTACTTCAACCAACTAACTTCTTGTTGGCCCCGATGAAGACAACTTTCTTCTTAAGTTTCATAAAGGGTGAAATTTTCTCTATTGGCTTTGTATGTTTTATGAAAAGTTGCGTGATTGATAATTTAAACAATATTGATATTAAGGGTATTGTTTATTGCTTAGGTTAAGCACCATGGTCTTTTGAGTTGAAAAATAAATATTTTTTTTAAAGAAAACAAAGTTACAGCTCTGAAAAGAAAAAGACTCACAACTGGTCCACACAAGTCACCACCACAGCAGTCATGAGTTCAAAATCCAGACGCTTGGCAACCGATGTGTATTTACAACAGTTGTAGCATCCCTGGGGGAAGAAGATCACCGTTTCTGGCCTTCTCAGCTGGCTTCTGATAAGCAAAGTCAACGGAGGAGGCCAGACTTGCTTAATGACCACATGATTTACTTAACAACTGCAAGGATTAGCTTAACAGCCATGGCAAAAAAGAAAAAGAAAAGGGACATCAAGTTGGACGAGATTTACTCAACAATCATCTCGCTTTGTTCTGGATCCAGTTGTGGTTGTTACTTGAGGATTATCTATAATAACGCTGAATTATATTGGAATGAGAATAGAGCTGGGAGAGACCCTGAAGGCCTTCTACTCTAGCCCCCCTGCTCAAGCAGGAGATGCTATAACCCCAGTGATGGAGCGCCCACGATTTCTGGTGGCGAGCTGTTCCACTGGTTTATTGTCCTCATTGTTAGGAAGTTCCTCCTTAATTCCAGGTTGCTTCTCTCCTTGATGAGTTTCCATCCAGTGTTTCTTGCCTTGCTTTGTGGTGCTTGGGAAAATAAGTTGAGCCCCCTCTTCTTTGGGGCAGCCCCCCAAATAGTGGAAGACTGCTATCGTGCCTCCCCTTGTCCTTCTTTTCTCTAGACTAGCCAATTCCAAATCTTGCAGCTTTTCTTTGTCTGTTTTAGTCTCCAGGCCTTTGGTCATCTTAGTTGCTCTTCTTTGAACTTTTCCCAAAGTCTCAACGTCTTTTGTTTTAATGTGGTGACCAAAACTGGATGCCAGGTGGGGACTTACTAAGGATTTACAAAGCGCTAATACGTCACGTGGTTTTGATTCTATGTCTCTGTTTATACAACTAAGGATAGTATGGAACCTCGGTGGTGCAGTGGTTAGAGTGTTGTACTGCAGGCCACTTCTGCTGACTATCAGTTGCCTGCAATTTGGCAGTTTGAATCCCGCCAGGCTCAAGGTTGACTCAGCCTTCCATCCTTCTGAGGTGGGTAAAATGAGGATCCAGATTGTTGGGAGCAAGAGGCTGACTCTGTAAACTACTTAGAGAGGGCTGGAAAGCATTGTGAAGTGGTATATAAGTCTAAGGGCTATTGCTATTACTGTTCATTTTTTCCTTCCCTTTTTTCCTTCCCTTTTTTCCTTCCCTTTTTTCCTTCCTTCCTTCCTTCCTTCCTTCCTTCCTTCCTTCCTTCCTTCCTTGATATGCAGTATTGCATGCTAATCCTGCTGACAGCCAGCAGTTTCATCCTGACCAGCTCAAGGTTGACTCAGCCTTCCATCCTTCCAAGGTGAATAAAATGAGGATCCAAATTGTTGGGGGGCAATATATTGACTCTGTAAACCACTTCAAGAGGGCTGTAAAGCACTGTGAAGTGGTCCATAAGTCTAAGGGGCTATTAGCTTTTTTGACACAACTGACTCCTGTCATGTTCAGAAATGACTACCTGAAGCAGACTCTGAATCCCATCCGGAGTTTCTTTTCCCCGCAGAGAAATTTTTGCAAACCTCCCCACCATCTCCCCCCCGGCCCCAAACTCCAGAGAGCATCCTTAGCAAAAGTAGGATAAAATTTATCCACCAAAATCCAGGGGATGTTTTGAAAGGGAAGGCAGAAAGCAGCTAAAATTGGCCCGCCCAGCGACCCATTCCAGCTGCCAAATGTTCCTATTATTCCAACCTGCCCTCCCCAAAACAAAACAGGGGGGGGGGAGTGCAAAAAAAAAGAAGAGAGAATTCGCACCCGCCCATCCATCTGTCTGGATGGTGGGTGGAATGGTGCTACATTCCTCTAAAAGAAGCATTTCTCAAGCTTCGTAGCTTTCGGAGGGGGTGGACTCCAACTCCCAGAATTCTGATCTGGCTGAGGAATTCTGGGAGTTGGAGTCCATCCCTCTGAAAGCTGCCAGTGTCAGGCCCCCATCGGAACCTGAATCTGAATCTATCCAGAGCTGGAGCCCATGGAGATCGAGGGGTTGGCTTCGGAGTGACGGAGCTCAGGCGATGAGCAAGGACCGCCCCCTCCTGATCCCTGAGCACAGAGCGTGGAGAGAAGGCAGGATCAGCGCAGGCTGACCCGACTACTCGAGAGGAGAGTGCCCCACCCCTCTTCACTAGGCACACCTGGGGACTGAGATTTAAGGAGACGCTTTTGAGGAGAGGCGTTTGTCGGGAACAAATGCTGAACTAGTGGAGTTTTGTGTGCCGTTGCCGACATCTGGAGTTTGCAGGACTGCTTCCCTTCTTCCTTGCTTCGTGGACTCATTGCTTTGTTCTTTTTTTTTTATTGTATAATTTTTTACTGAGTAAACATTAAAAACAACTGAACACAGTATGACTTTCTTGGCCATCATTTTTGGCCATACAAGTTGTAGTATAGAAATACATATAACAGTTAATTTTTGTTTTTCCCGTATGCTATTAGTATAGTGCAAGTTGCATATTATTTCTATTTAATTTATCTACATTTACCTACAATTACATACATATTTACAACCTAACTTTTTATCCATCTCTTTTTCCCTCTCTATGTCCTTTATACTCATGTATCGTATCATATTTGTCCCTTATATTCCATTCTCTTTAGTTTAACATTGCCTTGTTCTTGACTTCATGGACTCATTGTTTGTTTCTTGCTTCGCCGACTTCTTTCCTTGTTCTTTTGCTTTGCTGGATTGTGCGCAGCCAGAGGCTGCCATGTCTCTGTGCGCGCGCTTTGCTCTGGGACTTGCCAAGAATGTGGGAGCATTTGTGGGAGGGAAATTTGGAGCATTAAAGGGGAGTTTGAACTCTCAGCTGGCTGTGCGGCCTTCGTGCCTTGTCCTGGGTCATCACAGCCGAGCTCGAGCAACATTGCTCTGAGTCAACATTAGACCTGCACGTGTGAACACGAAACTAGGGTCCCCTCCCCCCAAAATGCTCTGTGACTGCTCTGAAAAAGTAAAGTCGTAATGTAAGCATCCTGTGTAGACCTCCGTGTGTCTTTCTTGATGTGTGCACATGTATGCGTGTGTGTGTTGACGTTGTTTGGGATATCGACAAGGAGATTGCATTTCATGAATTACCGTTGTGGGTTCCGAGCTAAACCGATTCTGTTTTTTTTTCATTAAAACGACAGCTGCCCTTCAGTTTGTTCTACCAGTTCTTGGGTGATCGATTTGAGTTTCTGGGCATGTCATAAGTAATTTGACACCGAGCTGCACAAAAATGAAGGGATGTTTAGACGACCAAGTTCTATATAGGTCTTCCCCACCCTTCCTTTGCTCATTACTAAACAAGAGACGTGCTTCTCTTTCTCTCTTGGTAAACAATGCTTGTAATTAAAAGAACTCGCTGGCAATCTGATTAGATGAAGTACTTAAAAATTAATTTACAATATTGTAGTTCCCTTGCCCTAGGTATCCTTTTTCTGCACCGTGCGTTTATGAACATACGATGCTTACATTAGCCCGGTTAAATGGTAATAAAGATTAATTTGCATCCAAAGTCATTGCTGTGAATCAACTGATAACACAAGCTGGATCCGGTTCAAGTTCTATCGTAGGCACTGATTTAATTTTTTTCTGTGGGGTGAGCAAGTTTAAGATTGGGGAAGGTTAAAAGGCAGCCAAGATTGAGCTGGTATGGGCCCAGCAGCATGCATGTTCGTTTCTCTTGCAAGATATTTGGCGTTTCACACGTAGCCTAACTTGACTTGTTGCTTTGAAAACTTCATGTGGTTTGTCTTGTTTGAGCTTGGCTTGCAGTCCGGTTGAGTTTAGCATATCAGTGGATGTATTAAATCAATCATGGTTTATTGGCTAAAGTGTCATCGCTCAAACAAATCACAGATCAGTGCAGCATAAACTTAGCCAACATTTGAAGGTATTGGAAACCTTGAATGCATCTAGTTTAACAGCCTCTCATTCCTCTCAATTTTGAGTATCAAACTTACTGTTCCTAGACTTAGAGAGGACATCTTTATTTTCGCCTTTTTATTTTCTGGAAGGGTCTTGAAGCTCTCTGAGTTTGGTAGTTTTTCTTGCAGACGTTTCATTACCAAACTAAGTAACATCATCAGTGTTAACCCTGATCAGCTAGTATTAGCACTGATGATTGGCCCTACTTGGGTCATGAAATGTCTGCAAGAAAGCTACTAAGTTCAGAGAGCACCAAGAATCCCCTTAGTTATTGTCCTCCTCCTCCTCCCTCCTTACACTGATGATATTACCTAGTTGGGTCATGAAATGTCTGCAAGAAAGCCACCAAGCTCGGAGAGCACAAGGGACCCCACAGTCCTCCTCCTCCTCCTCCTCCTTTCTATCATTGATGATGTTACTTAGTTGGGTCATGAAACGTCTGCAAGAAAACCACCAAACTCAAGAGAGCACCAAAGACCCCACAGTTCAACCCTGAGCTACAAATACTTCCATTGATTTACTTTCTGATGTACACTTGTTTGCCTTTAAAAAAAAAAAATGATCCCAACCTCTAATCTGGGACTTGACATGCCAACATTTTTTTTGTTTTGGTTTTCCTCTTTTTGAGGTCTATAACTTCCCCCCAAATACTTCAGTGTCTTTCCTGGAACCAGCGCTTTTAAAAACCACCAGCCGGAGTGCCTGCGTCTGAAGTGCGGACAGAAATGTGACACGCTCTGCCTTTGCCATCTGAACTGTGTGCCTCTTGATGGATTTCCTTGCCAGTAGAGCAGATGATCCTTGGTTGCTAACTGCAGATCTTTGGGCTCTTACGCTGCGGTTTCTAGGGTGTTCCTTTCCTGAAATATCTCTTCACTCCTTCGGAGCACTATTTTTGGGAGGGTTGCAACTCTCGTTTCTCTTTGATTTCCCCCTGACGAGAAATATCACCCCCCCCACCCGCTCTCTCTCTCTCTCTGTGTATGTTTTTCTCCTTTCATTTTAAAGACTTGATTTTGGAGATGAGGAGGAAAGTCTCTCTCTTTCTGTCTCTGCCTCTGTGTCTGTCTCTCCTCTCTCTCTCTCCTTTCTCTCCTTCTCTCCTCTCTCTCTCTCTCTCTCT
>NW_020769392.1:272401-285416 GCF_900518735.1 Pseudonaja textilis
TGGACTCCAACTCCCAGAATCCCTCATCCAGCATGGATGGACTCCAACTCCCAGAATCCCTCATCCTGCATGGGTGGACTCCAACTCCCAGAATCCCTCATCCTGCATGGGTGGACTCCAACTCCCAGAATCCCTCATCCAGCATGGATGGACTCCAACTCCCAGAATCCCTCATCCAGCATGGATGGACTCCAACTCCCAGAATCCCTCATCCAGCATGGGTGGACTCCAACTCCCAGAATCCCACACCCAGCATGGGTGGACTCCAACTCCCAGAATTCCCACAGCCAGACATGGCACTTCCTCCACCTCCTCCTCATCTGGCTCTGCAGCTAGCTCTGCTGGCAGCCGACGGGCCACAACACCTGGTTTCTGGCATGCCATGGATCGGTGCCAGTCCACGGACCGTGGCTTGGCGACTGCCCTGTTCTGTAAGACAGTTTCATGAAAATCTGAAAACCAGGAAGGATGCTTCTGGGAATAGAACAAAAATAAAAATAAAAAGGTCACCGAGGAAGAGGGCCGATAGATAATCTAAATTTGCAAAGTGGTAAAAAAAAAAAAAAGCCGAAACTTAAAACGAGCTGAGGTTGCTTCACTAAAGATGCTAAGAATAACAAAACACACTTCCTAATGCTTCACTAAAAAGTGACGGTTTTGCAAATGTTCGAAAGTGGTTATGTTCTGGAAAGCTGTAATGGCCCACTTTAAATTTGACTCCGAGAGGGAGTTTAATATTTGGGGATGTCGATGGTTTCTTTTGAGCCATGTTCCTCTTATAGGAAAATGGGTGAGTGAAGAAATGGATTCGCCTCACTCTCCTTAGTGCTAAGAGGCTGGTCGGTCCTTCAATAACACTGGAGAGGTAAATTTATGGGTCCAATTACTCCGTAGATGGAAGACCTGATGTGTTACTCGTGACTTAGGAACAAATTGCTTACAGATGCAGATGATGTCTGGATGATTATAATGAAATACGGCCATCCTTTAGTGAAATTGTTGTGCAAAATTCTTAGGTACATATTTACGTGGAGGAGGAATCCTCCAATGGTTGCCATTTGGCGCTCTCTTTTTTTGTTTAAAAAAAAAAATACTTTTGGTGCCTTGTTTTCTTTTTCCCTTTTCATTTCATAGAAAAAGGTAGGATATAAAAGCGCAGCCGAAGTAAAAAGAAGAACAAAAGAAACGTTGCAACAGCCCCAACCACGGAAACGAATGCCTTCAGCTCCCACTATGAATAATTCTTCTCTAAGAAGTGTGCGTGTGTGTAAGTCCCACCAGGCAGTTGTGAAAGAGCAGGATTTTTGCCTTGAGCTGGAGAAAGACACCGTTTGGAGAAGGCCTACTGACTTTGAATGAGTCCAGAGCTGCAGGCTTCCAGGATTTGGGAGGAACCTTGCTGAATATCGGACCCAAATTTCTTTTCACCGTCTTGGCAAAATCTCCGGGAACCGGCCAAGTCCCAAAGGACGGGGAAAGGACAGATATTATTCCTCTCAAAAAGATTGCTCAAGACGCTTTTCCAGAATCTGACAGCGGCTTCCTCTCTTTTAGAAAAATTGACGGCTTGTGTTTTGCCAAGGATTTCATTGCCAGCTTCCACACCAGCCTCTCCCGTGGCAGGTTAAGCGGTTTGCTGGCAAAGTGGGCTTGCCTTTATCACTCGAAGAGGCAGGAATAGGATGTGTTGAATCAATCAATAAATCCTATCCGTTTAATCAAAGTTGGGAGGGAAATATCATTGCCTGGTTTGTGCGTGTCAGTGGATATGCGTCAGGGATAGGATTCTACCGGTTTGGACCAGTTCGGCCAAACTGGATGTTAAAGCTATAGCTGGTTCGCCGAACTGGTATTTCAACCGACCGGCTGGCCCCTTCCCTCCTGCCCCTCCCCTCCCTGGAGTCTCCACGTGGCCCATTTTCGATGGAGGTAAGTGCAGGGGCCGCATGGAGGCTCTGGGAGGGGAAACTGGGCCTTCTGGAAGTCCAGAAACGGGCCTGTTTCCAGCTTCTGGTGGGCCTCCAGAGGCCGGGTGTGAGGCCCAGGCTCTCTCCTTTTCAAACGATAAGAATGAACTTCTGAAATCTGGGTACATCCAAAGGAACTCTGCATTGAAAAGATATCCAGGTGACGTTCAAAGCAGGATCTGATATCCTTCCAGGCATGCAGCTTAGGTAAAGGGAGTTAGAACCCCTCCCCTTAGTCCGGTGTGGATTTCATCAATACAAGGAAGCAACATGTTAATTCCACACACGCCCCCCCACTTTTTTCGGGGAACATAGTTGAGAAAAGTTTCCCAGGAAGTTTTTTTTGGAGCTGAAATTTTTATGGCTCCTTCTCCTCTTGCTATCTCTCCTAGAGGTGGCAAGTTTCCAGGCATCCTGTCTCCAGTCCTCCAGTTGTATATCATGTGCATGTTATACAGATTCAATACAAGGCTTAAGATATTCGGGTTACATCAAAAAAAGGATTATTTGTATCAAACCCCACCCTTTCTTCTTCCATTGAAGAATGGCAGATACACAGATCTGACACTGGGGGAGGCTGTTTTTGCCCTCCCAGAGGCCCCAGGGAAGCCTCTGGGAAAATGAAAAACTGCCTCCCCGGGCTCTGGAGGCCCACCAGAAGTGGGAAAACAGGAATTTCTGGTCGGCCATGCCCGACACGGCCATGCTCACCCAGCAACCGGGCAACGAACTGGGATTTTTGAATTCCACCCCGATATGTGTGTGTAGCGATGTGCACTTGATGGTTCAGCAGCTGAAATGAGGAACCCCAACAGAGAGTGCCAATAGAAAACCAGTCCCATGTCCTTAGTACAGGTGGTCCTGGACTTACGACCACGATCGAGCTCAGAATCTACATGGCTAAGTGATCAGTTTTGCTAAGTGAGTTTTGCCCCACGTTGCTACTTTTCTTGCCAGGTGTGTCAAGTGAAGCGCTGTGGTTGACAAGTGAATAGCACGGTCCTTAAGCGAACCTGACTTCCCAATGTCTTTGCTTGTCAGACGGTCGCAAAAGGAGATCATATGACCCTGGGATCCTGCAATGATCATAAGTGTGAGTCAGTTACCAAGCATCCAAATGTAAATCACGTAACCAAAGGGAGGCTGCAATGGTTGTAAGTGTGAAAAATGGTCATAAGTCACTTTTTCAATGCCAAATTTTCTGTGAGTTGAGGACTACCTGTAATAGGGTTGGAAAGGACCTTGGAGGTCATCTAGTCCATCCCCTTGCACAAGCAAGAGAACCTATCCCATTTTAGACAAGTGACTGACGGGTAAGACGTTGGTAGAAAATAATGTCAACCCTTCCCACCAAACGCTCGCTCCTGGTGTTATCTTCTGCAGTTCACCTGTTTTGGTGGCAGGAGGCCAAGTTGGAAGGCAATGAAGCTTCCTTTCATAGACCTTTGATCTTCAATCAGAATAGAGCTGGAAGGGGAGACCTCAGAGGTCATCCAGTCCAACCCCCTGCTCAAGCAGGATACCCTATACTGTTTCAGATAGGCGTCTGCCCACCTTCTTCTTAAAAAATCTCAGTGATGGAGCCCCCACAACTTCCTGGTGGCAAGCTGTTCCACTGGTCAATGGTCCTCACTGTCAGGAAAGTTGAGTGAATGTAGCTTCCCCATCAGACAGTCGCAAAAGGGGGCATCACACAACCTCCTGATGCTGCAACCGTCATAAATATGAACCAGTTGCCAAGCGGCTGTATTTTGATCACGTGACCACGGGGAACGCTGCATCGGTCATAACTGTGAAAAACAGTCACAAGTTACTTCTTTCAGCGAGGTGGTAATTTTGAATGGTCACTAAATGAACCATTGTAAGTTGACCGCTCACCTGTAGTTTTTCTTGGAATTTTGGAGGTGAGAGGAACGCAGAAAGAGCAGGGATGTTGGAATTGGAGTCTTAGTGGGCAACCAGTTAAATATGAGCCAACAGTGAGTGGCGACAGCCAAAAAAGCCAACACAATCCTAAGTTGCATTAACAGAGGGATACAATCGAGATCAAGGGAGGCACTAATCCCACTCTATAAAGCCTTAATAAGACCACACTTAGAGTCCTGCATCCAGTTTTGGTCACCACACTATAAAAAAGAGGTTGAGACTAGAAAGAGTGCAGAGAAGAGCAACCAGGATGATAAGGGGATTGGAGGCTAAAACATACGATGAACGGTTGCAGGAACTGGGCCTGGCTAGTCTAGGGAAGAGAAGGACCAGGGGAGACAGGAGAGCATCTTTCAATATTTGGGGGGCTGCCATAGAGAGGAGGAAGGGGGTCAAGCTATTTTCCAAGGCACCCGAAGGCCAGACAAGGAATAACGGATGGAAACTGAACAAGGAGAGATTCAACCTGGAACTAAGGAGAAAATTTCTAACAGTGAGAATAATCAACCCGTGGAACAGAAGTTGCCTTTGGAAGTGGTGGGAGCTTCATCACCGGAGGCTTTCAAGAAGAGACTGGACACCTGTCAGAAATGGTCTAGGGTCTCCTGCTTGGGCGGGGGGTTGGATTAGATGACCTACAAGGTCCCTTCCAACTCTGTTAATCTGTAATCTGTAATCCTCATTTCGGCAGCAGAACCATCACGCACACATCCCTACACGCTCATATCCACACACACACACAGACACACACCAGGCAAGAATATTTCCCTCCCAACATTGATTAAACAGACAGGATTTATTTACTGATTCAACACATCCTATTACTGTCCCTTCAAATGATAAAGACATATTGTTTCTCTCTGTCTCTCTCTCTCTGTCTCTCTCTCTCTCATATACATATACATATTTATATATGAATAAAGATAAAAATAGTCAACTCATACTTCCAGGGTGCGAAAGCCATGGAGGATTGTTGTTTTATTATAGTGCTGTCATCTTTTCTCAGGAAATATATATGCGCCAGTAATCAATGTGCATGCTTCTTCGCTTTTTCCTCTCTTGTACCGAAAAAAAACTCCCCCCCCCTTTTTTTTAAAAAAAGAAAGAAAATGGAAAACTAATGGAAATTTCCCCAGTTCTAAACTGTTAATCTCCCGTCCTGGTTGCAATTCTGCCTTTCATTTTAGGATGGATGTACCTAAAAGGCAGGTCTTAACATTTCCTTGATTCTGTCTTTATAATTTATGAATTTTTTTTTATTACCCATTTTGAAAACCATTGGTAAAAATTTGAGAATACAGGTGGTCCTTGACCTACAAGCATTTTTTTTTTAGTGTTGTGGTTCGCCTGGAGTTGGTGCAGATGGCAGCAGAATCGGACAGTGGGGAAGAACAGGAACCAGTCTGGGAGTCTGCAGAGGACTCGGATGAGGGTCCTGCATCCGATGCAGAGATGGGGCCAGGACCATCTGGGAGTGGGGTGCTGCCTTTGGAGCCTTGGGAGTCTGGAGCAGCAAGGCAGAGGAACCAGGGGAGCCTGTTCCCAGTGCGCTTGTGCGCAGAGCTGCCAGAAGGCAAGAGCAGCTAAGACAAAAGGGGTGACTCGGGAGTAAGGCTTGGAGGTGATTGCCCCTTCCCTAAGGTATAAAGGAAGTGCAAAGGTAGAGAAACCTTTGCAGGAAGCAAAGTCGTTTGCTCTGTTCAGATTAAACCTTGAAGCTCTGTGTGGACTTTGTACTTCGGTTGGTTTTTTTCAGTTCATTTGGCACTTTAGTTGTTGGCAGCAACTCTAAGGAGAGAAAGGTTATCTCGAGGGACTGTTTGGGACTCATGGGCTGGGAATGAACATAATTCCCAGCATTGAAATAAAACAAGAGTTTTTTGGACTAAGCGTGTGCTTAATTACAGTCTCAGGAAGCCTTGGTTAGAACATTTAGTGACCGAAGTTACAACAGCACTGAAAAAGGTGATTTAGGACTGTTTTTTACACTTATGACCGTTGTGGTATCCCCACGGTCACGTAGTCAAAATTCAGACGTTTGGCAACTGGCATGTACTTATGACGGTTGCAGTACTCTGGGGTCACACGATCCCCTTTTGTGACCTTCCGGCCAGCAAAGTCCGTGGAGAAGCCAGATTCACTCAACAACTGTGTCGCCAACTTAACAACTGCAGCGGTTCCCTTAGCAGCTGGGGCAACTGTGGTTGTCAAATGGGGCAAAACTCACTTAATAAATGTCTCACTTAACAGCATAAATTTTGGGCTCAATTGCGGTCATAAGTCGAGGACTACCTGTAATACCAATGTGGCAAGAAAGGTCGTAAAATGAGGCAAGACTCGCCGAACAACTTTCTTACTTAGCAGCAGAAAACATGGCCTAGATTGTGGTCATACGTCGAGGACTACTGTGTCATCCTGAGTTAAGACTGAAGCCAAATTAAAGCTTGATAGCCTGATCTAGGTGAGAATGGGAAAGAATGGAAGAGACAAAAAATTATGTCCCTTTTTTTGTCAGGGATTG
The DNA here is from genome assembly GCF_900518735.1 of Pseudonaja textilis. The sequence goes on from NW_020769392.1 coordinate 278,816, forward strand.
TTGCATTGGAGAGGAGTGGTGTGGTGACCAAGAGGTGGAGCTCTCGCCTCACAATCAGGAAGCTGTGAGTTCGATCCTCCGTAGAGGAAGATATTTCTCTAAGCGCGATGAGAATATATTGCTAAATAAAACTCCGCATGGGCGACAGGAAGGGCATCTGGCCAGTAAACGCTCAGCTCCATTCAGTTGCCCTGACTCCACCCCGCAAAGGATGATGGGGTCATAAAAAGATGATGAGGATTGTTGCATCTGAGAGATTGTCTGTGGCCCATTTTAAGAGGGTCCCTGTGTAGATCGCAATTAGTTGTGCAATCTTTCCATGAAGAGTAGCCAAGCGATTTGGAGAACATAGCAGTCTAGTTGATGTCTAGTTCTCACCTACTAACGCAACAGGCCCTCGAGGAAGGGAAGCCGGCGTCTTCCCGGATCTGCTCATCTTCTTGCCTGCAGCATTCTGGAAAAAAAATAAAAATAAAATAAAATAAAATAAAATTGCATCAATTATCCTAATGACGCGAGCTGTTCCGGTGTGGATTTCTTAAAACCGCCCATTTAGAAGAACCAAGGCGGGCCTAATCTCGATGCAACCGGATTGCTAATGGCTGGGCTCTGGAGGATTTGGGGCTTTTTATTTATTTATTTGGCAAGGGATCAGAAAAGCACTCGGTCCCACAATGATGCGAGAGGCTATTTCTACTGATATCTGATTCACCAACTGTCGCCATGGCGATGGGGCCCTCAAACGCGGAGGAGCAATGAAATGAGTTTTTGCCTTATTAAATGACTCCTGTACAGAGAAGAAGGTGGGGGGGGGGGAGAGACAGAGGTGGGGGGGAGAGAGAGATAAAAGAAAGAAGGAGGAGGAAGAGGAAGAGGAGGAGGACGGGCCTGTCCTTCGAGTGTGCTCTGTTACTTTTTTCCAACTTTCAATGTGCAGAATAGGAGCTCATACTGGTAGCTCCTCCGTGTCGGAATCCGAGTTGGGCTAAAGCTTTGCAGGCTGGTTTTGCTGGATACCCCACCTCCTCTCTCTCTTTCTCTTTCTCTTTCTCTTTCTCTCTTTCTGTGAGTGTGTGTGTGTAGATATTACCCCCAACTTGCAACCATTCATTGAGTGACTGATCGAAGTACTAATTCCACTCTATAAAGCCTTAGTAGGATGACACCTAGAGTACTGCATCCAGTTTTGGTCACCACAAATAAAAAAAGATGTTGAGATTCTAGAAAGAGTACAGAGAAGAGCAAACAGGATGATGAAGGGACTGAAGACTAAAACATGTGATGAATGGATGCAGGAACTGGGCCTGGCTAGTCTAATGAAGAGAAAGACCAGGGGAGACAGGATAGCAGCCTTCCAATATTTGAGGGGCTGCCAGAGAGAGGAGGAGGTCAAGCTATTTTCCAAGGCACCCGAAGGCCAGACAAGGAACAATGGATGGAAAACTGAACAAGGAGAGATTCAACCTGGAAATAAGGAGACATTTTCTGACAGTGAGAACAATCAACTGATGGAACAGAAGTTGCCTTCGGAAGTTGTGGGAGCTTCATCACTGGAGGTTTTCAAGAAGAGACTGGACTGCCATTTGTCATGGATGGAGTAGGGTCTCCTGCTTGGGCAAGGGGTTGGACTAGATGGCCTACAAGGTCCCTTCCAACTCTGTTAATCTGAATCTCTCTTTCAGGACCAGCTCCTTGCCTAACCTATTGTCACAAGCCACGGCCATCCCCATCTTCAAAAGGGGAGACCCCAGCCTAGTTGAAAATTACAAACCAATCTCCTTATGCTGCATCACCTGTAAAGTCATGGAATCAATTATTAACCAATCCATTATCCTCCACTTAGAGACAAACAACCTACTCTCTAATAAACAATTTGGTTTCAGAAAAAAACTATCCTGTAATCTGCAACTCTTACATGGCAAAAATATATGGACTACACAACTCGATCAGGGCAAAGCAATAGACACAATATACATAGACTTCTGTAAAGCCAGAGGTGCTGTGCAGTATATACGGACATAGGCGTCCTCAGGATAGATGGAACCTCAACTTACGACCACAATTGAGGCCAGCATGTCTGTTGCTAAGTGAGACATAATGTGAGTTTTTCCCCCAGTGACTTTTAGAAGCCTGTATTTCAAGCTTTGCCCTTCCCAGATGAGACCCTTCTGCTGTTGTAGCAAGAGAAGAAGACTGAGTGAGGCCCAAGCTTGCTCCTTCCTTCCTTCCTTCCTTCCTTCCTTCCTTCCTTCCTTCCTTCCTTCCTTCCTTCCTTCCTTCCTCCCTTCCTCCCTCCCTTCTTTCCGCTTCTCTTCCCTCCTTCCTTCCTCCCCTTCTCTTCCTTTCTCCCTCCCTTTCTCCCCCTCCTCCCTCCCTCCCTTCCTTCCTCCCCTCCTCTTCCTTCCTCCCACTCTCCCTCCCTCTCTCCCTCCCTCCCTTCACCCCCTCTCCTTCCTTCGTCCCACCCTCCTTTCCCCCCTCCCCCCCTTCCTCCTCCTCCTCCTCCTCTCAATGCTGCTACTTTCAGATTTTGCACCAGCCCGTTTCTGGAGCTGAGGGTGACCTTGGCAATTCAAACTCCAGAGGAGAAAGCCACATGACTTGCTTTCATCCACCTGCTTCCCACCTGTTTTCCTTTCTCTTTGAGCCCTGCTTCAGAGCGCCCAATGGGTTTTTAATAATTGAGCTGTTGCATTTAAACCTCGTTGGCTTTACTTAGTCACTCCCTCCCTCCCCCTCCCTCCCCCTTCTCTTCCTCCTTCTCTCGTTTTCTTGGTACATTTCTTCCTTCGCAAAACACACATTCACCCTGCCGTTTTCCCCATCAGTTTGGTTCTGACACAGGCTTTGCTTTCTACATTTAATTGAATTGTTGTCATGGAAATTGGTAGCCTCCTCTTCAGAAACAGCATTTGGAGAAAAAAAGAAAGAAAGAAAGAAAAAAAACCACCCCAAACCACAGCTTGAGTTTTCTCTGCTGCTTCAATCATTTCTCCATCTCTCTGCTGAGCATTTTGAAAGAGACACATTTTAAACACTCATCCCTACAAAAAAAAATGAAAAAGAAAAAGAAAAGAATTAGACGAGTTAGTCAACAGATCTTTTACCGCTTCTTTGCTTCCTTCCCTCTCTTGCAATGACCCCGGACGGCCTTTCCAAAGGGGGAACCAAACTGGAGGTCTTTACTACTGCAGTGATGATGAACCCATAATACACGTGTCAAAGCTGACACGCCAGCTTTTCACTGGCAGCTGTTCTCAAAAACATTTGGGGGCATTTTTCGAAAGCCGTGGAGGCCACGTGAGAATGGTATGCTCTCCAGACCCTCCAGAAACCGTCCAGTTTCAGGGGTCCTAAATGGGGAAGGGTAGAAAATAGTTTCTCTTTAGTTCGAGGAAAGGGGTGACAGGCCAAGCAGAGTCAAGCTAGGCTTGTGTTGTGGTTTGCCTGCAGCCTGTGCAGACGGCAGCGGAGTCGGACAGTGGGGGAAGAACGGGGACCAGTCTGGGAGCCTGGAGAGGACTTGAACGAGGGTCCTGCATCCAATGCAGAGATTGGGCCAGGGCCATCTGGGAATGGGGTGCTGACTCCAGAACCTCCGGTGTCTGGTAGCAGTGAGGCAGAGGAACAGGGGGAGCCTGTTCCCAGGGTGCATGTACACAGAGCTGCTAGAAGGCAAGAGCAGCTGAGACAAAAGGGGCAACTTGGGAGTAAGGCCGGGAGGTGATTGTCCCTCCCCAAAGGTATAAAGGACAGGCAAAGGTGAAGAACCCTTTGCAGGAAGCAAGGTCGTTCACTCTGTTCGGATTAAACCTTGAAGCTCTGTGTGGACTTTGTACTTCAGTTGGTTTTTTTCAGTTCATTTGGCACTTTAGTTGTTGGCAGCAACTGTAAGGAGAGAAAGGTGGGTGCTTATCTTGAGGGACTGTTTGGGACTCATTATGGGCTGGGAATGAACATAATTCCCAGCGTTGAAATAAAACGAGTTGTTTGGACTAAGCGTGTGCCTAATTATGGTCTCAGGAAGCCTTGGTCGGGACATCTTGTTCTAAACTTATGAGCCCAAAGGACGTAGAAAAGCTAAGGAAGGGAATATCTCAAGAAGGAGCCTGCTGTTATAAAAATGGGGATTTGTTTTTATTTTTTATTTTTTTGAGGGTCAGCGGTCTGTCTGAAGGCCAGCCTTTGCTCTCCACCGCTCTCCTCTCTTTCTCCCTCAAAAGCCTCCAACGATCCGGGAAATATTTTGGCGGCCGAAGTTTGCCAAAACCATCATAATGGGCCGACTGTCAAAAGGCATCAAGAAAGGATGTAAACACTCGGCTTGCGCAGAGAGGCAGAGGAGGGGAGGAAGGCCCGTCTTGTGACACCGTGCAAAGGACAGATCTGAGAAAACAGCTTTTCCTTCTGTCGGAAGACACAGGCAGATGCCTAGCCGGGGCGGGGGAGGGTTGTCAAGTTTGTTGTGTGTGTGCGTGGGGAAATCAACCTTTTGAAGGATTTCAAATCCCTCTGGTTGGCTCCATGGAGTTGAAAGCTGGATGTGACCAGAGAAAGCTGAGTTCAGCTTGGGTTAGCAATGATGGAATGTGGGGTTTTGTGTGCGTGTGTGTGTGTGTGTGTGTGTTTAGGGAAGAGGCAATGACCTGCATCCTTAAAGCTGTTGGTATGTTCAAAGACAACCTTCATGGAATTCAGGCTTTAAATTGATTTGAGGAGATCTGATTTTTTATCTCTCTCTCTCTCTATCTCAGAGATAGATTCTCTCTCTCTCTCTCTCCATGTAGCTATGGAAGGAACGGAGGAAAGGAGAAGAGGGTGTTTAGGGGTGTTTAATCATTGAACCCCGATTCCACTTAGGACCATTGCAACACCCCCACTTCAAAAATTCAGCCGCTTGGCAACCTCCGGTGTACAGGTAGTCCTCGACTTACTACCACAATGGAGCTCAACATTTCTGTTGTTAAGTGAGGCATTTGTTAAGTGAGCTTTGCCCCATTTTACGACCTTCCTCGGCACTGTTGTTAAGTGAATCACCACAGTTGTTAAGTTAGTAGCCCGGTTGTTAAGTGAACCTGGCTTCCCCCACTGACGAGGTGGCAAAAGGGGGTCACAAGACCTTTGGCACACTGCAATGGTCATAAGTATGAATCAGTTGCCAAACGTCTGAATTTTGATCCCATGATCCTGGGGATGCTGCAAAGATTGTAAGTGTGAAACACGGTTGTAAGTTGCTTTTTTCAGTGCCGTTGGTCACTGAATGAACTGTTGTAAGTCAAGGACTCCCTGTATTTACAATGATTGCAGCATCCTATAATTGCCATTTGTGACTTTCTCAGCCGGCTTGTGGGTTGTGGTTTGCTGGTAGTTAGTACAGATGGCAGCAGAATCAGACAGTGGGGAAGGAGGAGACCAGTCCAGGAGTCTGGAGAGAATTTGGATGAGGGTCCTGCATCCAATGCAGAGATGGGGCCAGGGCCATCTGGGAGTGGGGTGCTGACTCCGGAGCCTCCAGAATCTGGCAGCAGCGAGGCAGAGGACGCAGGGGAGCCTGTTCCCAGCATGCATATGTGCAGAGCTGCTAGAAGGCAAGAGCAGCTGAGACAAAAGGGGCAACTTGGGAGTAAGGCTTGGAGGTGATAGCCCCTCCCATAAGGAATAAAGGACAGGCAAAGGTGAAGAACCCTTTGCAGGAAGCAAAGTCATTCACTCTGTTTGGATTAATCCTTGAAGCTCTGTGTGGACTTTGTACTTCGGTTGGTTTTTTTCAGTTCATTTGGCACTTAGTTGTTGGCAGGAATTCAAAGGAGAGAAAGGTGGGTGCTTATCTCGAGGAACTGTTTGGGACTCATTACAGGCTGGGAATGAACATATTTCCCAGCGTTGAAATAAAACAAATTGTTTGGACTAAGCGTGTACTTAATTACAGTCTCAGAAGCCTTGGTCAGAACACTATGGAGGGAAGCGACTTAATGACCTCCCGATTCACTTAACAACTGCACTGTTTGGCTTAATGGCAAAAACGGTGGTTTCAAATCATGACAGCCGCCTCGCTTAGCAAGGGAAACATAGGTCCCAATTGTGGTTGTACGTCGAGGACTACTGGTACCGCACGACACACCAATCCGTAATTGTTGTACCGAGCATGTCAGCTGTCAGAAGCCACTTTCCCTGATTGACAGCCGGGCCGGAACCGATCCTAACTGGATGCATTTATGTCCTTTCTGCATTTTTCAAAATCTTTCCCTTTAAAACCGCAGAGAGGTTCATTTGCTTGCAAGCTTAACGCCACCGGCAGATTTTTTCCCCCCAGGAACTTGCAAAGAGATGTTCTGAGGTTTCCCGGAGGGTAAGTCAGGCTTCGGGGACAGGAGCGAATAACATGATTAAAAAGAAAAAGAAAAGAAAAAGAAACAAGCAGCTGTTGCAAAATAGCTGGAGGGCGCACTTCAGAGAGTTTTTCAGGGTGTCTGATAGCAATCCGTAGACTTTTTGGGGTAATATGAACAAAATTGCTGAAATATAAATAGTAAGGAGGAAAAAAACAATTTGTTGGAATATATTCAGAATTATCTGACATTCTCCTCCTTGTCTAATGTAA